>JARHVA010000705.1:2617500-3115000 GCA_037957365.1 Torreya grandis | reverse complement strand
ACTAGAATTTAGTGAAACACCTATTTCACAAGGAGAACATACCTCTAGGATGATCAAGTCATTATAACTAAATTTTTGTTAATTCCTTATAATTATATTTATTGAATCACATGTTTCATAATGAAAACCTACCCCTAAGATGATTGAGACCTTATAACCACCTTTTGGTCAAGTCCTTCTGACCTAGATGTTGAGCATCCTCCCAACACCTATGAAATGAAAATATCTTAAACATTGATTTCCTACCAATATGATGGAACTATAAATTATAAAAACTCTATTCTTCTTTGAACACTATGTATTCCTCACTCTTATCTACCTCTCAAATTAGCCACCAATCTCACATAATCATCATTTATCCATCACTCATCCTCAATCTTCAAACCTACAAGAGCATTGTCCTTGACATCATAAAATTGACCTATACGTCATACACATAGTCATCAAATTGATTTTATCTATAACCCATACATTGGAAATAGACCCTTTCATATATTCCATAACTCTTGCACACACCTCTTCTCACATGTCTCTCTCATGTCTAGAGATCACCACATTTGATTTCACCTTCTATAGATCCTTCATGTTTATTATGATCCCAACCTTAATTATCAGACACAACACATGAATTCACCCTTAAGTCATCTAACATATCTCAATACCACTCTCAAAATTCATCCATAACATCAATGGTTCATACTTAAGTATCCACACCTTTCAATTAGGCCTTAGTAGCCCTTATAGGTCTCATAAAGACCTAGTCCCCCATTTAACACTCCATTGAGAAAATTAGAAACATAAGACCACTTCCAAATGCATAGGTCTAATCCAAATGAAACCTTAAACATCCTTAAATGATCCCAAAACACTCTTATGGTAAATCATAATTTACTTAAACAACATGTTATACATAATAACACCATGAATGAATACACAATCAATTTATAATCATTTGGTCATACTGAATATGGATTGTAAAAATGTCAAAAATCCATACAAATCATCATTTCATAGTCTAAAATACTCTCCAATATATCACTTATCTTGAAACATATAAATACCATCAATAATCAACTCAATTACCCTTCTCAAGTTACTTGCAGAGCATGAATGAACACATAGTCAACTTTGGAGATCGATAAATTTTACTATATAAACATTTATAACTTCAAATGAATATTATAGATGCACATTAAAATCATTTATGACTTTTCTTCTTACTACAACATCAAATTCTATATAGATTGAAAGTTATGGCACAAAAACTAAATATAGGTCTTCCCTCATAAATTCCAATATTTGAATTCCAACAGTCTCTAAGAAACTGTTAAACTTAAAAAACTATGTCAAAATCTCATGTCCTCACATCTTAGATCAAATACACATCATCAATCTCTTCTTATCTTTAACTATGATAAACATCTATCAATTTGATCTCATCTCATGTTCCCTGGCAATTTTGACTAAATATACATAATCAATCTTTGTGGATTAACTTGGTCTTTACCTTTGATCACTATTAAACATAGATCACTTGTCATCATCTTTCTACTTCCTAACAACTTAGAGAAAATGTGCTCTTTTGATATCTTTGAGAGTATCCTAGAATTTAACCTATTTAAATGTCAAAACATTTGACCTCTTTGACTCAATATGCATGATTGAACTACATATGTATGAACACCCACTTGAAATTAGATCCTTATTTGGTCCTAATCTTTAATGTTGTGAAAATGTGGATAAGTATGGGAACCACTACAATTAGCCTAGAAGGCCAACTTTGAACCTTAATAACTTTTTTTTAACTTACTCACATGACCTCAAACTTGAACTATATGATCTCTTCACATAGGGGAATCCATCTATGTAACAATATTTTCCTAGAAACTTAATTCATGTGAAATATAACATCATCAAATTTCATACTCAAAGATTATTTAACTTAAACATTAATCTCAAATTCATTTTTCACCATTGATCTATGATGTGATTAAATGTGCTCCATTAGATCTCCCTTGTAAATTTGGCTAAGTATGGGAAAACATTGTAAACTACTTGGGAAGAAAACTTTACATAGTTATATATTTTACTCCACTCACCCAAATCAACTAAAACTTGGACCATAGTAACTTGGGACTAATGTGATCACACCCATATGACATTATCCCCCTGAATCATCTATACATGGTAATAGTGATGTTAGTAAACCACCTACTAAGATTTTTATGTCATGGAACCAACTATTCCAAGATGAACATATTGAATAATTGGATGAACAGCATTCACTTCTACAATCTCTTCAATAATTATTAACCTCTAATATGACCCCTTACATAGACTTAAAAATTTAGACCCATCCTTAATCATGCCAAAATTGACTATCAACCAAACCTACTTAAAACATACTAGGATGAGCACACTGCACACTTTGTCAATGATAATTAGATTATCAAGAAACTTCATCCACTCATTTGAACACCTCCATGACATCATTAACAACTCTCCAATAATATCCCCTTTTGTCATTAATTTGAACACCCATCATATGGCTCACCTTCCTTCTCTCTATTCAATAAATCTCACAATAAAAATCTTCTCCCCCTTTGACACACTGAAAAAGTGATCACAAAATGATATTTAGTACTTGAAAAGACCAAAAATAGGAGAGGGACACATTATAAAGATGATATAAACTTCCCCTTACCTTGAGCCTACCTCTTTTTTGCCTTAACAACTTCCTCTTGCTACAGTCCAACACTATTATCAACCAAGTACTACAACCAATGAATAAATAACATGTAAAATCACTAAAAATTAATGTAATTCACCAAGAAAACATCTAAGAGGGACTCCCCCTAAGATCTCTAAGCCATTGCACCTCTTGAGCATCTTCATATCTCCACACACCATAAAAAACCACCATAGAAGATTACTAGCCTTCTCTTTCAATCCAAATCAATAAATAACAACATAAATTCATGCCACTAAGCATATAGAAATCAATTATACTCTAAGACTTCTTGATCCTTGGACCTGGCAAACTAAACAATCTAGCTCCCTCTTTGATCATGCAAACTTATCTCTTGAAAACTACTTTTAAAAGTACCAACAAATCTTCAAGCCACATACTAAATAGGAAATATGTTTTAAATCAACCATATAAATTTCATTTAAACACTTATATCATACTCTTTTGAATAAATTGATAAAAAAACATAACATTTTCACACTAGGCCTGTCTAGACTCCTTGTAACCCTACTTAGAACTAGTAGATCCTACAATTTTTAGTATACACGTCTTCATGACCTAAAACATCATATCTAGAGCACTATCATATTCCCCCTCAATCACACCAATTATCATCACCTAGATCCTTCTCTATAACATACTTCCTTCACAAATCTACTAGCTAATTAGGCCTCCATTTTGACAAAAAAATTGAATACTTTTAAAAAAACAAACCTTCAAATCTCTGTGAATATTTATTTGACAACCCATTTAGTCCATTCAACCTATTAATAAGCTTCAGACCTCAACTCATAAGGCAAACTAATTTTCTAGCATAACACAAAACTCTAGAATCTTAAAATAAATAAGGTCAACAAACCTCCTTCTAGTCAATTCCCACCTTTGAAAATTCTTAAACAACTGGAGATAACCATCACAAACTTATGGACCAATATTTTAGCCTTCACACCTTTTGTAACCTAGACTTACTATACCATGTCTTTGATTTCCAATAAGAAAGATAAACCTGAGAGCACACAAAAACCTCTAAAAGGCACAAATAAGACCATCAAGACACAAAAACACCTAGAACACATCACAAATAAGTGCATAAAACTTTATAAGAACCAAATTCTTCTTGTAATTCCATAAATATCAATATTCCACCTAAAAACACCCATTGTGATCTTACAAATACTATATACACAACAAAAACACCTTACAACATCATTATGACCTCATCAAATCACTTCTTCCATCTTGACACACCAACCCCGGCTAGAAACACTCATGTCTTTCCTTATATGACCTTCTAAAGTACACCACAAAAACACTTGCTTCTCCACTAAAATGAATCTACCAAGAAGCATAGACAAAGAACTCCTACTTCACATGGTTCTTTAGAATAATGTGAAACTAGGAGTTGCACATAACTCCTCATATTATTTTTCCTCCTTGGTCATCTAATATTGATAGTTCTTATTCTTAGGATTAAGATAAATAAATTTCTCATCTACTACAACATTCTCCTTCTCTTTTAAGACTATATTGATAACACATGGGGATAACATAGATTCATGACATACCTTTTCAATTGAAGAATCTTCCTTGTAGTTCAGAACCTCATCACTAGGTATTAACAACTAATGTTATTTGCATGAAAATTTCTCACACAGTATGTTTATCATTAGAATCTAAACACACCTTATAACTAGAATTAACTAGAACCTTGGTCTTCTCATTGAGCTTGGTCTTTTCATTCACAATATGAGCAGACAATGAGACCTCTTGGTACTCTCCAACTTTTATAGCATTCTCCACCATAGAAAATATATTATTTGGACCTATAGACTCATCATGACTCACACTTACCACCTTTGGTTTCCATGAGTTAACTTGACTCCTATATTTCACTCTAGGAGCTTGGCTAAACCTATTATATCTTGTAGGCCTTTGTTTGTATAATCTAACAATGTGACCTCTTTGTTGATAGTTGAAGCAAACTATACCTTTAAAAGAAGTTTATCCTACCTTTCCTGATTAGCAAAAATATTTAAATATGTCCATTATTTTGATAATTTAAACAATCTAATCCTTTTGAAGAAGACTCACGTTTTGACTGATGACCCCCATCATAATTTCATACAAAGTCATATCTAATAGGTCTCCTGCATTCTATATTTATATGCCTAAATTTATTACATGTGTAACAATAACCATTCCTCTACTATTATACTCATTCCTTGAGTGATTGATCACCTTTAAGCTCTAATTTACATTAGTCTTCATCTTGTCTTGAGTTGTATTTTATGGTTCTTCTTTGTATCCAAGACCAATTCTATCACTTACATGATTTTTACCACTCAAAATATTGTCTAGAGCTATTTTCAAATCTCATAAATGACTTCATCTTACTAGATGTATTTTCTAACTCAGCTTTTAATGACTCATTTTCAATTTCATACATTGAACATTTATCTTCTTTAGATTTTAGGCTTGTAGATAAGATTTCCAATTGACAACTGATATGCTTGATATATCTTCATGATCCTTGGTGTATTCATTAATTTTTTCCTCAAACACATTGAATTACTCATCATAGTCCTTGATTTGAGACTTCAAATTCATGTTAATCTTCTTTTCAATCTCTAGTTCTTCAAGAACATTCATCAATTTAGTCTCATAGTCCACCTCATATTTATCATCATCTAAATCACTCCAAGTAGACTCGTTTCGATATGGGAAAATTCATTCCTCAGTCATGAAAAGTTCTTCATCTTAAATTGGGACATCATCTCCATGATCATACTCTGAGTCACTATATTCACTCTCATCTGATGAATTGTAATCTAATTTGGTGTAGAGACTCTTCTTATCCTTAAATTACTTCTTCTTATTGTCAAATATTTTGAATCCCTTCTTGCAAAATGAGTTATTTCCATCATCATGACCTTAATAATTCTCTTCATCATCATTCTTATTATGCTTATGAGGGCACTTGTTAGTAAAAGGTCCTACTTCTCCACAATTGAAGAATTTGAAGGGTAGTTTACCGTTATTCTTGCCTAACCCTATTTTCAATTTCCTTGTAATCAAAGTAAATATTTCATCTTCATCGATATTATACATGTCATCCTCTTTGAGTTTCTTACATTGGAACTTATTATTTTGCTTCATTTATATCTTGAATATTAGTTCCTTATTTAGTAATTTATCATCATTGACTCTCATCTCATAGGTAGTAAGAATGCCATGCAATTAATCCATCTTCAACAAAGTAATATCATGAATTTATTCTATAGTAGGTACTTTAGAATCAAAATTAAGAGAGAGACCTTAATATTTTTTTAACTATATTAAATTCTTCAAGCTTCTCTCCAAGACCTTTGATGATGTTCACAATGTTATCAACTCTCTATATAAAGGATGCCACATAATCTTCTTCCTTCATCTTAAGAATATAAAATTATTTTTGGTAATTCTATAACTTTTCCAACTTAACCTTTGAATCTCCTTCATAAATAGTCTTTAATTTATCCCATATTTCCTTGGAAGATATATAATATATTACCTTGATGTATTCAATCTCTAAAATACCACAAGTGATAGAGTTCATTGCCTTAGAATTTCTCTCAAACAACTTCTTATCTATAATAGTGGATGGAGGAATAATAAGTGTATAATAACCATCCATAATAGATTACCAAGTGTCAAACCTTAAGGACATGATCTAAATTATCATCCTTGTATTTGAAAAAGCATAATTAGATCCATTGAACATCAGTGCTTGATTAGAGGAAAAACCTCCTTGTATTTGATGGATACCCATATTTTACCTTGGATCTCCTTCAAGATATCAAGCCTTTACCAAAGGACTAGATCTGATACTAATTTTTATAGGTATAAAACACTAAGAGGAGGATGAATTAGTGGTGGCAAACAATCTAATTCAATATCCAAATGCTTCAAACATGTAATCATTCAATATAACCATTCATGAAGCATTCAAGATGTTTATAGCAATCAATAATAGATAATGCAAGATCACATACACAAAACAAGATCTATGTGGGAAACCCTTTGGAAGAATAAAACCCATTCTCGAGACTGCAAACACATGGACTACGTGTCCTATAAGATGATCATGAACATGAGATTGGTCATTTCCTTCTGACTAGAATTTAGTGAAACACCTATTCCATAAGGAATACCTACCCCTAGGATGATCAAGTAATTCTAACCACCTTTTGGTCAAGTCCATACGACTGACTTTAGTGAAACACTTATTTCACAAGGAGAACCTACTCCTAAGATGATCAAGTCCTTTTGACCACCTTTAGGTCAAGTCCTTTTGACCTAAATGTTGAGCACCTTCCCAACACCTATGAAATGAACATCTACTAAACACTGATCACCTACCAATCTAATATAGATACAAATTATATCATCTTTCTTTAACTCTACACACTACATAGTCCTCACTTTGATCTACCTCTCAAGTCATACACCAAACTCACACAATCATCATCTATCCTTTGCTCATCCTCAATATTCAACCTACAAGATAACTATCCTTTACATCATAAATATGATCTATAGGTCATACACATAGTCATCAACCTCTTACACACACCTCTCCTCATAGGTCTCTCTCAAGTCTAGAAATTACCACATTTGATTTCACCTTTTATAGATCCTTCATGATTAATGTGATCACAACCTTCCTTATTGGCCAAAAAACATGCCTTCACCCTTATGTAATCTAACATAGCTAAATTCAACTCTCATAGGTCAGCCATAGCATCCATGGGTCACACTTAAGTAGCTATACCTTTAAATTAGGCCTTAGTAGGCCTTACAGGTCTCGTCGAGACCTGTTCCCACATTTAACACTCCATTGATAAAATTATAAATATAAGACCACTTAAAAATGTATAGGTCCACTCCATATGACCCATTCAATATCCTCAAATGATTTCAATCACCAAAACACTATTTTCCTAAAGCACAATTTGCTCAAACAACATTTTGTACAGAAGAACACCATAAATGAATACACAATCAATTTAAAAAAAAATTTCATACCAAATGTAGATTTTTAAAACACCTATAATCATTATAGATCATTCTCAAAGAGTATATAATACTTTCAAATATATATCTCATCTTGAAACATATATATACCATTAATAATTAACTCAATTACCCTTCTTTGGTTACTTGCAGAGCATGAATGAATAAATAGTCAAATTTGAATCCAAATAACATTGATTGTATAAACATTTAGACCTTCAAATGAATATTTAAAAAAAATTCTTGAATCCCTCTATAACATTTATTTGTACTACACCTCAAATTCTACATAGATCAAAAGTTATGGCACAAAAATAGACTAGCCTTCCTTCATAAATTTGAATATTTGAAATCCATTGATCACTAATCAACTATTAAAATTTGAACACTATGTCAACATCTCATGTCCCCGCATATTGGATAAAATACACACCATTTATCTCTTATGATCTTTAACTATGCTAAACATCTATTATTTTGACCTCATCTCATGCTCTATGGAAATTTTAACTAAATACCCGCCATCAATCTCTACAGATTAACGTAGTCTTTACCTTTGATCACCATGAAACATAAAACACTTGTCATCATCCCATTTCTTCTTGAAAACATGGAACAAACATGCTCTATCGACCTATTCAAGAGTAGCTTGAACTTTAGCTTATTTAAGTGTTAGATACTTTAAACTCTTTGACTCAATATGTGTAATTAATCTACATCTATATGAACACCTACTCATTGTTAGATCCTTATCTAGTCCTAACCTTTAATGTCATGAAAATTTGGCTAAGTATGGGAACTACTAAAATCTACTTGGAAGTCTACATTTTAACCCTAATAACTTTTTTTGTGCTTAGTCACATGACCTAAAATTTGAACCATATGATCTCCTCACATAGGGGAATATATCAATGTAACAAGATGCTCATGAAAGCTTCACACATGTGAAATATAACTCCATCAAACTGTTAACTTGGATATTATTTAACTTATACATTAAGCTCATATTTATTTCATGTTGACGATCTATGATGCAATTAAATGTGTAACATGGTGACCACTTGTCTATCCTAACCATGCAGCTCTTAGGTCAAGAAATGTTACACCCTTAACCATTGGTGTGTCTAGGGATATGTGTGGCTGAATTGTGGCTTACATACCTCTTTTATTTACTTGTTACTTTTGTCTATGTTCTTAGATAGGTCAGCCTATGGAATAAAATTGGCTAAGTAGACTCTATATAGGAGGTAGTGGTTAGTCTTTAATCATCATGTTAAGTATTCTACTATTAGTGAATTATTGTGGAGGTTTCCCCTTTGAAGTGGCTTTGCTATATTATCTAGTATTCTATTCTATTGTCAATTATCACTATCTAATCTCTCATATTTTCTTATTATATGCAATATAAAATAATTTTGTGTGAATATATAAGTAATTTCATTACAAGTGGTATTAGAGCTTCGATTTGGGAAAATTTCTCATGGAATTTTTTTGGATCTGGCAAGGCATGGCTTCTTGGAGCAATGAAAGCAAACAATCATAACTTGCAATCCAGGAAGAATTAATTTTTTCTGTTAGAATAATATTTCTTGAAATGCTTTTTTGAAAAAAAATATTTAAAAAAAGTCTAGAATTTATTTCTCCTTACACACTTGTAGTCATTGGATTCATCTAAATGAGATGATCACAATGATATATGTTATTGGTACACTTTTTTGGAACCAAAAAAATTACTCTAGTATGAAAAGGTAATCATTGGATTCATCTTGACAAGGTGATTGTAACAGTACCATTTCTTGGTACACTTTTTTTCAAGGTTACCATCCTAAGGTTTGTTTATGGTAGGTCCTTCAATTCGAGGAAGAAAAGGGGCACCAAAAAATCCTAAGACTCTTTCTACTGATGACATGAAATATGAAACATTAGATCTAGTGATTTATCATTTTTAAGAGGACATAAAAAACTTAATGAAGCATGATGACTTTATTGCAATCAAAGCTAATGTTTTAGGGATGCATAGAGAGATTAATGGGGTTCACAGTGAATTTTAGCATATCACTATGTAATTGGTTGCTCTCACATCTCAATTTTAGACTAACAACTCTCAACTTTAGCATTTAAATCCTCCTCTCAACAACTCCCATACTGATATGAAATTGATGTTGCCAAAATTAGACATATGTGAGTTTGATGTTAATAATCCTCTCATTTAGAGTACCTAAATTGATAATTTATTTGACCTACATCAAACCCCAAGTTCTCAAAGGGTAATGTTAGCATCCGTGTATATGGAACCTAAGCAATTCATTTGGTATCACTGGTTATGATCTCAAAATAAAAATAATGGTGCTTCTGTTACATGGAATATTTTTACTAAGGATTTGAAAACTCATTATTAGAATAATATCTTTGAGAACTATTTCAGCCAATTAGCCAAGTTATGGAAAACATGAACTATGAAGGATTATATTCATCAATTTTAAAATCTCTCTTTATGGGTGGAAGATATCAATGAGAGAAATTTGACTGATCTATTTTTGGGTGGCCTCAAATAGCATCCAATATGAGGTTAAAATGTTTAACCCAACATCTATATTAGAATTGATCAATAAGGCATGCATAATAGAAGAAAAAGAGATGGTTAAAAGGAAAAATTTCACTACTAGTCATGATCTCAACATTCTAGCACCATCATTTCCATAGCCCACCAAATTAACACAATGAAAAATTAAGGAGAAGTTAGCCAAAGGGTTGTGTTATGGCTGTGACAATAAGTGGAGAAAATACCATTATTGTGCTAAAAATAAGTTTTTTTATATTGAAGGTGTCAATGATGATGAAGATGATGCAGAAGTACATGATGTAGATGCAAAAGTTCTTGAGGAGGAATCTAAAGACACTCAACCTAATATTTCATGTCATTCCCTATCAGGTATTAGTACTCCCAAAACTCTTAAGGTTATGGGTTTCCTTAAGAAACAAAAGGTCACTATCTTGATTGATTCTAGAAGCACACACAACTTTATCCATAGTAAGTTGGTTGCTCATTTAAACTATGTCATTTATCTAGATCTAGAATTTTAGGTTATGATTGTAGATGGTGGTACTATCAATTGTTCAAAAAAATGTCATAGTATTAAGTTGGCCATGGGATACTACTTATTAGATTCTCCTATGTTTGTTATCTTGATGGGTGGAGCTGATATTATTCTTGGAGTCTAGTGGCTCACCACTTTAGGCACTATTAAGATGAATTTTCAAGAATTATTCATGCATTTTCATTCTTAAGAAAGGACATTTGAGATAAGACGATTAAAGGCTAAATATCCCCAGCTTGTTATCTCATATAAAATGAAAATTATTCTCCATAAGGGTGTTGAGAGATTTGTAGCTTTCTCATTTCCTATGGAAGTACAACTAACTCAGCCATCTCCACCTCTTGATCTACAACAAATAATTGATGTTCATTCCATTATTTTTCGAGACATTCCAAAAGGACTTCCACCTAGCCGCATGTATGATCATGCTATCAAAATTATTTTTGGTAGTACACCACCCAACATCAATCTATATAGGTATCCCTATGCCCAAGAAATTGAAACTAAAAATATGGTACAAGAGATATCAGATGTAGAAATCATTCACCATAGCCAAAGTGAATACTCTTCACCAGTTGTCATGGTGAGAAAGAAAGATGACACTTGGAGGATGTACCCTGACTGCAAATAACTCAACAAGTACACTATCAAATATAAGTTATCAATTCCAATCATTGATGATTTTTTGGAAGAATTGAATGGTGCCCTTTATTTTACCAAGTTATATCTACGTTTTAGGTATCATCAAATCATCATATATGATGAATACGTACCCAAAACTACTTTCAAGACTCATGAGGGCCATTATGAGTTTTTGGTTATTCCTTTTGGTCAAATAAATGCACCATCTAATTTTTAGAGTTTTATGAATACTATTTTAAGCCATTTTTGAGGAAATTTGTTTTGGTATTCTTTTATGATATCCTAATTTATAGTAAAAATTAGGTAGACCATTTGCAACATGTGAAACAAGTACTCTCCATTTTGGATCAAAATCAATTATATGTCAAACCTTCAAAATTTACTTTTGGGGCTATCGAGATTAAATATTTGGGTCATTTGGTGGCTTATGAAGGAGTGAAAGTGGATCCTAAAAAAATCCAAGCAATGGTGGACTAGCCAATTCCTAAGACACTCAAGCAACTTCAGGGATTTTGGGGGCTTACTAGTTACTATCAAAAATTTGTCAAAAATTATGGTAGTATTGTAGCCCCACTTACCTCTTTATTAAATAAAGACTCCTTTTAGTGGACTGATGTAACTACCCAAGCATTTGAACAATTGAAATTGGCTATGTACACTACACTAGTATTAGCCCCTCCTAAGTTTTATAAGACTTTTGTGGTTGAATGTGATGCATCTGGGTATAGTATGGGTGGTATACTCATGCAATAAGGGAGACCACTATCATTTTAATGTCATCAAATCAAGGGTAAAAATCAGCACAATCCCATATATGAAAAGGAAATGATGGCTATTTTGCATGCAGTCAAACAATGAAAACCTTATTTGATAGTTCATCACTTTGAGGTAAAGACTGATCATGATAGTCTTAAATATTTTTTAGAATAAATGTTTTCATCTAAAGAATAACAAAAATAGGTAACTAAGATATTAGGCTATGATTTTGAAATAATCTACAAAAAAGGCAAGGCCAATGTGGTGACAGATGCACTATCCAAAAAAGATGAATTAGTTGAGGCATTGCTATGTGCCATAACCATTTTTTAGGTAGATTGTTAGAGGAAACATGATTAGAATGGGAACATGATAGTAATGCTCATGATTTGATTCAAAATCTTCAAGAAGGTTTAGGTGGATTTGAAAAATTCACAAGGAAAGGTAATGCATTATGGTATAAAGATAGATTTTACCTATGTAATAATTATCTTTTTAAATAAAAATTCCTTTGAGAACTTCATGCAACTCTAATTGGGGATCATTCATGATTTTTGATTTCCTATCACAAAATCAAGAAATATTTTTTTTGGAAAGGTCTCAAGGGGGGATGTCGAGAAATACGTGGCTAAATGTATGATCTATCAACCAAAAAAAGGTGAAACCATCAAAACTCTAGGTCTTTTATAGCCTTTATCTATCCCTAGCCAATGTTCAGAAGATATATCTATGGATTTCATTACAGAATTACCAATATTCGATGGTCAAAATGTTATCATGGTTATTGTATATCATCGCAGTAAGTTTACTCATTTTTATTCATTATCCTAGCCATTTATTGTTAGTACAATAGCTTCTACTTTTCTCAATACAGTTCAAAAACTACATGGGACCCCTAAGATCATTGTTAGTGATAGAGATCCCATTTTTACTAGTAATTTTTGGACTGAGTTACTTACATGTTTAGACACCCAATTGGCTCATAGTTCATCCTATCATCCTCAATCTAATGGATAAACTGATGTAGTCAACAAATGTCTAGAAGGATATCTCTATTGTTTTGTTTCTAATAAACAAGATAAATGGGTTCATTGGATACCAATTGCTAAATGGTGGTATAATACTTATATTCATAGTTATTCTAAAATCTCTCCTTTTGTGGCACTATATGGATACCACCCTCCATCCATTACTTCAACCTTGAAGATCCATCTTAAGGTTCATGTAGTTGAAGAAGATATTGACTATCAATAGGAGGTCCTTGCAATTTTGCATGAAAATTTAGCTATGGCCTAGAATCACATGAATAAATAAGCAGATCAATACAGAAGTGAGAGGAATTTTGACATTGGCGATTGGGTATTTTTTTCTTACAAACATATAAATAAATGTCATTAAAGTAACAAAAAATGATAACAGGCTATCACTTAAGTATTATGGGCCTTATCAGATCTTGTAAAAATTTGGTAATGTGATCTACAAGTTAGATTTTCCTTTATACACTCACATACATCTAGTATTTCATGTATCATGCCTAAAGAAATTAATTGGACATAGAGTTAACATTCCAATAGAATTACCATAATTGGATGAGGAAGGTAGAGTTTTTCTTGATCCTAAGGTGATCCTTCAAAGGTGTACCAAGCAACTGCATTCTAGAGAAATTATAGAATACATGATCAAATGGAAGAATCTACCATGTGAAGATGTCACTTGAGAGAATGAAGAATTTGTGTAGAAGCATATAGAGTTGCCAAAATATTGAGGACAATGTTGTTTTGAAGTGTAAGGTCTTGTTATGCCTTTAACCATTGGTGTGTTTAGGGATATGTGTGGCCAACTTGTGGCTTACATACCTCTTTTATTTACTTGTTACATTTCTCTATGTTCTTAGATAGGTCAACTTATGGAATAAACTTGGCAAAGTAGACTATATATAGGAGGTAGTGGTTAGTCTTTAATCATCAAGTTAAGTATTTTTCTATTAGTGCATTATTGTGGAGGTTGTCCTCTTAAAGTGGCTTTGCTATATTATCCAATATTCTATTCTTTTGTCAATTATCACTATGTAATCTCTCATATTTTCTTATTTTATGAAATATAAAATCATTTTATGTGAATATATAATTAATTTCATTATAACGGTCCATTCTCTATCACTCACCATTACTACCAACTTTATAATTCATAAAATATACTTAGCCATCAAATAAATTCTTTACAGGTCATGACTTTCATAATGCCCTTAAAACTCAACTCAGAAATGATGACCGTTTGCCAAAGTGACTATGCAGATCCTGATAGAAACCCACCTCCTAATAAATTAGATCATAGTGATAGATGCTATCATTATGATTATACCCTCACATAATTTTAGAACTCATAACCTCCTTACGAAGGCACCTCTTCTTTGTCTTAGCTCCATCATAAGACATTTATGATACTTAGCCTTTTGTTAACTACTTATTTATCCTACCCTACACATCTGTGTCTTCTCCTCCTAATGCATGTGGGATTATTATGGTGACTATTCACAAATCTACACCATGACACCTCAACATTATCCAACTATCAACCCCAACATAGCTATGTGGTATATCACATTGAGGTTGCCCATCTGAACTCCATTGAGAACTAAATTTGGGCTAAAGTTTTGTTGGATATCACATCCATAGAACTATGTAGGTAGTGTCCACTTTCCTAGTACATATATATTTAGCTTTGTTACCCCCTACCTCAACCTTTGATAACCACTCTCTCTGGCCAACTGACCATTTGACCATGTCTACCTCAACATTGGCCTTTTGGACCCAAACTACTACATTTCTTTGTAATCACCTTGCCTATGCCATTTTTATTACACCAACCAACCTTGTCATGTTTCATTTTTTCATGACTTGACAATTTGGGTTGTTTCATAGGAATACTTCTTACCTTGCATACCTGTAACCAACCCCAACACTATCTAGATCACTTGATAGGCAAGACTTGATCAATAATGACTAATGTTGTAGATCAATTACCCCTAACTTATGTTCCTTTCAATGCAAACTTAAATTAACTAATATTGGAAGCTTTAATTCATGTGTGATCTTGGATACTACACTTAGTCACATTTTGTGTGCATGTTTATGTCTCAAATACCCAACTATCTTGTGGCACCACCTAGTGTCTCCCCACCAACTACTTATCAAACCTATATTTGATTCTACTTTACCTGATCAAATCCCAGTTTAAGAGAGAGCACCTCCTCCCATACTTGAGGCATCTTTAATTTGACCAAGTGATCCATTTTAGTTTTGTAGCTTGTTAATTCTAAGCCACATAACAAACAAGGGCAAAATGTAGAAATTTAAAAACTACACACTTACAATTTTTGATAATTGAATTCCTTGGGACCCCTTAAAACCTTCTTAACCCTTAACCAACCCCTCTTAACCTAAATAAATTACTATTATCATATTCATAAAGTACTATTCAAAATTACTATTTGAAATTATTATTCACTATCACTATTCACTATGAGACCTACTATCACTATTCACTTTGTGACCTACTATCACTATTCATGATGATATGGATAATGACATGGAAGGTGAATTAGGATGTAATATGTCAAGTAACATGGCTTAGAAGTGAGGTGGCTTGATGTGGGACATCATACCCAACTTGGGACCCTTCCCCAAGGTGCTTAATGACCTCATTTATGCGTCACAAAGGTCTCGCCTTGAAATATGGAAAATTTTATCTTAAAGGGCCATCACTCAACATGTATTTTGTCTTCACACATGAAATTGTACTTCAAAATTGGATAACCACCTCTTTATTGCCTTATAAAAGACAAAGGGCACTATATCCACTTATTTTTGGACTCTTTAGCAAAGTGGGAGACCCATAATCAAGGTGGGAATCCCACCACCCTCATTTTTTGACTCATTCATGCACCCAAATGAAAAATTGTGCCATGTTTTATGTGGTATCTCTTTAAATTCTTAGATGAATAAAAGAAAGGGTGGTGAAAATTTATTTGGCCTCATTTGGGCCCATGCGCATGATTCCCACTCAAAATTAGACTCATGTTCAAGGTGGGAGACACACCAACCCAAATGGGACACCCATGATCAAGGTGAGAATTTTACCACCCTCATATTTTTACTCATTCATGTATCCACATATAAAGTGGTGCCATAGTTTTTGGCACATCTCTTTAAGTGCTTAGATGAAGACAAGAGAGGGTGGTGAAAAGTCTTTTGGCCTCATTTGGGCCCATGTGCATGATTCCTAATCAAAATTGGACTCATCTGCAAGGTGGGAGACACAAAAACCCAAATGGGAGGCCCATGATAATTTTTTAATCCAACCACTCTTTTCCCCTTTGTCATTTATGAGCCCACTTGGGAAATGGTGCCATACTTCTAATATTCCCTCTTTTGGCATGGTTTTTCACAACAAATTCTATAAATACCCCCTTCTCATTCACAAAAGGATAAGTTAAGTTTTATTCAAATAATTATTATTTCAATTTTCTCATTTTTTAATGAGGTCATCATCTTGGAGGTTAGAATAATTCAAAGCAATGAAGCTCTGCCAAAATTGCTACAGGATTCTTCAACAACATCTACATCAACATCATCATATACAACCATCTTCAAGAAGGCAATGTAATCTTTATTTATTTCTTGAATTTATTTATTTACCTTTGGCCTTTAATTTTATTAACCTCCAAACCATATAACCACTTTCCATATTTATCCCATTCATCTCATTACCCTTTTCCATCTTCATGCCATTCATTTCTTTTATCCCTTTCATCCTTTTACCTCATTTTCCTCTTTGTTACATGTACCTCATTTAATTTTTTTTTCCTTTTTGAAATATTAATTATTTTAAAATATTAAAAATTTACCAAACCCCAACCAAACTATATTTTGACCCTACCAAATGACCAAACCAAAAACCACCATTTTGTCTTTACCAATTTCCAGCACTAGTTGATTTATCTAGTCATTGATTTAGTAAAACATTTAACTTATTTATTTTAATTTTATTTATTTTATATTATTTATTTCTTTTAGTTTCTATTTTCTATCATTTTATGAAAATTATATAATTTTTCTTTATCAAACTTAAGTGTTTAAAGTAGGTGGATTGATAGCCTCCTAAAAAGCTTTCACTTTTCAGATCTACCTCACGCTAGGCAATCTACCCATCTATTTGTCTAAAAAACAAGTGTGTTTAAGTGTTTTATTATTTTTAGGTCATATTATCAATCCAAAGAGGATATATCCATAATAACTTGGATTCAACATGTTCACATTCTATCAGGTTCTTCTACACACCCCTTTACTAGTTTCTTTCTTTTCAAATTAAGCAAAAAAACAAAAAAATTAGATAGAAATATTTTGGCACGCCCAGTGGGACCCATGAGTTTCCTTGGATTAATTATTTTTTTAGGACATTTAGATTTGAATTATTTAAAATTTCATTTAGTTTCATTCTATACACACTAAGTGTACTTTCTTGCATTTTAGTTGCACTTGTAGTTTCATTTTTTAAAGAAAGAGTTATATCTTATTTTATTGCATTTCTAAAAGATAAAATCAAAAATAAATCATCCTAGGATTAGGAATTGAATTATAATATTTCACTTAGGTAGTATTTATCTTTATTCATTAAAATAAATCAAAAAAATTTCTTTGGGATTAAAATTAACTTGCATACATAGTTTGCTTGCTTATTTAATTTTCTCATCTAGTTTAATTTAAGCAAATAAAATTAATTATTGTGCCCAAATGTTACACAAACCAAAACAATTTAAAAAATAAATAAATAAAACACACTTGATATAAGGATTGACTAGGATTTCATCACCTAGTGAATCACCTTACCCTTTCCCAATTATCATACTTGGATTTAATCATTGAGGGAATAAGTAACTCAGCTCTCTAGTTGAGTATAAACTCTGGATAAATGGTATAAAGTTTAAGCGCCCACATTGGTTGTGAGATTGTGATATGAGGGGATAAAGCCCCAAGTATCAAGCCACATACCAGATCTAATATATATTTGTTTTTTATCACCTAAACGTAACTTGAAACCAAACTTATATTGCTTTATAGGACCCATTCAAGCTAATTTCCTCTTCACACTTTTCTAAGGCATAAGCCAAAAGAGAGATTAAAAATAATCCTAGGACTTAACACACTCTTAATTAATGCATTATTTTCCTTGAATATTTTTTGTATTTATCTTTGTTTTGAGTTGTGAAAACATATCATTCCTTTCTTTTTTTCTCATATGGTTCTTACTCGCCAACAGTGAAGGGACCTTGAGGAACAAAACTCACCACCAAGTCAACCAATCTCTTCCACCTCTCCATCCATGGAACATGTTTTTAAACCCATAGATTCCCCTCACTCTTCAAAAATTAATATTCATATAATCCCAAGAGATGTAGATTTTGTCATTTTCCTAAACAATAATCATGAAGCCTTAAAACATTACCTTAGAACCATGTCTCACCAAATCTTGATATTGACCCTGATGAGGCTAGGATATTCCTAATAAATGTATAATAAATGACCTCATCTTACTCTCTCTTTCTATTAAGTTTTATTGCATTTTGTAACTTTTATTTTGATCTGTGATGAGTTAGGATGTGATTATCCATATTTTATTGATTGTGATTTTAACATTTTAAAAGACCTGTAATTCCTAACAAGTGTGTTGGAAAATTCTAGTTTTCAAATAAAACAAGTCATCATCAAGGTAAAGAAAAAATATGAAGTGGATTGCATGTTTTTGGAAGCATTGGACTCAATTTATATCAGTTCTAGAACCTACAAAATCTATTCTAGAATCATCATAGTTAGTTTTGAAACCCACAAAATCTATTCTAAAACCATCATAGTTAGTTCCAAAACTCCACCATACTATTTCAAGTTGACACATTTTGGGACTTAGCTCTGGAAATCTATATTTATCTCTTGTACTCCTACAAATAAGATCCAAAACTTTTGTGGCTAGATATGGAACTGATGAGGATCTATTCCAAATGGTCGACGATCTATCAGATCAATGATCCCATTAAATCAAGAACAGATTCTTGATTTTCTAAACTTGTAGAATCAAGACATTTGTCACACTAGACATCCAACCACATCTTGATATAGCATCTATTCAAAGAATGATTCAGTTCCATCATATCTATGAAATAGTTACAACCATCAAAGCATCTATATATACAAACCTGGGAATTTAGTAAAGGAGATATAGATATAGAATATAGAAGATAGAGAAAATCATTGAATAATAGAGAGATAAAGGATATATTAGTGCATTTGTAGTACAAAACATTTTATCAAAGAAATAGCCATTTCTATTTTGAAAGCAAATTAAATTGTTCAAATCATGTTCTAGGTGGAGTAAGGGCCCACTCCTCCAAAGAACTAGGATCTTCATTTTTGTTAGTATTTATATTTCTATTCGCAAAAGTAAATAGGTAACTCTATTAAATTTATAAATGCTTCCAACTCTTTAAAGTTAAGTTTTCTTGTAAATTTATTCCTGTAGGCATTTTAAATTAAATTTTCATTTCTATAATGTGTGTTTGTTTTTAGCAATCTATTTCATTTTTTCAACATGAGTTTGTTTCCAGCAATCAATTTAATTTCTACAATGTGTGTTTATTTCCAGCAATCTATTTCATTTTTGCAATGTGTGTTTATTTCCAATAGTTTTGCATAGTTTTATTCCAATAAGGTTTTAACCAAGAAATCCTCAAGACATTAAAAACCCCTTAAAATAAAAAAAATTATAAATACCTCCATTTAATTACTAAATCGCTAGGATTCCTCTTGTTGTATATAGCTTTACACATAGCCCTGGTTAAACATGGCATCAATACAAAGTTGATTAAATGAATGGGATGATGACACCCATAATTTTTGGTGCCATTGGTAGGGAACACTAGTTGGAATTTTCTAATTAGGTGTCAACAAGAGCAACAATCATTAATTTATTAATTAAAAAAAAATTCCCTAATTTATGAGTAGACCACGAGATTCCAAGGGTAGATTTCTCCACAAAATATCTGAACACGAATTTCCATCATCCTCTAGTTTAAGAAAGGATGTTGAGCAAGAATTGAAGGCACCATTATCTCCTACAAGACAAGAAGCAAAATTGCCATCTTTGGAATTTTTGGATCAATCACCAAAACCAAGTAAATCCTTAGGGAAGAGGATTATTTATCAAGATCCATTGAGGGAAAGTTTTGATTCTCAATTGAGTAGTCAACCCCCTACTCCTGACTTTTCACCATCCCCAAAATAGACCACATACCATATTGATTGGGAGAAGAGATTAGAAAATACCAGAGAGATGGAATGAGAAGGTGGAAGAGAATCTAAGAGAACCTTTACCTATCCCATTCAGATCAAGGATGATGAAACCACTATGAGAAACATTTCACCTACACATTTGCCCACATTTAGAGGAATGTCATGTGAGGATCCTGACCAATTTCTATTTGAGTTTAAAGTACTATGTCAGACTTATGATTACAAGATAGATAATAAAAAATTGAAGTTATTTCTATCTACCCTAAAGGATGTAGTAATGAGGTGGTTTATGGGATTAACATCTAATTCTATTACCAATTGGAAACAAATGGAAACTATCTTCCTAGACAAATATCAAGATCATTATAGAGGAAGAAATTGAAAGGAAGAATTTTTCAAAATCAAATAGGAAAAAAATGAAAATATGGAAGATTATTTGGGTAGATTCCAATTTGTAAGTAAAAGATGTGGATTTTTACTTCAAGAAGATTTAAATAAAACCATTTTTTTCAAAGGTCTAGATGATGAATCTAGGGAAACCCTTGATTTAATTGGTGGAGGAAACATTAGTCAATTAAGAATGGATGAAATCATAGAAATTTGTAGAAACTATTCAAGAATAAGAGGTGGACCTAGAAAAGGGAAAATGGTTAAAAATTTGAATCCAAATATGAACAAATTGATGGTTGAATTGGTAAACTTTAAAATGGACATATTAGTTAACTTAACCTCCACCATGGATGGATTACAAGCTAAAGCAAATGCCTAACTAGGACCATTAGCCATGTATTGTCCTAGATGCAGGAAGAAGCATGCAATAAGGGAATGTCCTTTGGATAAAATGGAACTATGTCTTGTCTATGAATCTAAAGAACATGATACTCACACTTGTTCTCTTCTTCCACTCATAAAAAATCAGCGCAAACAAACCAATACATCATCCACCATAGAAGAATTAAATTTTATTTAGAGACAACCTAACTAAGGATTATGCCAAGAATAGCTCCTAATCACTGGTTGATGCCATGGGTAGCTCAAATAGTACCACAAAGTTGGGAATAACCACCTTGGGCCCCTCATCTCACATGGCATCTTCAAGATTGGGTAAGTCAATCTTGGTATACTCAAGGACATCAATAACCTTGGGTTGGTCAAGGAAATCCTTATGCTTGGCCACAACCTAGATGGAGCCCTAGAAATTATGTGAAAGGAAAACCATATCCAAATTAGAACCAATAATCCATAATGGGACCTCCAACAGAAAATCCATAGATTGAAAACATAGTCCAAACCCAAATTCCAGTACAACCAGTAGCAAACCCAAGAAATAAACAAACAAATCCTGTATATGAAATAGAACCAAAAAAATTAGTTGATTTAAATACAATGGATTGTAAAAACATTCAAACTAGATCTAGAAAAATAGTTAGTAGTCCACCTATTATAATCATTGAGATGATAGAAGAAGCTAAAACCCCTATCATAGTTACACCTAAGGAAGATGACAAACAAAAAGATAATGAACCAAAAATAAATTATACTGAGATTCCATTTCTAGAAAGACTTAAAGAACCCATAAAACATAAGGAATCTAAATTGGTGCAAGAACTAAGAAGATTGAATATTGAAATACCATTGTTACAAGAAATTAAGGATATTCTAGAGTTAAACAAGTTAATCAAATTTTTATGTTTTAAAAAACCTAGAAGAAAGAAGTAGTACCCCAAGACTATTCAGGTAGATGGGAAACTTGTTGATTTATTAGTAGGAAAACTCTTACGACCTAAATATGGAGATCCTAGAAGCCCTATTATTTCTATTTCTATAGGGAATAATGATATACATAACATTTTGATTTATTTGGGCATAGCTATAAACGTAATGATAGTGGACACTTCAAAAACATTACCATTAATAGGCATAGAACCTATAAATACCATATTGTAGATGGTAGGTCAGTTTGTAACAAAACTAGAATGAGTTATTAAAGATGTGGCAGTAATGGTGGAATGATGAGAATATCCAGTTAATTTCTTTATATTACATCCAAAAGGTAAAACACTTGGTTATCCCATTATTTTTGGGTGACCATGGTTAGCTATAGTTGCTACCTTAATTGATTGTAGGTCACGTGATATGACTATTTCAAATGGTAAGAACTCTAAGTAAATTTCATTATATCCATCTGCATGAACTTTTATTAATAACCAAACAAAATTATGGGTTGATAATCCTGATATTAATGAGCAAAATCTATCTTCTTTGGCTATGATAACATTGCAAGATCATGTATGGGAAATAGATGATATGGTTAATCCTTCATTGAACGAACATCAATCATCATTAGAGTAATCAAGATTAGTTTTAGAACCATCACAGTTAGTTTTGGAACCACCATAGTTAGTTTCAAAACCACACCAATTCTCTACAAGTGAAGATAACTTCACTCTAGAGGAACACAATTTCTCTTGGGGAGAGGAAAGATCTATAACATCAGCTTTACAGATATCAAAAGATGATGAATAATTTTTGGAAAATAGCAGTAACAAGGAGTTTAAATTACAAGATAAGTATCATAACTCTTCTTATTGTCCTTTGTCTAGCATTCTACCTGTAGGAAATTTTGAAGATGTTGCTACATATCATATATTGTTACCACATGCTTGTCCACTAAACACCTTAATGGAACCCTTTGAATAAATCAGTTCATCATATCCTAGAACCAAACATGTTGAGATTCAACCAAGAAAATGTTTGAATATTAATAGCTAGTTAAAGAATGATGAAGAAGTCAAACTATTTGATGTTCTGAAGGATCATACTAAAGTGTTTACTTAGGACTATAGAGATGTGAAGGGAATTCATCCATGTATCTGTACCCATCACATTTATACTAAAAATATTAGACCAGTTAAGCAACCTTAGAGAAGGATTAATCTAGCCTTAAAGGATATAGTCAAACAAGAAATTGAAAAACTATTAAAAGTAGGTTTTATCTACCCTATCTCAGATAGCTAGTGGGTGTCTCCTCTTGTAATTGTCCCTAAAAAAATGGAAAATGGAGAATTTGTGTTGACTATAGGTAACTAAACAAAGCCACCCTAAGAGATTTTTTAACCTTACCATTCATAGATCAAGTCTTAGACAACCTTTCAGTAAATAATACTTTTCCTTCTTGGATGGATTTAGTGGATACAATCAAAATAGAATTGCTACTCAGGATCAAGACAAAACTACATTTACTTGTCCATGGGGTACCTTTGCTTATAGGGTATTGCCATTAGGACTATGTAATGCTCCAGAAACCTTTCAAAGAGTTGTATTAGCAATTTTTGTAGACCTAAAAAATGACTATGTGGAGGTATACATGGATGACTTTACTATGTATGGAGATACATTTGATGATGCCTTAAAAAATTTGGACAACGTATTAACAAGATGTGAACAACATCGCTTGTCTCTTAGTCATGAGAAATGTTTGATGATGGTTGATGAAGGGATCATATTAGGGAACCATATTTCAAAAAGAGGAATTTAGGTTGACCAAAACAAAAACAAGATTATTTCAGACTTTCTTATTCCTCAAACTCCCACAGATATCAAATCATTCTTAGGACATGTTGGATACTATAGATGTTTTATCAAGGATTTTAGTAAAATTGCTACCACCATGTTTAAATTGCTTACCAAGGACTATGAATTTCTTTGGGATGAATAGTGTGAACATGATTTTGAAGAAATTAAAGAGAAATTAGTAACTGCCCCAATATTGCAAGGACCTAATTGGGAGAAACCTTTTCACATCCAAATTGATACCTCAAATACCTCAATTGGTGTAGTTTTGGGATAGAGAGATGAAGGAAGACTATATGATATTTACTATCTTAGTAAAAATCTTACTCCCACTGAAAGAAATTACACTACCACTAAAAAAGAATTTTTAGTTGTGATCTATGCAATCAATAAATTTAGACATTACATTACAAAGTACAAAATATTTTTTCATACAAATCACTCAGCAATTAAATATTTAATAAACAAACCAATGGTTGGAAGTGTAATAATTAGATGGTCATTACTTCTACAAGAATTTAATATTACCATTATGGACAATCTAGGCAAATCTAATGTGGTGGCTGATTTCTTGTCAAGATTGACTAGTATAGGAGAGCAAGATCTAGTCAAGGATAACTTTCCAGATGAACAATTATTTGTTATTTCATATAACACACCATGGTTTGCTGACAGGGCAAATTATCTTGTAACAAGGAAGTTCCCTCCTTTCACTAAAAAACAAATAAAAAAATTAATCAAAACCAGTACACAATTCAAATGGTTAAATGGAATGCTATTTAAATGTGGTCCTGATTTGGTTTTACGTAGTTGTGTAAGAGAAGATGAAAATTTTGACATATTCTAGGCATGTCATGATGAACCAAGTAGAGGACACTATTAAGTGAAAAGAATATCTCATAAGATATTTGGCACTGGTTACTATTAGCCATCTCTATACAAAGATGTGAAGAGATATATCAGGCAGTGTGATCCTTGTCAAAGGATGGGATAGCCAACCATTACCAATGAAATGCCTCTACAACCACAAGTAGTGATTAAACCATTTGAGATATGGGGATTGGATTTTGTTGGAACTTTTAATCATCCTTCACAAGGAAAAGAGCACATTCTTGTGTGTACTGATTATGTAACAAAATGGGTAGAAGTGTAGGCTTTAACAAATGCCACTGAAGAAGAAGTTGTTGATTTCCTTTGGCACAGAAATATGGCAATGTTTGGAGAACCAAGAAGCTTAGATTCAGACTAGGGACCATAATTTATGTCCAAAATGATCTAGGCTTTCACAATGTATTATCAAATCAATCATAGGAATTCATCTCCTTATCACCTACAAGCAAATGGACAAGTTGAAGTAATAAATAGAGAATTAGAAAACATCCTCACTAAAATATTTGAAGCTGAAAGAAGAGATTGGGTAAAAAGACTACCTGAAGCTATCTGGGCTTACAATACAACTTGGAAAACCATAATAGGGTTTTCACCATATAAGTTAGTCTATGGGAAAAAGCTCTTGTTGCCTATTGATTTTGAACTACAGACATTGAGGACAATAGTTAAGGTGGGAATTGAATTGGATGTAGCTCAAAAAGAGCAAATCCTTCAACTCAATGAATTAGATGAATTTAGAATAGAAACACTTCACCAAATAGAGATAAACCAAGGTCAAAGGAATCAATGGCATGATTCACATATCAAGGAAAGACAATTCAGAGTAAGAGGCTAGGCATTATTGTTTGATTCTAAGTACCAACAATTCAAATGTAAATTAAGAACTAGATGGTTGGGACCTTATCAGATCAAGTAGATATTTGACAGTGGTTCTATCTAGTTACTTCCCATTTTTGGTAGTAGAAGAATACTCTTGGTCAATGGACACAGGCTAAAAATTTATAGGACGCCTCCTACTAAGGATGAAAGCAAATTGAAGTAAATAAAGAATTTGATCATATGGAAGAACCCAGTTCTTCCAAAATGATCAAATAATTAGATGAAAAGATCCAAAATAAAGGGAAGCAAATGAAAACTATTAAATGTCATTCTCTTCCCCTAAAAAATAAATAAATAATAAATAGACCAGAGATCAATTGAAAATCAGTGATGACGGTTGATATTCTCAAATAAATGGCCAATTAAAATAAAATGTTTTTGAATTCTAACTATTTTCTAACCATTTTTCAAGGATGATGTGTTAGCATGATGGAGGGATTACATCATCAAGGATAGTAATTATATTTTTAACTTGTTAAAGGTTAAATGGAAAGTTTGCATGTGTGATTAGAATTGATTTAAAAATATTAGTATGATGAATCATCTATTATAAATTATGGTTAAATGTGCAAAATCATGAGAAAGATATTGATGATGGATTGAGTTGGCGGATAACTAGAAATAATCATTCTTATGATTGAAGTAACTGAATCCACTAGTTTTGTAGCTAAGTATAGTAGTTCCAGAGCTAAAATTGATAAGTTTCATAGCTGAGTAGAATAATTCTACAACTGAATTTGCCAAATCAACAACTGAATTTGCTAGTTCTACAACCAAAATCATCAGTTTTGCTGATACGAGAAGAAATTTTTAGCTAATGTATGAAATATTCAAAGAAGAACGAATCGTGCAAATAAAAAAGAAGTCAAAACTAGATAATGATACCCAACTCCTTGTAGATGCAGAAGTAGAAAATATCTTTCAATAGGCAAGATGGCTGGAGTTTCTGAAGAAATTTCCCAAATATAATGATGAACTAGTAAGAGAATTTATTATCAATTTAGAGAAAACAAGGACAAATATTAGGAATGTTTTCATTCCTTTTTCTATGAATATCATAAGTGAGATGTCTGGAATACCGATAATGCATGTCCCAAACCCTATCAAAGAGACATTGAAAGACCTGGCTGAAACCCTATTAAAAGAAGGGGAAGTTGAACCCCAATATATTTATAATACAAATAAAATCATCAAAGGAGTTAAGAGGGCTAGCTTTCCCAAACCCTTTGATAGAGTATCATTCTAGATAGTTAAATATTTAGCATGTGATGGACAATTTGGGATAGTAGGAAAAGAAGTCCTAAAAATCATTATACACCTCAGATATGGAGCCAAAAAACTAGAATATATAGTAAACCTTCTAGGGTTTCTTTTTGACTCCATCCATACCATGGCCCAAAGGTATTCTTTGGGTATAGGAAGAATTATACATCATGGGTTAGTGAATTTAGTGTGCCAACACCATTTCCTTTCCAAGAAAAATGGGGAAGAAATGTGAGACAAATTTCTTGGCAAATTTGTACAAAATCCTAGTATTCCCAGAAGAACAATAGAAACTCCTCCCGCTCCTTCAGTTCATTTGAAAACTGATACCATTGCTAAGGAAAAGAAAAGATTAGGGGAAGAGGAAATATCAAAAAGAAGAAAATCTAGAAGAAAAGTTAAAATTGTAGACCCTACTATACCTTCTCAAGCCATTTCTTCTTCTACTGAAACTATAGAAGAATTGATACATGTCTCTGACAATGACAGTTCACCTAGACCTGAGTAAAAGGCAAAAAATATAAGAATTTCTAAGAAGAGACCTATGTATGCACATTTTGAGGCTACTCAAGAAAGAAAATGTCATAAAAAGTCTAAAGAAAGTTTAGAGGATCTGGAAGAACAATAGAGTTTAGAAATTGAAGCTACTAATATTTTGGGTAGCATGGCCATGACTCCTCCTGGACCAAGCCAATTCAAATAAAACTTTTTTATGAATTATAACTATTTTCTAATCATTTTTTAGGGATGATGTGTCAACATGATAGAGGGATTACATCATCAAGGATGGTAATTATGTTTTTAACTTATTAAAGGTTAAATGAAAAGTTTGCATGTGTGATTAGACTTGATTTATAAAGATTAGTATGATGAGTCATCTATTATACATCATGGTTAAATGTGAAAAATCATGAGAAGGAAATGGAAATCCCCTATGGTGGAAGAGGAATACTTAACTCCCCAAGAACTTTTAGAAAAAGAAAAAAACTAGCAGATTAAACAGCCTCTATTTTTGTCTAGAGTAGAACTCATTATCAAGGAAAAGAATGAGGAATTGAACTTCCTCAAACTCAAGTTAGAACAGAAGGAAATGCTCCTTGTAGAATTAACAAACCATTTCATAGCCAAGAATGAGGAATTAGCAAAAATTAAAAGGCAACTAATGGAGAATGAAAAAAATGTACAATACAAACCTCTATGTCAACAGTCTCTACACAAACTAAATTGACTTATCTTCCACTCATGTAGTTATGAGATGACACATGCAGAGAACCCAATAAAATCAAAGCATCTAATACAGACTTGAAAGGCAAACTGGCAGAAGAAGAGAAAGCAAGGAAGGAATGGGAAGACAAATTTTACAAGGAATAAAAAGATAAATATAAATGTCTTGTGAAAATACAAATAGTTTGTATGATGAGTGAGAAGTTGCTTGTGTGCAGATGACCTTCTCTTTCTTATAGCATGTTTTTATAGGAACAATTCATTCACTACTAGTTGGCAAGGATAGCATGTGGCCTTCCACATGAAATAAAAGACAAAGCTGATTTCTTAGCTGCCTACTCAGCTAATACAAAACAAAAAAACCTTCTTTGTGAATTTTACCTCTACAATTTTATGCTAGAAAGAAATATATGTTTTATGATCAATTTTTATGTAGTAGAAAGCCAGCTTAACACATTTGTCTCTATTCTTCAAAATCAGATTCCATGGAAAGAAAGGGAGTCAGAGCATTGGTCAAAGGCTAGTTCATTCGGTCTATGTATGAGAATTCATTATGGTAATCCACTCGTCTTTGCTACATATTTCCAATCCCATGCATTCAATGATAAATTCAAGAGACCTTATCTTTTCATTTTACAACAAAGCATGGATGTCTTCACCTCTTATGAAAGGGAAAATTTTGATAATATCTATGATGCATGTTTAAAAAGATAGGAATTTCTCCTGGTGGCATTGAAAATAAGGGAAGTAATATCCCCTTCAAATTTTATCTAGAGTTTAGAAAGGGCAAAAGCTTTATGCACAATAATTCCCCATATTAATGAAACTCCCCTAAGTATATGGATAGGAATATGGACATGGCCACCTCTACTTCTCACCCCCATATCTCCTTGGCAAAATAGAGAACCTCAACATCCCACTCAATTTAAGGAATGGAAAAGAAAATTAGAAGTATTAACAGGGTATAGTACTTTTGAATCAAAGCATTGGGATATTCAGTTCTAGCCATTTGATTTAAGCAATCAAATAGAATGTAGGATATACAATCCTAAATTTGAAGAGTGAATTTTCTAAAGGGACTTACAAACAAGTAATTATGGAGGAAGTGATGAGGCTAGGATATGCCCAATAAATGTATAACAAATGACCTCATCTTACTCTCTCTTTCGATTAAGTTTGATTGCATTTTTTAACTTTTATTTTGATCTAAGATGAGTTAAGATGTGATTATCCATCTTTTGTTGATTGTGATTCTAACATTTTAGAAGACCTATAATTCCTAACAAGTGTGTTGGAAAATTCTAGTTTTGTAATAAAACAGGTCATCATCAGGCTAAAAAAAAATATGAAGTGGATTGCATGTTTTTGGAAGCATTAGACTCAATTTAGATTAGTTCTAGAACCTATAGAATCTATTCTAGAATCATCATAGTTAGTTCTGAAACTTACAAAATCTATTCTAGAACCATCACAGTTAGTTCCAGAACTCCACCATACTATTTCAAGTTGTCACATTTTTGGACATAACTTCAGAACTCTATATTTAGCTTTGGTACTTCTACAAATAAGCTCCAGAACTTTTGTGTCTAGGTATGGAACTGATGAGGATCTATTCCAAATGGCCAGTGATTTGCTAGATCAATGATCCCATTAAATCAAGAACAAATTCCCAATTTTATGAACTTTTAGAATCAAGACATTTATCACATAGCTAGACATCCAACCACATCTTGATTCAGCATCTATTTTGGGCATGATTCAGTTCCATCGTATCTATGAAATAATTAAAACCGTTAGAGACTCTATATATACAGACCTAGGAATTTAGTAAAGGAGATATAGATATAGAATATAGAAGATAAAGAAAATCGTTGAAGAATAGAGAGATAAAGGATAGATTAGTAAATTTGTAATACATAGCATTTTATCAATGAAATAACCATTTCTATTTTGAAAGTAAATTGAATTATTCAAATCTTGTTCTAGGCAAAGCAAGGGCCCACTCCTCCAAAGAACCAGGATCTTCATTTTTGTTAGTATTTATATTTCTATTCGCAAAAGTAAATAGGTAACTCTGTTAAATTTATAAATGCTTCAAACTCTTTAAAGTTAAGATTTGTTGTAAATTTGTTCCTATAGGTATTTTAGATTAAATTTTCATTTCTATGTGTGTTTGTTTCCAGCAATCTATTTCATTTTTATAATGTGTGTTTGTTTCCAACAATCAATTTCATTTTTGCAATGTGTGCTTATTTCCATCAATCTATTTCATTTCTACAATGTGTGTTTATTTATAGTAGATTTGCATTGTTTGATTCCAATAAGGTTTTAACCAATAAATATTTAAGACATAAAAAACCCCCCAAAATAAAAAAAATACAAACACCTCCATTCAATTACTAAATCACTATGATTCATCTTATTGCATATAGCTTTAGACATAGCCCTGGTTAAATATGACATCAACAAAAAGTTGATTAAATGAAGGGGATGATGACACCCATTAGACCCCACTGATAAATCTACCTTATGGAATTACTTTCCACCTCATGGCGGGTAACTTCACTACCACAGGAACTAATCAACCTTTAGTTACCTAATCCCTATCATTAACCAATAATCCCCTTGAGGATACCACTCAAAATCAACCAACCCAAACTACCACTAACCTTATGCTACCTACCAATCACTCCTCTACAATAGGAGTGCCTACCTATAGTACTACCCATCTCCCTATAATTACAGCTAACCCATCAAACACTACTCTAATTAAAATCCTTGTGTTATTTATACCCTCAATTTTACCACTGATTAGTATAAAGGTCACTACCTTTCCATCATCCACTAACCCAACTACCACTCCTACTAAATAAGTGACCTTTAGTTATCTCCATAATCCATAAGGGCATATGCCTACCTCCCAACCACCTAACCTTACCCAACCATTGACATCCACATAACAATATATACCTTCTACCCAACCATTAGCATCTGCATATCAATATGTGGCAACCCCCTATCCTTCCACTCATTATCAACATGTTTCTCAACCACCACCATAATATGCATCTTACAACCTTCTTAGTGTTCAACCCCAAATAGACTTCATGAAGATGATCATGGATAAGATGACTACCCTTGAGTCATCCATCTCTAGAGCCCATAATATCTTGTCTTATAATCAAATTTGTAATGACCCTATTCACCCTTTGGTCCCTATCAGACCTTATCTGGCCTAGTGGGAACTTCAAAAATTTACCAAGTTTAATAGTAAGGAAGACCCTCAAAAAAATTTAAGAGCATTTAGGAATTCATGCTACTTTATTGCCCATGATGATGCTCTTCTCCTCCATACCTTTTCTATGTCATTATCTATACTAGCATTAAATTAGTATAGTACCATATTGAAACATTCTATCTTCTCCATTAACCAACTAGCCCAAAAATTCTTAGATCACTTTTCGATCAATATATCTTAGAAAATTTCCATTACCAACCTCTGCTCCATCTAGTAATTCAAGGACGAGTCCATTGCCAAATTTTTGGCTTGTTAATGGAACCTAATTAGCCAACTTTCCTTTTCATTCCCTTAACTTGAGCTTATATAGATATTTACTTAGGCATGTGCCAATCATATTTCATCCACATTACATGTCCAAAGATTTTGAGCCTTTGATGAATATTTTACCATGGCTCTTAAAATAGATAACTAAGCAATTGATGAAGGAAAACTTAAACTCAAAAATAAGAACTCAACCTATAAGACCAATGATACATCTTCCTCTAATTCAAACAATCAACCCAATACCAACACCAAGAACAAAGGAACCATAAATTTTATTATCCTCAAAGCCACACCCCCACCATCTACCAACCAACAAAACCCAAAGAACCAAACTTATAATTCCTATAATTCTTAGAAAAAAACCTAAGGAACTAGACTTGGAGAAACCAAAAGTAATTAACTCCACTTCGGGAACCATATGCTTCTATTTTGGAAAAGCTATTAATATCTAATATCATCTAGCTTCCTCCAATTAAACCACCCCAATAGTTTGATGCTTCTCACCCCGTGTCAGGTTGGTATAAAAAAAGTTACCATTGTGTCTTTCACTAGGTCATAGGACATGATATCAATAGGTGCAATACCTTCAAATATTTTTTCCAATCCTTCATTTATAAGGGGGATCTTAGATTTGAAAGCCTCAACGTACCACCCAACCAAGCCTTTGACATATTTAATCAACCTTTTACAAACCATGCTCCCACCAAAAATGAGAGTAACAATGTCAAATGCTCTCTTTACACCCATACCGTTAAAATGGTTCTTACCACACTCACTGATAAATAACCCACTCACCAATCTACCAATCCCCTAACACTTATTGAAATAACATTATTACCTTTTACCATTTTAGAAATCCAAATATAGGAAGTGACCATATCCACACCTTCGATAGAGGTTACCACACCTATCTCCCCTATTATAGAACCACTCATTCCATATTTGGAAGTTATCTCATAAGAAAAGATAACTTCACCCACCAAATCTCTAATTTTGAAACCTTCCATCAAAAACCAAGACAAAGGTAAGGAATCCAAACTAGAACTTCTAACACCTTCTTTGGTAGATCAACCTAGCCCTTCTATTCAACTAAAACCTCCACCCAACTAATCAAAACCTCTTCTAATTTAACTGACCCCCAAACACCTAAATCTACCACCATAACTAAAGTAATCAAACCCCCTCCAAAACCAATAGTTAAAGCAACCAAAGAGATAAAACCACCTAAAAGACCAAAGCCTCAAATTTTACCTCCATCAACCTTTCCCTCTATTTTGGGTCCCCATACCTCTACCTTGAGCATGAAGCCCATTATTATTACCAAACCCCCACTACCTCTATTGGTTACACCTTCACACTTACCTCCTAACACACCTCTATTTACTACACCAACAATACCTACGTTACTTACCTTTCCATCTTCCACCTCTACCTCATCAACCATCTTACCTAAACCAAGACCATCAACCAAGAGTACCACCTTACCTAAGACACCTATCACCAAACCTACTTCCAACAACCTTCTACCTCAACACCCAAAATAAAAATCATTAAAACTCTACCACCCTTAACTAAGTCTTACCTAACCATTCTCCAATGGTTATTACAAACTTCTTCCTTAATCTTACCACCCATCAAAACATTTAAGCCTTCAAATCCCAAACCATCATGGTTCAATAAAAATTTGATTTATTTATACCATAAGACACCCAGCCATGATAAACAAAATTGCAAAGATCTCCAAACTCTCATCCACTACCTTTGTGATTAGGATGATCTATTAATAGATGAACCTCTTATGTCACCCATACCAACCTAAACAACAACCATACCTACCCAACACTTACCCACTCCTCCACTCTCACATAAGAATGAAGATGAGTCTGACCACTCTACTACCTCACCAACTACTTCTATCCATACTATCAACATGGTCACTAGACCATAGTAAAAAGATAAAGGGAAGGCTAAGGTGTCCATTCCTTGGACATATCCCTCTTCATATTCCCAAACAAACCACACCCAACCATCTCTATGTTCAATCAAAGCCAAGGTGTCTATTTAAGTGCCCCCCATTCTAAAACTTTATACCCTAACCCATATACAATATTGATTTGAAAAGCTATCCTTAAGTAGCTTCACCAAAACCTGATAAAAATGAGCTTGCATGATTTGATTTCTAGTCCCTATCACTACTAAGCACTCATAAAGGCCTTATAATCCATCAAGGTCCAACCCACTGACCCTCAACCTCTAGCTTCATTTGTTGGTGCCCTCCAAAATTTTAACCTTTTCACCTTTAAGAATTCATAAATACCTTTCATCCACCTTGAGGATCCATATCCCTCACTCTTTATTACTGCTTACATTAACCAAACCCATGTCAAAAGGGTAATTATTGATGGGGGATATATCATTAACATCATATCCTCCTATTCTTAAGACTAAATAAAATTATTAGACAATATCATGTTAGAATCCATAGCGGTGCTCTGATCCTTTAATGACACTATGGCCACTACCTTGGGAACTATCATCCTCAATATCCATGTATGACCCCACACACTCCCTAAAATATTCGATGTGATGGAATGATAATTCCAATACAACATCTTATTAGGATGACCTTAGATTTGATCTATGGAATGTGTTCCCTCTACCCTCCATCGATGCACTAAGTTTGAGTATGAGGGCCAAGTCATCAACATATAAGTAGACCCAAATCCTTTCTCAACATGTAATATGACCTATCACCCAAATGATGTACTTGTACACCCATCCAATACACCTATAGTAGTTACACCCTAACTGCCAACCATTGATGAAACCTCAACTAGCTCATTCATCCCTTCTTCATATATCCCCATAAAGGAGCCCTTGGGATCTATGTTCTAACGATTCTCGTTAGGGGAGTATCGCCTTCTATCATTAGATGCTTTACCTCCTCCTCAAGAATATGGGAACCTCAAAAATGAACCTTCATATGACCCTAATAGTCGAACCTTCATCCCTTTTAGTCCACCAAACCATCAAATAAAATTCATCTATGGGGTACTTGATTGTCCACTTCTTACTCCCACCACTACCTCTTCCATCTGACCATTCACCTTTGACTTTTCCTACCTTGAAAAAATATAATTCATTAAAGTATACCTTCATAGCTGTGCCTAGAAGGGATTTGGTCTAGGCTGATATGAACAAGGACCTCATGAGTTACCTTTGATCAAAACCCAAAAACCTCATGAGTCATTTGGCCTTGGGTTTGTACCATATGAATAACCCACCAATTCACCTAAAGCTATTGAAACCATCAAGGAAGACATCCCCTCCTCACCAACCCAACCTCCTTTGAAGCTTGAGGATTTTTATATCATTCCTCCTAAGTTTTTTTAATCAAGAACATCAATTTAGGACCTCTGAGCTATAAAAAGGATGGCCAAATTTGAATCCTTCCTCTCATCCATCCTTAAATGACAAAGAAATATTTTTCTACCATCAATACCATCCAACATCAAGGTGAGAATTTTTTTGGTACCCTAAATTCTTCAATCCATAAATACCTTCCTATTGAATCCTCAACCATGTTGAATGAATCCACCACATATATCAACTTGGGCACTATGGACAACCCTCACATTGTCAAATTGGGCTAATCACTAAATTTTGAAGAACTTCAAGACTTCTCATCTTTCCTCCAAGACTGTAGCATAGCATTCACTTGGTCTTACAATGATATGCCTAATATTAATCCCACCATTGCTACCCATAACATAATCACTCATTCTGATGCCAAACTTGTTAAATAGAAACTTCAATACATGCATCCCTGTATAGCCCTTCTCGTCAAATAATATCTTCAACATCTCCTATCTATAAACTTCATTCAACCCAATGACTACCCCCAATGGGTCTCAAATATCATACTTATCAATAAAGTCACTAGGAGTCTATGCATTTGTGTGGACATTCATGACTTTAACCTTGCCTACCCCAAGGATGACTTTCCTCTACCTAGTATTGACTAGCTTATTGATCTTACAACCAGCCATGAGATAGTATCTCTCATGGATAGGTTTTTGGGTTGTAATCAGATCTTGATTTCTCCTAAATATCAACATAAAACCATCTTTAACACCCTTTGGGGAAATTTTTGCTATGGAGTCATGCCCATTAGGTTAAATAACATTGGTGAAACCTACTAGTGAGCCATGACCTACATCTTCCATGACCTCATCCACAACATCATAGAAGACTATGTCGATGATCTCTTGAGAAAATTCAAATCTTACTGAGATAAATTCAAATTTATTGGCATTATCTTCAAATGCCTAACCCATTTCCATGTTAGATTCAACCCTAAGAAATGTGTTTTTGGGGACCTTTCAGGAAAGCTTCTTGGCTTTATCATCTCTCTTCAAGGAATTGAATTAAATCCTACCAAGGTCAAAGCAATATTAGAGATGCCCCCTCTTACCAACCTTAACCAACTCTTTAGCTTGTATGGAAAGATTCAATCCATTCATCATTTCATTTCATAGCTCTTAGATTAGTTTCAACCCTTCCATTACCTTCTAAAGAAGGATGTCTCTTTCAAATGGAATAGTGATTGTCAAAAGGCATTTGAATCACTCAAATAGTACATTTTCTCACCACCTATCCTCATCCCTCCTAAGTATGAACAGCCATTTTACATATATATCTCTACCATCGACCATTCCCTAGGGGCAATGTTGGCTCAATAAGATGAAAAACATAGAGAGAAAGCCATGGACTATAATAGCTACATGCTTGTAGAATATAAGACCCAGTATACCCATACTAAGAAACTCTTCTGAGCATTGACTTTAGTGGCCACCAAACTCTGCCACTACATTCTTAACCATAAAACCTATGTCATAACCAACAACGACCCACTCAAGTACATGTATTCCAAACATTAAAAAACCTAGCATATGGTGAAATGGTTTATTCTCTTAGTATAATTTGATCTTGACTTCTTTCAATGAAATTAAATTAAAGGGAAATTAATTGTTGACTAATTGGTTGAATCACCTTTGATAGATCACCAACCACTTCTTGAATTCTGAGATGAATCCATCACTAATATTTCCCAAGAGGACATAATCTACTAAATTAATGTGTTCTTTGATGGTTCTAAGTACCAATAAGGCAGGGGTGATAGAATTATTCTCATTCCTCTTGAAGGTGAACCCCTTCTCTTTCCTTCAAACTTGTCTTTGAATGCATCAATAATATGGCTGAGTATGAAGCCATAGTCATATGTCTTTGAATCTCTTTAGCCTTGAAAATTAATACCATCAATGTCTTTGGTGATTCCCAACTCATGGTTAACCAAGTCAATGGCTCCCACCAATGTAATAATGATGTCTTATATAAATAATAACTTTTAGTTGACAAACTCTTATCATCATTCAAATTGTACCTAGTCTAATATGTTCCCTAATCTACTAATAAATTTATGGATACAATGGATTTCCTTACTTACCAAATCTCTTCTTAGCCTTCCAATTCCAAAATATTTGTAGCCATTCATCATTTTACCACACCCTCTTATAAACAATCTAACCTTCCTACCATTGGTAATGTGAAGTAATCCCCACCTGACATTTAGTATGACCAAAATTTTAACTACCTCAACCTAGGCATCATTCCTCCTAGCCTCTCTCAGAATGCCTAAAGAAACTTTGTTCAAATTACCTCTCATTACAACATACTAAGGGGAATCCTTTACAGACAAGGTTTCTAAGGTCTCATTCTTCATTGCCTATGCATCCATGAAGCTTCCCATGCCATTAAGGAGAAACATGATGGGATTTGTGGGGGAGACTTCAATAGTCTAGTATTCACTAAATATATCCTTTGAGTTGACTACTATTGGCCCACCCTCAACCAAGATTGTTGTGATTATATAAAAAGGTGTGTTAAATGTCAATATCATGCCAATTTATATCATGTGATAGCCAATGGTCTCCAAGTATCTAAGCACTTTTAGACTTTGCCAAAATGGTGGCTTGATCTCATCAAAGAAATCAACCCCCATTATTAATAATGGCATAGCTACATCATCATAGCCACTAAATATTTCACCAAGTGGCTGGAAGTTATCCCTCTTATCTTGACCAAAGTAGATAAGATTGTCAACTTTATCAACCATCATATCATCTATCACTTTGGTGTTCCTCATAAGATCATCATCGATAATGGAAAATATTTTAAAAACAAATAAGTCCAAGGTTTATGTGATGCATTTGGAATCAAATTAAGGTTTTCCTCACCTTACTATCCATAATCAAATGGCTGGGTAGAAGCCTCTAACAAAATCCTTAACAAAATTCTAACCATAGTTGTTATCACTTTAGGTCAATATTAACACTTACACATCCCCTTAACTTTATGGGCCTATCTCACTAGCATTAAAACATCTACAGGTGCTACCCCTTTCTCTCTAGTCTTCAGAGTAGAGGTAGTCTTACCTGCTGAAGTCCAAATCCCCTCTCTTCGCATATATTTTCAAGATCTTATTTATAATGAAAACTATCATCAACATTATTTGTCTTAGCTTGAGCTACTTGATGACCATCATTTAAAATCCCTCACCCACCTCCACATCTATCAATAGCATATCAAATGTGCTTATAACAAACACCTCAAACAATGAGACTTCAACAGCTAAAACCTCATCCTAAAAGAAAGCCAACATGTGACCAACATGGATAAGAGTAAATGAGGTAAGTTTGATTTCAATTGGCTTGGACCCTACATCATTACCCATAAGTATGGATCAGGAGATTATCATTTATCCTCTCTTAAATTTAAACTATATCTTTAACCTCTCAATGCTTCACTTGTATGTCTATTTTTCTATTAAAGAAGGATCAAGATCACTAATTTTGTATAACTTAAGCTCATCCCTTGATTATAATATTTTAACATTCATCTATCTTCTTCCTCTCCTTTTGAGTATACTTGATTATAGAATAGAACCATGTGATTAACCATAACGTCATAGCCTAATCCTAAATATGGGTACCATGGCTCTTCCCAGGGCATGGTTCTCAAGGATACTTTTCATCTCTAATGAGATTGAATCCCATGGTCATTGTCTCTCAAAACCACCACCCTTCACATATCATTAACATTCTTGTGTCAAATTTTTACCCTCATAGTATAAAATCTCTAAACCTAATTAGACTTGTCTATGTCTAAAAAAATCACATCTAAAAACACTTTGAATACCAAAACATTACTTGGATCAATATCTTAATCATTGTAGACTGTTGCCTTGAATGACAACTACCCAAAAACAAAATAAAAATTTCCAAATATAATGTATATTTCTCCCTTGAAGGACAACTATAAATATCATTAAACAAAACCACTAAACATAGACCACTCCCTTGAAGGATGGATAAGTTAACTTTGTCAAAAATAGAGCAATTTATTAGAAGCTTCCCACATAGATCAACTTCCCATATATATCAATAAATCAAAAGACTCACTATCACAATCAAAGAAAATTCCAAATAATCTTGAAAGCCACAATAATCTCTCAAAAAACATAATAGGATGGAAGAAACAATCCAATTTCACATGTAGACTTCTCACATTGAACAGTCTACATCTAGAATATGACATAGACTTGTCTATTATCATTATTAAGTCACCTATAGAAGGGGAAAACCTTACCCACATAAGGTTACCATATATATTACCCTTTATCCTTCACACCACCTATCATCCATCTTCCGTTTATACTATCTTTAAATCAAGGGATTTTGAGCTTACTTAGCAAACTATGATCAAAAAACTTGTTTTACCAACCAATGCATGCTAACACGAGGCATTAAAAAGGCTTATGCTCTTTAAGTCAATCCAACCTTGGGTTTTATTTTACTTTATCCTTGTCAACAAATATTCATTCCACCTCATTTATTATTCTTTCCTCATTGAGTGATGTCTTTTTTCACATCTTGTATGGTCATCTAACCTACTTTTCTAACACCACTATCATCAATCCAAACCATAAACAAAATTAGAATAGCATTAATGTCAATCAACCTACCTTCTGGGGATACCTTTATTTGAAACCCCAAATTACCTTTGATACACATTTTATTTTCAAACCTTCACCAAAATTATACCATGTGGTCCATAAAATTGGGGTAACCCATTTGAGCACCATTTTCCAACCCTATTTGAACTACATTAGCCTAATGTCCATGGACTATGTAGGCACTGCTTGACTTGTAAGGGAAATTTGACCACTAACAACTAATTACCCTCCCCTTTTTTATTCTCATTAATTTATGTTTCTAAAAAAACCCTCTTTCTTAGGGCATCTTATATTAGGTAATCTTTGGATTTTTCCTACCATCCTTATATTTTAACATCGTCTAATACTTCCTCTTTATTTTTTCCCAATTATTAAGAGAGCTACATTGGGTTGAGGTATTTTTGGACTATGTAGGTGTTACTTAGTTACTAGGGTTAGCTCAGTTGCATCTTTTATTTTATTTTCCCTTCTCACATAAAATATCTCCCTCCACTTCTCTGCCTATCTCCTCACCACCTCCATCCCTTCAGCTTGCCAATCTCTTTTAACCACTTTTCTAGCTTGTCAATCTCTTTTAACACAAGGATTGACATCATTCCTCATTATCCCCTCTTATCTCCCATAAATCCATTGCCTACTCTACTTTGTTGACCTCCCCATCACATTTCCTTGTGCATGCTTTGTGACCCACTCTTCCACCCACTTTTCATGTTTTTTGTCCCTCTCTCCACTTCTTTCCAACCATGTTATTTATCCCCTTTTTATTCTTCACCATCCTCATCCTTTCCCCTTGCCCATGGTAACCTATCATACCCTCTTCCTCACTCTCTTTTCCTCACCAATTCTACATCTTGTTCCCTTGCACAATGATGGACACTTATTCCTCCTTCTCTTCTTTGCTACTACCTTATTACCCTTCCACTACTTCTAAACCACCTTCATTCCAATTCTTAGTTCTTGTTTTCTTCTTTCCCATATTTTTAATATGACATGCTTTTCGTTTCTTCTATTTATTATAGCCTCACATTTTTCCTTATGTGTGCCATCACTATTAGTCAATTTTCCACTTTCCCCACCTTTTTCATTTTTTTCTCCACAAACAGCTTCTAACTAGCCCTTTATCCATTAAGAATCCTTCCATAATTGCCCTTTTCTTCTTATCAGTCTTAGCCTTTTGCACTTTGAATTAACCTTTTCATCTTTTCATCTCATTACTCACTTGTCTTTTGCATCTCTATGAGTGTTTGTGATTTATATCACTAATTCACTTCTTCCTTTTCCTTATTATCATCCCTAATCTTCATCCCTTATTTTCATCTCATTCCCTTTCATTGTGATCCCCTATTTATTCACCACCTCACCACTTTTCATCTTGTTAATCTCTTTTAATCACTTGTTGAACTTGTCAATCTCTTCTAACAAGATTATTATCCCCTACCTTATCTCTTCAGCTGCTTATCCACCCATCCTTTACTTCCCCTCATTTTTCTTATCCCCTTTCCCATTTTCAATCCCATTCTCATCTCCAAAACCACCGTTTGATTTTCTTCATTTTTCCTCTCCTTGCTGATCATCATTCATGTGTCCTTGGTCACATATTCACCTACTTATTCACTCTCCTAGAATCCATTTTGTGTCCTCATTTTAATCTTTTTTCTTCCTATTTCCTTTTCTTCTGTGTATTTCCTTATTTTTCATTGTCATCACCAAACTATTTTTTCCTTGGTATTTTTTAGACCTATTTTCAAACCTTTCATTGCCTCCCATATTTCTCATCCTCCCCTTACCCTTCATTATTGTTACACTTCTTTCCCCATCCTTTTTTAATTTTTGGATCTATCATTCTTTAGTGCATTCCTCAACCTCTTTTCTTCCACCTTTTATTGTTCTTCTCTTTTCTTCATTTCATTTCATCTTTTTGTCTCTGTTGATGACATTCCTTATTTTTCCTAACCTTCTTTTTGCCTCCTCTATATCCATACTTGGTTTCTTCCATCCTTCTCCACTTTCATCTTTATCTATGACCTTGTTATTTTCTCTACCTATCTCTTCATCCATCTCATGTCTAGCTTCACCTCATTCCTTGTTATATCCCCTTTATTTTCTCCCATTATAACTCCTACTTCTCACTCATTAGATTGTGGTCACTAGTCACATTACTTATATGTGTGTATAAATGTTTGCTTCCTCATGTCCTTTGCTTTATTTCTTTAATGCATGAAATCTTATCAGGGTCACTACTTAAAGACATTTATTTCTTCCTTTAGTGATTTTACTAGTTAAGCATGGGTCATCCTTTTATCCCTCTCCAACTATTCCCTTCACCCTATCCATCACCTCTTCAACCTTTAAACCCTCTAAAAAATTTTCATGTAATTGATAGAGTGTAATCAATACACCTTTTTATCCTTCAAATCATGCTCATGCGATGCATATATAGGGATTGTATTCATTAAGACAAGCCCACTTGGGTCTATTTTTAGTCCTTATCATAGAAGGAACATCTTTAAATCTTCTTTTCCTAATGTGCTTGGTTGATATTTTCATTATGGCATTTTTTTATTGATTATATTCTTCACTTTACTATTAGTATTATTCATTGACTTACCACATATACCTTACATTAAGTGAGATTACAAAAATGATAACCATAACATTAATAATTATCCACATATCCCTAAACATTATAACATTTAAACAATGACATCCAACACACTTTGTACATGTTTAAAATAAAATATGCAATATTTTATTTAAGGATGAAAGGATTCACAGAGTGCATATAAATTTATCAGACTCTCCATAGCTCACCTAAGGCCCATACACACATTATTTTCCTACCTAAGCATTAGGAAAATTATCTAGTGACTCTAGATTTGTGTTCAACCATCCTTGTAATTTATTACTCTTTAAACTAAAATTCATAACATTCCCTATATTAGCAACCACTAAAGGGTTTACTTTGTTATCCTCTTCCACATTCATCCCCACAAGGTGAGAATCATACTCTAATATAGGTATTTCATCTTGTGCAACCATCATATCCATTACATTTATCTATTCTAGTTATTTTGATCACATAGGTACCACTTATTGTTTCTTCAACATGCATCCCCTTGGATAGTGAGGGTTGCCTCCATGGATAGGCTGAAGGTCATGCTATCTATCCCTATGCCTTGAATAATGAAAATCTCACCTTCTTCACTACTAAGGAGGTAAGAGTTTAGGCTTAAGCTCAGGTTGTAGGTGCCTTACCTTTTATTTTTGGTTTAATAGAACTTCTATTATTTCCATCACATGTTGTAGTATTAGATAGATATGTACATTCACCATGTAGATTATTTTAGGTCATGGGGGTTACTAATTACCTCTACCATTGCTCTCATTTTTTTCAATCTTCAACCTTTGGTAGTTTTCTATACCCTAAATAACCAAATGACTTCATGATAGGTATTCATTCTTATCATGATTATTTAAATATACTACCTAAATATTCTTCCTCATTGACATGATTATCCTTTCACTGATGGGGAGTGTCTTATGATGTCATTGATTCCCTTGAATATTCTTCTTACTTAAAATGGTCATGTCTACTCACCTTTTCATGTGGACACATAGCCCTTGATAGAACTTGTCATCTTGATATAATCATTATTCATTATCATGATGTCTTTTTATCACCTTTATCATCCAATCCACATATAATGTATTTGTTTTCTTTGCCATCTAGTAGTCCTTATGGGCTTAGTATTCATTTGCATCACCTTAACTTGGTTGACATAAATTACCTTTTATCCTTGGGTCGCTACAATGGTCACACCTTTGAAACTACTATTATTATTGGTTGTGGTATCTCCAAATTCTTACCATTGTAGAAGCTACCCCATCTTATTCAACTATATAACCAATATCTTGGACCATTTACCTCCCTGCTAGTAGGGACTTGTCTAAGTGGAACCCAAAGTCCTTGGTTCTAAGGAACTGGGACAAAGGATGAAACATGGCCACTATTTGTCTAGCCTACCTATGTAGCTCTTGGGTTAGGCAAGTTCCATCCTCTATCACTCACCACACTACCAAATTTTTAACTCATATAATCTTCTTAGCCATCAAATAAATTCTTTATAGGTCCTTAATTTGCTATTACCCTTGAAACTTGGCTCATAGTGGTAATGAACATTTGCCAAAGCAACTATGTAGATCCTGATAAACACCTACCTCCTCAAACATGGATCATATTAATAGATGCCAGCACTATTTCTATACCCTCGCACAATTTTAGAAGGTGTAACCTCCTCATGAAGGCACTTCTTCTTTGTCTTAGCTCCATCATAAGACATTTCCGATGCTTACCCTTTTATTACCCACTTATTTATCCTACCTTACCCATCTGTGTCTTCTCCTCCTAATGTATGCAAGATTAGTATGGTGAATCTTTACCAATCTACACCATGACACCTCACCATTATCCAACTATCAACCCCAACCTAACCATGTGGTATATCACATTAGGGTATCCCATCTGAACTCCATTTAGAACTACATTTAGCTTGAAGTTTTTTTGGATCCCACATCCATGAAACTATGTAAGTAGTGTCTAATTGGCTAGTGCATATGGAGTCAAATAAACCACCCCTTACCCCAACCCTTTCCAACCACTCTCTCTAGGCAACTGACCATTTGACCATGTCTACCTTAATATTGGATGTTTAGATCTAAATTATTACATTTCCTTATGTCCACCTTGCCTAGGCCATTTTGACCACACCAACTAGTATTTCCATGTTGCATTTCTATACTACCCAACCATTTGGGATATTTTTAAAGAACACTTCTTATCTTAGATACATGTAACCAACCTTGACCCTATCTGCATCACTTGATAGGCATGACTGGATTAGCTGTGACTAATGCTATGGACTAGTTACCCCTGACATATGTCCCTCTCAACCTAAACTTAAATTAACCAACATTGGAAAATTTAATTCATTTTTGATCTTAGTTATTGCACTTAGTCACATTATATGCACATGTTCACATCTTGAATACCCAACAACCTTGTGGCACCACCTAGTGCCTCCTCACTAATCGTTTATCAAACCTACACCTGATTCTACTTTACCTTATCAACTCCCAATTTGAGGGGGAAAACCTCCTCACATATTTGAGGCATCTTGACCTTTGTAATGAAATTAATTTAATAATAAAGTAGAGTGGCAAGAATAGATCCAAATATTACTGAAATATATCATAATATATGATAATAAATAAGCCACTTTGAGCGGGAAACCTCCACAAGCTTCAATAAGAGCATAATTCACAATATAATGATAAATAATTACTCACTGCCTCCTATATATAGTCTATCTAGGCCATGGTTACTCCATAGACTGACCTACTAACCAAATGAATGCATAAATAAATGTGATAGAGCACCAAATAGGAATAAGAAAGCCATAAGTCATCTATTCCTATCCTAATACATGTGATAAGTTAGGGGTGTAGCATTACCTTCCCCTTCAAACCAATATTGTCCTTAACATTGAACAACCTTCGATGTTGTTGTAAAAAATCTTCACCTTCCCAAGTTACATATTCACTACTCAGGTTCTTCCACTTGATCAGATATTCCCTAATCTCTCTAGTTCTCAACCTCTTAGTATGTGTTTGGAGGATCTTCTATTGTTCCAAAATGACTCATCCTTCTTCATCTAGTTTGAGAAGCTCTTTTTGGGCTAAAACTTTATGTCTAATGACCTTCTTCAAATAGGAAACATGAAATACTAGGTGTATACGAGATAAATGAGGTAACTCGAGCTTGTAAGCCACACTTCCAATTTTTTGTAGAACCTGATAAGGGCCATAATACTCAGGAGTAAGTTTGTTTTCCTTTTTCAATTGATTCAAGGAGATTTTATTGTAAGGCTGAAAACATACAAATACTTAATCACCCAACTCAAAATTTCACTCACTATGGTGTTGATATGTTTATTGCTTCATCCTATTTTGTTTTAAGGCCAAATTCTCTCTAAAACTAGCCAAAACCTCTTGTTGATGTTGAATGTGCTCCTCCACATCTCAAACCTTAGTTTGCACCTTTAATGAAGAAGTGATGGAAGGTGGATGGTAACCATATAGTGTTAGAAATGGAGACATTTTAGAAGAGGTATGGAAAGATGTATTATACCATCATTCTGCAAGTGGTAGCCATTTAACCCAACATTCCTATTTATCTAATACAAAACAATGAAGATACCCCTCTAAACATTTTTTTAACCACTTCTGTTTGTCTATCAAATTGGGGGTGGTAAGATGAGCTATGAGCTAGCTGAGTACCCAAATAGGAAAAATAGTTCAATCCAAAAATTACTAGTGAAAATAGGATCATGATCACTTACAATTATTTTTGGGGTTCCATGTAATTTTTGAACTGCTTCCATAAAAATAGTTGCTACTATACTGGCTGAAAATAGGTGTTAGAGAGCACAAAAATGGGCATATTTTGTAAGCCTATCCACAATGACCAAGATAACATTCTTACCTTCAAAAAAAGGCAACCATGTGATGAAATCCATAAAAACCTCCTCCCACTTTTGACTAGGAGTTACTAATGGTTTTAAAAGACCTGGGGTCTTAACTATATCACCTTTATTATATTGTCATATCGAGCATTCCACCACAAAAATTTGTACATCTCCCTTTAGTCATTCCCAAAATAATTTTTTCTTAATTCTATGATAAGTTTTCAAGAACCCTGAGTGTCCCCCAATTGGATATGCATGCAACTCCATAAGAAACTTATGCTTAAGCTCTAATTTTTTTTCACAAGTATAACATACCCTTAAACCATAAGACATTACCTTTTGATTAAAATTTGTCAGAGGATAATTTACCTTGTTGGAGATTTTGAATCAAAACCTGGGTATCCTTCTCTTTCTCCCATTCTAACCTAGCTTCATCCACCCAATCCACTTGCAACATGGACATTACACAAAGTAATGCTTCTATGGATGTATCCTATCTAGATAGTGCATCTAATACTACATTATCTTTACCCTTCTTGTAGATGATTTCAAAATCATAACCCAACATTTTTGTTACCCACTTTTGTTGTTCCTCAAATGATAATCTTTGCTCCAAAAATTATTTGAGATTATCATGATCTATTTTCACCTTAAAGTGTCTACCCATTAGATAGGGCCTCCATTGTTTAACTGCATGAAGAATAGCCATCATTTATTTTTCAAAAATAAGTTTTTGTAGATTCTTACCTTTGAATTGACAAATCTCAAATGCAATGGGTTTTCCTTCCTACATTAGTACCACTCCCAACCTAGATCTAGAAGCATCACATTCAACAATGAATGTTTTTGAGAAGTCTGGAGTAGCCAAAACTAGAGTGGTGCACATAGCTACTTTTAGTTTCTCAAATGCTTTGGTGGTAGCATCATTCCAATGGAAGGCATCCTTTTTTAGCAATGTAGTGAGTGGAGCTACTATGCTACCCTAACCTTTCACAAATCTTCGGTAGTAACCTATTAGTCTTAAGAACCCTTGGAGGTTTATGAGATTTTTTGGCATAGGCCATTCCATCATAGCTTTGATCTTTTTGGGATCAAATTTGACACCTTCATGGAAAATAATTTGACCTAGCTACTCTACCTCTTTTACTCCAAAAGTACATTTTGATGGCTTTGCATAAAGATAATTCTTCTTCAAAACTATCAACACCTATTTCACATGTTACAGATGTGCTTCCCATGTCTAACTATAAATCAATATGTTGTCAAAGAACACCAACACAAACTTTATTTAAAAAGGCCGAAAAATACTGTTCATCAAGCTCTAAAAAGTAGATGGTACATTTGTAAGACCAAAAGGCATTACCAAAAATTCATAATGGCCCTCATGTGTTTTAAAACTAGTTTTATGAAAATCTTCATCCTTGATTCTAATTTGATGGCACCCCAAGTGAAGATCCAATTTTTTGAAATAATTAGCACCATTAAACTCATCAAGTAAATCATTAATGACTGGAATATGAAACTTATCTTTGATGGTGTACTTTTTGAGTTCCTTATAATCTGGGCACATCCTCCATGTGTCATCCTTCTTCTGCACCATGACCACTAGTGATTAATATGTACTTTGGTTGTGATGGATGATCCCTGCTTCTAGCATCTCATGGACCATTTTTTAAATTTCAATTTTTTGAGCATATGGATATCTATATGGTCTGATATATGGTGGTTCACTCCCTGGAAGTAGTTGAATGGCATGATCATGTTCTCTTTTTGGTGGTAGTCCTTTTGGCATGGTCCCAACAATAGATGGGTGGTCATCAAGAATCATCTATAGATTAGGATGTGTAGATGCTTATGTGGGTTGAACTTCTATGGAACATAATCATGCAATAATTCCCTTTACCCCCCTTTTTTAGCATCTTGGTCATTTGATGTGAACTAATCAATTGTGGATATTTTGCCTATAATCCATGTAGTTCAATTTTCCTACCTTTAGAATGAAAGTGCACGAATAGTTATTGGAAGTTCATCTCAATGGTACCCAAGGTTATGAGCCATTAAACTCCTAAAACAATGTCTATGCTACCCATGGGAATATCAAAAATAGGAGAATTGAGATTGTACTCACCAATAACAAGCTTAATGTTATGGCATTTTCTTGAATAATTAATTGTGCCACCATCTATAATCATGACTTGAAATTATGGTGCTGGGTAGATGAAACAATTCAATCAAGTAGCTAACTAATGGTTGATGAAGTTATGTGTGCTCCTTGAATCAATCAGCACTGTCACCTTCTATTTCTTGAGGAAACCCACCACCTTAAGAGTTTTTGGAGTGCTAATAGCTTTAATTGCATGATAAGAGATTATATGTTGGGAATATTTAGGTACCTCCTCTATCTCTTCCTCATCATCATTAGAGGTATCATCTTCTTCTTCATTTTCATTAGATACCTTAATGTAGAATAACTTCTTCTTAGCACATCTATGTCCTTTGCTCCACTTGCTATCACAACCAAAACATAATCCTTCTATATGCTTCTCTTTAATTTGTTGAGGGGTCAATCTAGTAGGTAGAGGAAATTTTGGTGTCGATATGCTATGATCTTTGAAGTGAGTGAATGGTTGCTTCTTATTGGTATTCTTACTCATCTCTACATGCCATGATAATAGAATTAGAAATCTTAAGTGGATTAAACATGTGTACCTCATGTTGAATGTGGTCTTTGAGTCCACCCAAAAATAGGTCATTCAAGTTCTCCTAAAAAATTGTCTCCACACATAAGGATAGATTCTAAAAATGATGAATACAATCTTTGATAGAGCCAGTCTATCAAAAAAATTCTAGTTGGCTGAATTAATTCTCTATCACACTATTGCCATAGTGTAATTGCATCTCATTTGTAAAAATTGACTAGGTGACAATGAGAGTCATATTTTTCTTTTGAGCACACAACCATTGATACCAGATGAATTGATCAGGTTAAAGATATAAGGATGCCATGGTAACCTTTTGTCCATCTGGGATATAATGTAGATTAAAAAATTTCCATTTGGTTGATGCACTTGAGTGGATCTTTTCCATCAAATTTATGCATATCCACCTTTGGTAATAGGTTCCTCTATGTCCATGTAGTTGGATTTGAAGTAGACTAGTTGGGAGAACTACCCTAGTGGGGTTATATAATAATGATAGCTAGATGATTTGACTGATTATTTTTCAAATTCATTATGATATCTACCAAACTATCTTGTATGGATTAAATATTATATTTTATGCCTTGCACCTCACTTTGAATGCCTTGCACACTATAGTCGAGTTGGCTCACTTTGTGATCTATGTCAGAGAACCTTGGTACAAAGGATCTATTACATCCACCTTTTAACTCCATAAATTCCTTTTTAGGAGTTTTACCTAAAGTTTCATCACCCTTTCCTTGGCCTCAATTTTGTGGACCTGCCATAAAAGGGTTTTATGATGTCGAACATGATTGGCACTTTTGACCCAACATTGACCAAGTGATTTTGGACTTATTTCAGCCATAAATAAAAACATACAAAGAAAAATCCCTATCCAAATTTTTATAATATTTCCAAAAATGTAAATAACTCATAAAAATTCTTTGGATTGTGTACTATAAAGCAATTTTATGAAAAACCTTAGAATGGAGATAACTTTTGTAAAACAGATCTAAATGATCTAAAATTTTAATGGAATCTTAATTTAATTATTTAGAACCTTCAATAAAAAAAATTCATATAAATTCACAACTATATATATATATATATATATATATATATCCAAATTTAAAAAATTAGGGTTTCACCCATAAGATTGCCCAAATTGCGGCTCCGATACCACTTATAATGAAATTACTTCAAAAATAATGTAGAATGGAAAGAATAGATCCAAATATGACTGAAATATATGATAATAAACAAGCCACTTTGAGGGGGAAACCTCCACAATCTTCAATAAGAGTAGAATTCACAATATGATGATAAATAATTACTCACTACCTCCTATATATAGTCTATCTAGGCCATCGTTACTCCGTATGCTAACCTACTAACCAAATGAATGCATAAATAAATGTGATATAGCACCAAATAGGAATAATAAAGCCACAAGTTAGCTATTCCTATCCTAATACAAAGCTACATAACAAAAAGAGGCAAAATGTAGACACTAGAAAACTACACACTTATAGTTTTTGATGAATAACTTCTTTGGGACCCCATAAATAACCCATGAAACCTTCTTAGATATTAACTAACCCCTCTTAACCTATCCAAATCACTATTCTTCTATTCACATAGTATTATTCAAAAATCCTATTTGAAAGTATTATTCAAAATTATTATTCACTATCACTATTTACTATGGGACCCACTATAATTATTCACTTTGGGACCCAATATCACTATTCATGATGACATGGAAAGTGACATGAAAGGTGATTTGGGAGGTGATATGGAAAGTGACATGGCTTTGAAGTGAGGTAGCTTGATGTGGGACATCATACCCCACCTAGGACCCTTCACCAAGGTGTTTAATGGCCTCATTTAAGTATGATAAGGCCCCCTTCAAATAAGGTGAATTTCCCCATACGGGGCCATCATTAAACATTTATTTTTTCTTAACACATGAAATTAGCCTTTAAAATTGGATACCCACCTCTTTAATTTGTTGTAAAATATAAAGGGCATTATATACACCTATTTTTAGACTCTTTCGCAAAGAGGGAGACCCATGATCAAGGTGGGAATTCCAACACCCTCATCTCTAGACTCATTCATGCACCCACATGGAAAATTATGCCACATTTTGTGGGACATCTCTTTAAGTGATTATATGAAGATAATAAATGGTGGTGAAAAATATTTTGGCCTCATTTGGGCCCATGTGCATGATTCCCACTCAAAATTGTACTCATGTACAAGGTGGGAGACACACCATCCAAATGAGAGACCCATGATCAAGGTGGGAATCCCACCACCATCATATTATGAGTCCTTCATGTAATCACATGTAAAATGGTGACACATTAGGTGGGGCATCTCTTTAAGTTCTTAGATGAAGACAAGAAATGGTGGTGAAAAGTCTTTTGGACTCATTTGGGCCCATATGCATGATTGCCACTCAAAAGTAGACTCATGTGAAAAGTGGGAGACACACCAACCCAAATTGGAGACCCATTATAAGGTGGGAATCCCACAACCATTATCCCCTTTATCATTTATTATCCCACTTGTAAAATGGCACCATACTTCTACTATTCCCTCTTTTATCATGATTTTTCACGACAAATACTTTAAATACCCCCTTATCCTTCACCAAAGGCTATGTTAAGTTTTGGTCAAAGAATTAATATTTTAGGTTTCCCAATTTTGAAATATTTCATCATCTTGGAGATTATAATAATTCAAAGCAATGAAGCTCTATCGAAATTATTGTAGGATTCTTCAACAACATCATCATCTACAACCATCTTCAAGAAGGCAATGTAATCTTTTTTTATTTCTTGAATTTATTTATTTATTACCCTTTGGAATTTCCTTTTATTAACCTCTAAACCATATACCTCATATCCATATTTATACCATTCATCCCATTTACCCTTTTCCATCTTCATCCCATTCATCCCATTTTACCTCTTCAGCCCATTCATCCTTTTTCCTCATTTTCCTCTTTATTCCATCTACCTCATTTACCTCTAGTTTCCTATTGAACATATTCATTATTTTAAAATATTAACCATTTATCAAACCCCAACCAAAATATATTTTGACCCTACCAAATTACTAACCCAAAAATGACCATTTTACCTTAACCAATTTTTAGCACTAGTTGATTTATCTAGTCATTGTTTTAACAAAGCACTTAACTTTTTTTTAAAAAAAATTTAGTTATTTTTTGTTTTTAGTTCTAGTTTTATATAATTTTATGAAAATTATATTATTTATGTTTATCAAACTTAAGTATTTAAATTAGATGGATTGATATCCTCCTAGAAAGCTCTTGCTTATAGGATCTAACTCACGCTAGGTAATCCACCCATCTATTTGTCTAACAAACAATAGGATATATTCACAATCACTTGGATTAAACATGTACACATTGTAAAAAGTTATTATACACACCCCTTTACTAGTTTATTTCTTTTAAAATAAATAAAAAAAAAAGAAATAATATCCTTGACATAGGCTGTCTAATTGTAAACATAGAAGAGAAGTTGGTAGTCCATGATAGAGACCAAGGTCACCAAAATCAACAACATTTTCCTAGTTAAATTCCATTTCATTTTATGAATAGCAAACGACTTTATATCATAGACCTCAAGATTCCATTCAAACGTTGTCAAGCTTTCCTACTTGGAAATCTATCCTAGAGAGACCTCAGAAGAAGGAAGAAGTGTATTTTGAGGAGGATAATTTTCATGTTTCATAGAAGACCATACAAGAAAATTCATCTTCAATTTTACAAGGATATATCTCTAATGAGTTTGGTAATGAATTTTAGGTAATCTAACCAAACAAATTGAGCTTGAAAATCATCATCTTCGGCAATCAGTGGTAGCTACAAAAGAAACACAATCTCAGTAGAAAATTCCTTCTTTCATTTCCATTGTTGTAATAGTTTAAATAGAATAAACTCCGACACCCAAGTTTATTATTTGGAAACAAGTATATTATTCTAGGGATAAATAATGGCATTCAATTTTAAACCTAAGTGCTATTCTAGAAAATAATTAGATTCAGCGTCCACTCCTCCCTCCTCAAAATACTAAGGCATTTCCTTCATATAAATATACTTAAGAGAACTTGAACTAAAGAGAGGAGGTGAAGGTGATTAAATTTGAGAAGCCTCATGAGCATAATAAATGATCTATGGTATCACCTTTATAACTTTATCATCTTCTTGAGTATTTTTAGGGCTCCACCATGCCAATTCTAGGCAAGGAGCCTCGCTTTTGTGAGGTAAGTGAAGAAGTTTTAGTTAAAAAGATATAAAATGAAGGTGACTTGAGTGATCAAGAAGAAGAAATAATTATTGAGACACCACTTGGTAATGAAAATCATGATTTAGTATTTCATAATCCTAAAGAAGATGAGTTACAAGATAAACTTTAGATGTAAGATGAAACACAATAAGAAGATGTTTTAGTTGATAAAAGAGGTTTTTTCTCAAGATATTTTGATCACATAGGAGTTGTTATTCATCATGATATTCCTCTAGAACTTTGAGTATCTGATAAATATGAGGTAAAAATAATTCTTTCTCTAGAAGGCATCCATGAATAATGCTCACATCGAACCATTATTGAGATGGATAATATTCCTAAAGTAGATGATCATTGGTAGTAGTTGTACCATGAGTTCTTGAGTGAGATTGAAGACCTCAAGATAACATATTTGGATGATGAAAAATGATATCAGGTTTGAGCTTCATATGAGGATTTCAACAATATTTTAGATCTTCAAGAAGATAATGCTATTCTAGAGACACCAAGGTAAGATGATCTAGATCTTGATTGGATAGATGATATTCCATTCTTTACTAAAGATGAAGATGAAATAAGTGCAATAGATCAAGAACCTTCATATGCCTCCATCAAAAGGTTGGAAATGTGTGATCAACATGATTTAAATGGTAAGAATACTAATGAAATCCACATATTTTAAATTGATCATAAATAAATAGAATTTGGAATGAATTGGAGGGATTTTGTTCAAAGTTTGATAGTCCATCTCCACTCCATATGGAGATTGAGGAATGTCTTGTAAATTATACTACTATAGTTGTTCATCAAGAAGAGATTAATGACATATTATAGCCATGCTTGAAAACCTATCAATAATTTAAAGATATTAACAAACTAATATCTTAAATGGATCACAATGAAGACACTAATCTAAGAATATCAATTGAGTTTCCAATACAATTATCGAATAATATTGTGACAAATCAAGATCAACCCATGGACGAGGTATAATTAGCATTCTTGATGCAAGAAATAAGAATTTGGGAAGAGTATGTTTAGGTCTTGGATCCATATCTATAATACATGTACCTTATAATAGAATTAAAAGTCTTAGATGCTTATCCAAGTATTCATGAACATGGACATGTTCTTAGATACTAGAAGAAACTATCAAGAGGAAACAATCATGTTTCAAGGTTCTATGGTGGACAATCTAACTTTTCATTTAACCCTAGAGGAAATATTTTGTTTTTAGATTAGTTGTCTTAGGTTATTTTTCATTTTTTTATAAGTGATTAACATAAACATTAGTCTATTATCTTGTTCATGCTTTCCTTAGGTTAGGTTGCTTCTTAGTTTAGTAGATTTTCCTTGTGTTGTTTCCTTTGTGTCGTATTGTGGTTATAGTCAAAAGAGGTTTTTCAAAGTTCAAAAGTGTTAGGTGAATATTGAGTTATTCAATGTCATGTTTATATTTTCAAGTGTCCTTTTTAGGTTTTGATAGATTTTCAAGAGGTTTTGTGATCTGAAAGTGCTCTGAAGAAGAAGGTGAAAAGAGGATAGTTCATGACTTGTCATGAAGTTTTCAAGCATAATTTGGTGTATGGAATGTATTAAATGAGATATAAACATTAAAATGTGATTAAAATGTGTCAAAATTCTATTTTAATCCTTTTATTAGTCTATGTTATGCTTATAGGAAATTTAGTGGTAATTATCCTTTTAAAAACTATGTTTATTTTGCCTAAAAGGATAAATTTTTGGTCTTTAAATGTAAAATATAATATTAAAACGCCAAAAAATTAGTAAAATTACATTTTAAAAATTTTTTTTACATGAATTTATATAATTCATAAAGTTTCATATTTGGAAAAAGTCATTGAAGTTAGGTTTAAGTGTGAAAAGGGTCTTTTTAGGCCTCCCACATGCCAATTTTGACCATTTAAAGGTGAAAAACGATTAAATATTTTTCCTAAAATCATTTTTGACTCATGTATCCCTTGTCATCATATAATTTTTATTTTTAAAGCTTGATTTATGAATAAAATCAAAGAAATGTCATATTTCATGCAAAGTACAAACTTGTATGACCATTCCATATGGTGAAGCTCATGAGAAGTAGTAGAAGGGCATAATAGGGGTTCCATAATAAATTAATGAAAAAATGTATTAAAGGTACACTCAATGTGTGGGTTAATCAATGATTCCAGATAATCTAATTTAATTCCTAAATATTAAACATTTAACACATACAATCATGATGCATACAAAATAACCATTGTAATGAATAAGGAAGATATAGCAAGAACAAGCACATAACACATTATATATGTGGCAAAACCTATTGAGGGATAAAACCAACTAAACCATAAAATATGGAATATAGTCTTATAAAGACAAGATTCAAAATTTAGACTAGCGCTAACTGATGAAGGAACACCCATCCCTTAATTTAATGAGACACCCATCCTAGAAGGAGGAACCAACCCCATAATCAACCAAGAACAAACCCAAATAACTTGATATGATATATACCTATTATTTTATGTCTTTTACACCTGATTATTAACTTATCTTACTTGATCTCTTTCCCTTTTACACTCTCACAAACTTGCATACACAAGTAATGCATCCAAAACTCCCTTTTAGATCACTCATCACTTATTAGCACATACAAAATTAAAAAAAACTTCCAAAAATATATCATAACATCAGAAACATGACATATAGTTCATGCACATAATAATAAAATTACTCTACTCTTCTATCCATCCACTAAGCACACTCACTCAATCAGCGTTTAGGACTTACTTTCTTTATTTACCTATTCTAGGCTCATTAGGTCCAATGAACTATGTAATCACCTTCATCATCTTGATCAGACAATAATTACTGATCATATTCACTCTCTAATGGTTCTCACTAACATGTACCTTCTCCTTCAAAGGTTCTCTTCTTTGTCTAAATCGTTGTTCACATAACTAGCATAATTAGTCTAATTATGCCTTGTATTTGTACCATTCTCTTCCTTTAACCCATCCTGGTCAGCCAAGATGCTTTACATATTTAAAAAACCTTTAAAATATGTCCATACACATGTTACATGTGATAACCACACTTTTAATATGTCTTTCATTACCTCATTAGCCCCAAACTACCATTAGGTCTTCATGAGACCTAAAATAATTAGGCCTTCATACTCACATGTTACATGTGAGACTACTTATACCACCTTCATCATTTACCAATTATTTTAAAACATAAAAAATATATTACATATACCATTTCTTACTCCCTCATGGGTCCATTCCACCTAGAACACAAACTCAACACTTGAACATACCAATTAGGTATCCTTGTTCTTTAGGTCTTCATACTAAAAACATAGTCTCAAACTTCTGAAGCAACTACTCAAATATTTCACAAATAAATATGATTATATCACATGGATTAACCATTTATGACCTATAAAACACCTCAATATTATTTATACATTTCAACAAAGGATCTAATCACTCAAATTAACTCACTCAGACTGATCACACAGTCAAAATATAGTCAAACTTTTTTGACTCTCCATAATTGATTAGGAGAAATATATGACATAAAATACCTTATAATAAATATATTATAATTCATTTACATATTAATATTCATTTTTTTCTTAGCTCTATTGATAACACCTTCAACTTACCTATATAATATGGTCACTCAATCTGTGAGTGCATTCAATAAACACAATCAATTTCTAAGAAATTTTTCATAATAAAGATGGTTTTTTTAAACCTCCAACATCCATATAGATGGTATTTATGGATTATAAAACACTCTCCAGTAGTTATTTCATCTTGAAACATAAGGATAATATCAATAAATCTTCAATTACCCTTCTCAGGTCACTTGTAGAACATGGTCAAACCTTCAGTCAACTTTGGAGCTCAATATATACAACTATACAAATATTCAAACATTTTAAATAGATTTTATTGATGTGACTTGAAGTCATTTACAACATTTGTTTTACTACATCAGTAAATTTTACCTAGATCAAATGATATATCTACAAAACTATAGACTAGTTTTCCCTTGTTAATTTGAATATTCAAATTCTAATAGTCATTGTGCAAATGTTAAAAATCAGACACTTTGACCTCATCTCGTGATCCCTAGAAACTTTTAAAAACAACACACCATTTATATCCTTATAAGTAGCCTATTATTTAACCTATAATCTTTCACCATTTATCTAAGATCTGAGCTCCTATCATTGTGCCACTTGGTAACTCTACATGCCTTCTACACATTTAACTCTTTAACTTGACCCACATCATCGATATTTATCTATATGAACACCCACAAACCATTAATCTTCTATCAACTCAATGAGATTGAGACACATGTCACAAGTGTGTTTAATCTCAGGAACTTTTGAAAATTTAACTTCACTTGCATCATTTATCTCTATTGACAAAATCATGCACTCTGTTGGATCCTTATCTGGTCAAATAAATTACTCACTATTATATCTTTGATCTGATTCAACACTAATCGTAGATTTTTTATATCATAAATTTGTCTATGTATGGGAGCATAGTAAACTCTACTTAAGGAACCAACTTTTCACCTTAATAAATTTTTTTACGCTCAATGTCTAGACCTAAAATTTTAAATATATGATCTCCTCAAATAGTTAAATCCATCAAAATATCAAACTACTCTTGAAACCTTCACATGTGTGAAATATGATGTCATCAAACTATTTTTTTAACTTTATCTGTCAATGTGACTACTTGATCTTAAACATTCATATGACTATTCTGATGAGTTCCATTCACTTTAATAAAAATTAAAATCACTCATAACATACCATAGGGTCTTTGAAACATATGCATACCATCAATAACATCCATTAATTGTGTATCTGAGTCAAACACTATAGAATTATGAAAGAACATTGAAGCATACTTTATCATTATCAATATAACACATATGACACCTCATCAACCGCATTAGTCACCTTAGAGACATCATTGAAAATCCTCTAACAATCTCCCCCTTTGTCATTGATGTCAAACACCAATACAAAGCTTATGTTCATGCTCTATCTCTTTCTTTAAACACTTTCTCCATTTTTGACACAATGACAAAGTGGGCTCAACTCTTGATCCTACAGACCTAAAAAGACTTCAAGGACCAATAATAGGAAAGGACCACCTCTAATAGATGATACATACTCCCCTTATAATTTTTCATACCATTTCTTACCTTGAACATCTCAAGCATGTTGCATGACTACACTCTTCTTTGATCATACTCTACTCTATGAAGATAAAACACACATGAACACTAGAAATTGATTGAAATCACCTTAAAAAAATTTAATAGGGACTCCCCCTAATTCACCTAAACTTAGGAATCCTTTGAGCACCTTTAGGCCATCTCTAACCATGATGAAACAACACACTTGCCTTCACACCCTCTCACTTTAGGATAAATCCATGATCACTAGTAGATGAAAAAGACAATATTAAAATAGGAAATATGAATAAAAATAATTAAATAACTCATTTAGGAACAATCATGCCTTTGTCATTTGGATAAAAGGACCAAACACCACTCTTCTCTTCTCTAGCCTTAGCTAGAGGCTTAGTAGCCCTACCTGAACCTTGAAACACACATATATTTCTATGTATAGACCTTCAAGACTTAAAATTTCATAAATAAATTACTCTCATGTTCCACCTAATTCATTCCATAAAAAATCTTCTAATTATACTTATGCACCACAACTCCTTCACAAACCTACTAGCTAATTAACCCCCCCATTTGCACAAATCTTCATCCATGGAAGACACCACACACTTTCAGATGATTCTAAAACACTTTATAACAACCCATTTGGTGATTTAAATATTTCAAGTAACCTCAAACCTCAACTCTTTAGGTAAACCATTTTTCCAACATGAGCAAAAACACTAGGTTTACAAGAGAAACTCGATCAACACACCACCTTTCGATCAATGCCCATCTCTAAAAACTTTCTCACACCTAGAGCTCATCAATACAAAATTTTGGACAAAATTTTAATCTTATAATACTTTTATAACCCATAATTCCTATACTATGGTTTTTTACCTACATACCCTTAAGAACAAACTGGGAAACTCGAGAGCAAAAACAATTCTCTAATTACACACAAAAGACCTTCAAAACTTAAAATCACCTATAACACATTTTAATGAGGTTAAAATACCTTTATATCTAATTTATACATCTTGATAACTTGAAATTATTCAGATGACACCTAGAAATCTCCATACCCAGCCTACAAACCTTGCATATATAGTAGTCAACATGTCAAAACACTAGAAACTAATCAGGACAACATTTTGAGATCACCAAGCCACCTCATCCAATTTTAAAAACTAAAATTAACTAATCTAAAATCTATTTTTTTAATCAAATTCTACTACATAATCCTCTGATCTTAGGACCTGACCATTTACAAATCTCCTTTTTTTTATCCATGAGGATTCAATATATTATCAAATCCCCTGACTTGGTTTGATCAAGTCATCATATCAGCATGCTTGAGATCACATATGTATTAAAAAAATTATATCTTAAACATGACTGGAACATCTCACATATGCTCCCCCTCACATCATGCATAATTCTTTAAGCCTCTCTCTTTACACAAGTGAATGCCTCTTGCATATCATTATATGACTCCTTATGAATTGATTCAACACAAAGTAACACATAACCATACTTTATTTTTCATACCTTAAATTTATATAACAAATCACCTTCATGGATTTCTTATCATGACACACCAACCAAGACCCAACAAGCATCCACCATGCTTCCTCTTTATATAAAGTGTCTCCTTGAAGCATAGAGAGAGACACCCCTTTGACATAGTGAGACTAAAAGTACCAAAGCTTAGGAGACTCCCATATCTCCATACTCTCATTTGAATTATATTCCTTCCTCATCATTAAATTGAATTTGAATGGATCCTTGACTTTATTCCATGCTTCAAACTTTTCAACAAACGTAGATAATAAAAACTCTTGAATTTCCTTCATTTCTATCATGGTAAATAAACCATCTTTGGTCTCAAACTAATCTCTTCTTATAGACTTATGTCTCCATAACCATGTGTGACCACTTCCTTACACACTAGGAGATCCATACACCTTATTTTGCTTTGAAAACTCATTCAACTTATTCTTGCAATATCTAACAATGTGACCAACTCTATGAAATTTGAAACAAACAAGATCATTCATACATTTTTCTTGATGATGATTATGATCTTTCTTTGACTGATTTCTTCTTCTTTAGCATTCTCTAACAATGTGGCCAAACTGATTACATGCATAAAAATGACTCTAGGATGAATATCTTATTGCATTGATTTGTCTATCTTCTATTCTTTCTTGCACTCTAGGAGCTTGATTGAAATTATCTTGATTTTATGGGTTTTGCTTGTAGAACCTAAAAATGTGACCAACTATTTGATAATTGTAACAAATAATATCTTCCATACATTTTGTTTTAATATGGTAGTGATCTCCCTTTGACTGATTTCTTCTTCTTACATAATACATTTACCTATCACCAACAAGATGAAAAACAAAGTAATGGCCCATAAAATATTTGGCATATATTGAAGCATTTAGTTATTTTATTATCTTCTTTAATTTATCTTTGACCTAATTTGACTTGGTGTCTTTCATTTTACCATCCTCTTTGTCTTGTTATGATCTCTTTTATTCTTATTTAATCTTGCCTATCCTAATTATGACCTTTTCATATTCATCCTTTAGGGAATCAAGATTAGCCATCAATTTAACACATTCATCTTCTTTAGCCCTCATGCTTGAACTTGTAGACTATAATTGAATTCTAGGATCTTTGATGGTTTCCTTATCATCCTTAGCCCTTTTGGCCATGTCATATTTCAATCTCCATGTTTTCTCTTCCATAGACTTGAATAGTTCTTGATTATTCTTTTCCTCTATCATGGATTTGCCTAACAAATTCCCCTTAAGAGATCTGATTTGTGATTTAATACATTTGATCATATTCCTCATTTTATGTTTCCTCTTATTTTGCTCCTTCAGTTCACCAAGTGCACTCATGAGCTAATCATCTATATCAACTTATTCATCCCCACTATCATAGCAAGCTTCTTTATCAGACATTATGATCTTTTCATAAATATTGTACCTTGGATCACCTTTAAATGGTTAAACTTTCATAGAAGGTCCTACTCTAATACCAATTGTTAGAGGTATAATAACTAAAAAGTGGGGGTTAAATTAGTGATGCTAGATAATACAATTCAATTCCCAACTCTTAAAAATTCAACACATACAATCATATTGAAAAAAAATTAACCATTACAATTAACAAGATATAACAAGATCAAACATATAACACATGATATATGTGAGAAACCCTCTTGGGGAATAAAACCCATTAAACATTAAAAGATGGAATATAGTCATATAAAGATAATATTCAACATTTAGACCAACACCAACTAATCAAGGAACACCCATCCCATAAAGAGAAACCAACCACCTAGGAAACCAAGCACCAACCCAACTACCTTTAACTTACCTTGTATTAATTTTTTTCCTCAACTTTACTTATAACACCTCTAACATACCTTTGCAAGATGGTCACTCAATATGCTAGTGCATTCAATAAACATAGTCAACTTTTAATAAATTGTTCATACTAAAGATGGTTTGGTCAAACCTTGAAAATTTATACATATTGTCTTTATGGATTCTAAAATACTCTACAATAGTTAGTTCATCTTGAAACATTAAGATACTATCAAGAAATATTTAATTACCCTTCTCAACTCACTTGTAGAACATGGTCAAACCTTTATTCAATTTTGAATCTCAATATATTCAATTTTGTGAACATTCAAACATTATACCTAGATTCTTTCGATATGCCTTTAAGTCCTTTACAACTTTTATTTTTACTACATTTAAAAATTAATCTTAGATCAAAAGATATAGCTAAAAAACTATAGACTAGTTTTCCCTTGTTAATTTGAATATTCAAATTCCAATGATCACTGTACAAATGTTAAACATTAGACACTTTGACCTCATATCATTTTCCTTGGAAACTTTGAACAAATACACACCATCGATCTCCTTGGAATTATCTTGGTATTTAACCTCTAATAACTCACCATTGATTTAAGATATGAACTTCCATGATTGTGCCACTTGGTAGCTTTTAATACCTTCTACACATTTACCTCCTTGACTCAACCTACATCATCGATATCTATCTCTACAAACACCCCTAAACCATTAATCTTATGTCAACTCAATGATATCTAGACACATGTCACCAGTGCATTTAATCTTAGGAACCTTTAATAATTTAACTTTACTTAAGCCATAAATCTCTATCTGATAAGCTCATATGTTTCATTTGATCCTTGTTTGATCTAATAAATTTTTCAGCATTAGATATTTGATCTAAGTCAATGATGACCATATATCTTTGATATCACAAATTTTTTTGAGTATGGGAAAATACAAAACTTTACCTAAGGATCAAAATTTACAACTTAATAACATTTTCTATGCTTAATTTCTAGACCTAAAATTTGAACTATATGACCTCATCACATAGGGAAATCCATCCATGTATCAAAATAATCTTGAAACCTTCATACATGTGAAATATGATGTCATCAAAATACTTACTCAGCTTTGTCTCTCAAGATGACTACTTGAGTTTAAACATTCATATGACAATTTTGATGACTTATGTTCACTTCCATAAGCATTCTAATCACTTATAACACCCCATAGAGTCTCTGTAACATGTCCATACCATCAATAACATCCATAAATTGCTTATCTAAGTCAAACATTAAATAATTATGTAAGAACATTGAAGTATATTGAACCACACTTTGTCACTGTCAATATAACACACATGACACCTCATCAACCACCTTGGTAAACTTGGAGAAATCATTGACAAAGATTGAACAAAAGGAATCAAAATAGGCACAAACTCAATCTCTTCCATTCACCTTGCTAGTTTTCACACATAGAGATCTCTTTAAATTTGTAGGTGGTATGGAAATGAAAGAGAAAACTCAAGTCTATAATTTTAGACAAGTAAATTAGACTTAGAGAGATTATTTCTAGAGTAAGTGGTTCTCAAATTGGTCATCTCTTCTTCATGAATCATCCATTTGAATTAAAGGCATACATCAACAATCTTGCATCTAGGAATGTAATTGGTTTTCTACAATTTCTCCCTACCAGGGCATATTATCAAGAAAATTCTAGTTTACAAGGCTTCTCAGGGGCATGAATATCCCTTTCATAGTAGACATCAATTATTTTTCACATGTGTGAGGGAAAAATTGAGCTCAACAAGATAATAGAGTGTAAATCTATAGTTTAGCATGTTTCTAGTGGATAATTGTATGGTTGAAGAAAGAAAAAAGGTTTTTAATATTTCTTATTTTCTTTATGGTAGGGACCTCCATCATATTCATATGTCAGTCATGAAAGTTTCTCAAGATATTCCTCAAAATTTTCACAATAAAATCATATCATTGTGTTCTCAAGTATCTCAAAAATACTTGTTCAGAAAATTTTAAGGTTTCTTATCATATTTTAAGGTTCCTATCATATTCCAAGGTTTCAAATTCACCTTCTTATCCTCCTTGAATAGCCCCCAAATTGATACATGTGTTCAAGGATATGATTATTCTTACATATGGATCTTAAATTAGGTCTTGACATTCTCCTCATGTACTTTTACACCTCCTATTTGGTTCATCTCCATACAAACTACCATACACTACCTTTTCACTATTGTAAGGCTTCATTTTCACCTTCATTCAAGTTTCCAATCCTCCATTCATGGTTTTTACCCCTTCCATTCATCTTCATCTCATGATTCCATAAAAAATATGAGGAAATAATAATTTAAGGGCATCTTGGTCACTCAAAGAGGTTATGCACACCTTTAAACTACCACCCATAGCCAAGAAGGTGACCTAAAATCATGACACCTATAGTCATGAGCTTTTTCATGAAGTAAATAAGCCAAGGTAGATAAACAATATGTCTTCTTAATGGTATATATAAAAATTATCTCATTAAGATAAAGGAAGAGAGGTAAAATGATAAAATCATGTTTTAATCCTTCCTTAGGACCTAATTGAAACTTTGTCTATATAGATGGTATAACCTATAGTCATTTAAAGTGATAAAAGACACAATAATGTTTGGTCATAACATTAATGGATAAATGAAGGGTGATATACTATATAGGGTTTTAAATCCATATTTTACTTCATTCATGGCATAATAAATTTATGGTAGCCTTTAATTAAATATTCAAGTGTCACTCGAGACACCCACTTACAAGCTTGGTTTTAAATCAAAACATGTTACAGTCAAGCCTCTGGTAGTCTTAAGATTTTTCTAGGCTTGTGAGGGCTAGTTTTCCATTTTCATATATGAATAAATAGTATAAATTGAATATAATAATGAGGTTTCTAAATAAAAAAAAATTCAAAGCCTTGAATGGCTCAATAAGCTCATCAAGAGACCTATAGTTAGCTTAAAGAGCATTGATATAGTTAAGTCAGAGAACAATACTAAATGGAGACTTCAAGGGTATAGACCATTTGAGATCATTTTGAGATTGTTTTAAGTCTCATTTAAAAGTTAAGGACACCTTCACACCTATTTTCACCTATTTCCAAACTCTCTAAAGCCTAAATCCTGTCATAATCCATATGATAGACATCACATCATGCACAATGGTCTATATAGGAGAAGTTTGTTTTCATGATGAATGAATGGTAATCATGTGAAGAAGATAAATATATAAAAATAATGCATTAATTTTTTTACTTTATAGTATACCTAAAGGATCCAAACTCATTTTAACATCTATTTTCATAAAATCTACACCTGTAACCTTACTTAAGGGCAGACCTATCTCCAAGTGCAAGGGTATTCAATAACCGGTATCTAAGGAGTCTCATGTTCAATTTAAGGTTTAATAATATTAATTAATACATGAATTATATACAAACATGATGAATTTTATCCTAATGAAGTTTCATTTCAAGTTCACCTCATGAGTCTCTACCTACAATCAAAGCAAGAGCTATTAGAACACAGTCATATCTTCATGCTCATGGAGGAATAGGGTAAAGTGGTCCATTTGGTGGATTTTTATGATCATAAATGGTTAATAGGAACAAATAGGTATAAAATAATAAAAAATATCAAATTTAGGGTTACCAAAATGAACTAGAGTCAGGTCAATTATAAAAAAAACATACCTATAGCCATGTTAAACATAGGTTTCCTTCAAGATAGTATGCAAGTTGATGACACACGTGTACATAGAAGAGTCTTAAAGTTCAATAGGATTATTTAATAATAAAATTATTATGTGTATAATCAGTAGATAAAAATGATGATAGGGTTAACATTGCATGATTTATAGACAAGGTCAACTATAGGCAATCACCTACAACCATGCATGGCATTTCCTATAGAATAGTCATATGCCCTCAAAGTTCAAACCTAAGATCATTAAATAAAAATGACCAATTATGTCAATTGATAAAATAAATATGATAAAATGACACCTTAAACTTTTTTAGCAATCTACTAAAGCACTATCAAGAACATGAAGGTACAACAATTATATGGAATTTGACTCTTTAGATGCCTAATAACATAGTTTGAGGTGTCAAATGGCTAGAATGAACATATAAGGGAGGTTTAAAATGGTGTAAAGAGTAATAAAAAATAATAATAGTGAAATATATATTATAAACTTATTCACCTCAATAATTTACACCTACATCATTGTTGGTATAAATAATAGGTTTCTTGAGGATATAAGGTCAAAGAGAGGTTGCATAGGTCTACAAGTTGACCAATGGAGGGTGAGATCAATGAAAGGAGGAGTTTAATGAAATTTTTAAGTAATTTTAATCATGTTATATCTTAATAAAAGGTATAAAATATGAAAAACATAGTCATAGGTGTAATGAGACATGAAAATGCAGGCAACTCAAGGTAAGTTATAGCAAAAAGAGCCTATAAACCAAAATAAGCATCTTCTAGGCATGAAATTTGGTAAGATTGGTAATTATGACTTTTTATACCCATAAAAAAAATTGGGGTAAAAATATGATGTGAAATAATCATTTGGTTTACATAGTCATCAACATGTCTAATCACAATCAGAGTTGGAGCAAGCAAGTTTATTAAGGTGCATATAAGTAAAAGAGGGGTGAAACTTCATTGAAATGTATTGTAAAGAATTAGAAGATTTTGATAAATAATAAGACATATTTTAAGAGGTTATTAGACTCCATAATATATTCAAACCATTACATTGAGATCTAAAGTAAGTAGACATGCCTAGAAGCCTACAAGAGCATAGTCATTATTTTTTACTCTTTCATGAGATAGTTATTCATTTGATTGGATTTGAGACATGGTAGAGGGTAATTTTAACCTTTAATAAGTTATGGGAGTGAATAATTTTCATAAAACATGTTTTGAACCCTTTTCTTAGGCTCTTTCCTTACACACACATTCTTGGTAGCCTCTCAAAGCCAAGTCTCACCACATAGAGATCTTCAAGTTCCCTTTGAATGGGATCTAATTATTTTCACTAATGATGAGGGGGGTCAATATAATTAATTTTTATGTAAAGTTTTTTCTCATTAGATTTTTCTATGCTATGAACAATCCTTAAGAAGATCTAGACCTCTAAAACCCTTGTAAACCCTTTTTAACCACCCGATGGAGAAAATAAGACAAATTATGCATCTAGTTGATGATTTTTATCTATAAAATTAACTTTAAGGTCTTTTAAACTCCCATTAGAACATCCAAAACTAGTTGGTTGGCATGTGAAGTACCTTAGCTATATGGACTCAACAAAAAGAGTCAATTTTGAGGCTAAAAGCAAGGGAATAAAGGGTAATTTCACATTAAAATGAATTGATAAGAAATATAATCTCCTAAAATCTCTCTATAACACTTCTACAACCATCAATATAGGTCATTCAGTAAATTTCCATGAGCACATAAGTCTGCATGTCAAAATAAGGAGTTGTTTCTATGTAGTTTGAAGAGGAATGGCTTGTTTAATCATATATCATGACTCCAAATAATAATATACAGGTTATTAATGTTGAAAAAATACATATGAGCCTCTAAATTAATCATTAAGTCAAGATATTGAAAAAACTATGCAAACACCTATGCTTATTCTTGACAAGACTAGACAAGGCCATCAAATGGGGTAAAAGCTAAACCAAAGTCATGAGGGCACTCAAAATAATTATTAACATCATAATAAGGTCATAGGAGACATGTATGCTAAGTTTGAACAACAAATAAGTAGTATAATTTATCATCTTGGCCAAGGAGTACCAGACACTACCTGAAGAACCTATTTTCCAATCTGAGATGAGATTTCACATGCTCACCCTAGTACACACATTTTTCATTAGAAGATAAGGAATTTTGTGGAGTTAATGGTTATAATAAAACAAAATTTTATTTCATTTTTTCAGATTTTTATGGCATAATATTTATGAACAATCATTAAGAGCCTAGAGCACTCTTAAACCCTTGCAAAACCCCACTAACAGATCTCTTTGTAGAGATTTGAATAATTATGAATCCAAACTCATTGAAATGTATTGAATATAACTTGTATCATGAATTAGACTCTTAGATATTGTTGTCAATGGCCATTGTATAGATTTGGTAGAAAATAGCTTTTTGAGGGAAAAAGAACATAAATGATGAGGTACAAGGTAGTTTATAGGAATCCCAATCCATGGAGGGTGAAGTTTGGAAATTTTTATTCATCCTAAAATCATCATATGGTCATAAATATGCCTAAAATTTTCCCTTGGAGCTCATCCAAAACAACCACTCTACAAGAAATGAAGAAAAATCTAATGTAGTCAACTTATTTGACTACTTTATAGATGTTTCAAGCTAAGAAGGACCATTATCATGATATGAGGCATTTTTTCATGTCTTTAATTCATCATTTTTTTAGTTTTACAAGGCTTTTTCTATGTTATAATGGCCACCAAGCATAAAATTTAGGCTACTAGGCCTAATTTGGCCTATTAGGCTTATTTAATCAATCAAGTAGAGAAGAGTGGCATATAAGTTTGTTAATAGAAGCTAAGGTGGAGTTATCATGCCTATTCGACTGATCCATATGATGAAAAACTTATCCTTTATGTCATATACATGATTAAATAGTCCTTGTGATGAGTTAATTGGGCTTCAACTACTTCATATACATGCATAACTAATCTTGAGTTCCAATCATGAGTTAACTCACTTCTACAAGAGTTGTTTAAGTTAAGAATGGTGTATCATGCTAAAGGAGGAATTTGGATAAGACAAATATGTCCCACCACCTTGTTTTCAATTCCATAGGATCATGTAATCATAATGTAAGACACTAAACACAAGGAGAAGTCTAAATAGCTATTTTTTGCATTTTGTAATTGAAATTAGACTATGAGTTAATGCTAGTTGACTTCTCCTTCTCTCCTCTATGCCACTTTGGCTATATTTTTACTATTTTGATATATATTCAATATTTTAGGCCTATTTTTGGATCCCTCTCTTGGGCATGATTAAAATCTAATAAGGTTGAGCTTTGTAACCTTTTGAGATGAATAAAATGACTATTTTTAGGCTCTTATATTTTGGTATAGTGTGTTATACTAGTTTGGTTTTCACATGTGGTAGTAATTTCTCCCTTTTCTAGTCCTTATCTCACCTAGTTACTAGTATGTCATCTTATACAAGTCATATATAGTGTTTGATATTGATTGATTGAGCTAACAATGGATATATTGAATGGTTAGTTTATTGTATCAAGATTATTCCATCATTGCCCTCATGCTCTGATCACTTGATGAACCTTTATATGAAATATTATTCCATAGGATTCCTTTGGAGTTGTAGATTCAGTCATTACATTATCTTATCAATGTTGCATGAGCTCAAATAGAGTGGATGAACTAGAAATATAAGTGTATCACCATCGGTAGCTTAGATTTCCCTTTTAGTTATCTTTCTAACTCTTTTCATCCTAAAAATCATAGTAAGTTTTAGTAAGAAGAGCATAAGTGATACATCATAGGATCTGGCCTCACACAACTAGAGTTTTAGTCTAGATATAGGTACCCCATAGCCTTAAACCATTCCAATGTTAATCTAGCTATGAATCAGATTTGATCAATCTGATTTCAACTGGGTGCTATCTAGGTTGCTAATAGAGATATGAACATGGGATGGTTTTTATTGATCTCCCTATTATGTAATATGTGTAGGTTACTTTATTAAAATCAATTCATAAATATATAACCCTCAACCACACTCACTCCTTTACAAATATTGAGTCCACAGGAGTGCTCAAGTTTCCCTAAGAGCTCTTGGCATTGGTCCCTTTATGGTGAAAGGTATGAGTGTTTGAATGTGTATCTCAACCTTTCTACTTAATAAATGGAGCTTTAGAGGGATATAAACCCAAAAATTAACTTTATCATTGTACTCCCCTACTCTAAATGCCTCATGTAAAATATAAAATATCTTCACATCTCCCCATTTGGTATTGAGTTTTTTGTTGACCAAATTTGACTTCTAGTCAAATGATGTAAACCCATAATATTTTAAACATTTTAATAAGGTTTACATGTGTCCTATAGGTTGTCATATTGGTCTATCATCTTACTTGGCCTTATCCTAGTCCTTGTCTAAGCTCATCCCCCTTAAAATGGCCTAGTCAACCAAAGTCAAAGTTAGTCAACCCTGGTTAAACTTGGTTAAAGGCCCATTTTTATCCATTATGTCCTAACATGGTATTTGACATGTTTAAATGTGTTTACAAGTCATTAATTTTTTAGTTGTTATGCCTCATGGGAAAAAGTGTTATTTTGACATATTTTAGCTTAATTAATGACTTGTACATACTTGGAAGAGGATAAGTTTGTCTTCAAGGTGAGTTTAAAATGTGGAAAAGGTTAGGATCATGCCATGGGTAGTCAGAAGTCAGACAAGAAGTAGTTATGTGTAGAAAAGGGGACTTTATCCTTATTTTTAGGCCCTTTTGGGCACTTGTACATATTCCTTGAGTTCACTTATAGCTAAAAATATGGGTGAGTGTATCTTCACCTCCAAACATCCATTTTAATTCTTGGAGTGTTTAAATTTCATCAAAAAGTCCATCTACAACTTTTTTCCTTCCATTTTCTCTTGGCAAGCCAAAGAAGGCCATTTTCAAGCACTTAGTGTGGACCCTACAATTTGAGTTGGGAGGAATCCTCTTAGGGGTGAATAGTAATCTAAGTTTACTTAATTTTCATACTAGGAAGTTTAATTTTGCTTTATTCTCCATTATTAACCATTTTTAAGACTCCATAAAGCTTTTTAGGCATCTCCATCCAAGGGGGGTCTCCTTTTGAGCTAGTTTCAAAAGCTTTTGTTTTGATTTAATAGGTAAAGTGTTTCCATATGTCTATCAAGGAATTTATATAGGTTAGCCATTGTTAACTTGATTTTTATATTCTCAAGTGCCTAAGAAAGCCTCTTCTAGGATTGTAGATGCTTCCAAACTGGTCCTTTCATACTTACAGTTGTCTCAGTCACTAGTAAAGAGATTTTACACATTGGATGGAGGCATGGAATGTTTATTCAAGATTTTTAATCCATGAATATATATTTTAGGGCGTTGGAATAAGTTTTCAACTCATATAATGTCAAAATCAAGGTCAAATGTATAGTTCTTCCATGACTATCAACCCTCACATTTAAGAAACTTCATCTACAAAAGCTTTTTGATGACACTGATAAAAGGTGGAGGGTTTGATATGGTCCTTAATCTCTTAGGACTAATAGAATACATTGGTATACATTTAGAATCTAAATAAATGCATATAAATTCCCTTGTAAGGTATTTTCATGACCTTTTTGCCTGCTACAGCTAAAACACCACCTATAAGTGGTTGAGTATATTGTTTGAATGCCTAAAAGGGAGTGGGAAATGATCTTATCACACCTTTGAGGTATGAGTAACACTTAATCAATGATTTTAAAACCATTTCTAGTGTCAATTGAGAAATGGGAGCATGGAAGAATAAGTAGAAACCAAGGAGACTTTATTCAGGCCCTTTTGCTCCAAAATGACCAAAAAGAGGCCTTAGAGGTTTTGATAGGCCTCTCAAATTTCACTTACAAAGGGTTTTAAGTCCTATAATTGGGTGGGCATGGAGTCTCTAGATCAATATAAGTATATAAAAAGTTTTGAGAATAAATAATGAAAGGTGAATTAAGTTTGAGGGTTTTTTAAAGGCCCTAAAACACACTAAATTCTCTAAGTGTTATCTATAGGGCTGAGGCAAAGAAAAGAGTTTTTTCCATTCAAGTTACAAAATAGCTTTCCATCATGCTCAAATATTCCCAATGGGTGAAGGAGAATTTTTAATATTAAAAAAAAAACTAAAATATAATATGGAATTTGACATAATGACCCATAAACACTCTCCTTTGTTCATACACAGGCCTAAAACAGTGGCACTTGCAGTCAAGGATTCAAACAGTGAGTTGGAAGTCAAAGTTTTGATGTTATTATAAGATTATAAGTAGAATAGGATGTTTGGTGACCCCAATACCTCCATGGTAATTCATATAATTTTCAATCAAGTTTTGAATGACCTACAAAAATCTATAGATAGGCCTAAAGTGATTGAAACATAGTCATGTCAAAATCTAGGCAATACGTTAGAGTTAGTATTCCCAATGATGATAATGCCATTAAATGTAAATTAATGAGTTAAAAATACTATTTAATGAATTTTGAATCCTTAATAAGTTTTTAAAACATTTTTTTAGGGCCAATTCATCCTATAAACACCATAAAAATTTGTCTTAATCCATAGAAGGTAGATGGCCTAGTCTTAGGGAAGGAGGTGCAATAGCATGGTGATGGTTCAAAAGGTTAATTTATGGGATAAATATAATAGAATAATATTATATGGTTTTTAAACCTATATTATCCTTATAAATTAGTATAATTCATGGAAAAAATTTCCATTTTCCATAAAATATAGTCTATACCCTGCCTACCCTACACGGTCTGCCTAAGGAAAGTCTACATTAGAAATGGTGTTAGTTGGGAGTCTAAAAATTGGATTTGAGGGATAATTTTTTGGTAAATATCATCATTGGGACTGATTAATCAATCTAAAAAACCAAAATTTGATTAAAATACAAGTTAGATACACCTATTTTATCTCAGAATAGGGGCATTTTTCCCATGCAAAACATAGGTAGTTTGTGAAAAAAGGGTAAAATAGGTGACCAGAAGATAGAGATAACTCAATTTAAGGTTTTTTGAGCTTTATAAAACCTAAAATAAATTATAAAAACTTTATATAAGGTTTTAATTGAAACAAAGAGGCCTATAGAAGGAGGTCTATAGGAAGACCTAATGATCAACATGCAAACCTAGCCTCAAAAGAGAGATCATTTATAATATGGGCCTTCAAAAATCATATAAATTACTTGGGTAATCCTAAATTATGTATATATGAAGTTTTTAAACCATAAAGAGGTAGTTTAACCCATGGTAAGATTAGATGAGCTTAGATTACAATCAAAGTCAAGAAGCAAGGTTAAACCTAGTGAAGGAATCAGTAGTCATTCCTACTTCTAAAATGATATGACTACCTGAGTCCATTAATACATGTTTATGAGATGATCCTAGAGATTTAAAATATCTTGGAAGGCAATATAATCATAAGGAAAGCCATTTTTTGGTTTAGAACTGACTCAACATGCAGGAAAGGCATAAAGGAGTTTGAGCGACCAACCTAAAATGCCAGGAACTTTCATATACCTTAGCATGGGATCTAAATATTTTTAAGGACACTAAGTAGGGTCCCTAATAATCCCTTATTGGAATTTTTAGGCATTTCCACTATGTATCTTTTATGAACAAAGGCTAATAATGAAAGTGACTAGAAACCCTTATAAAACCTACATAAGGACCTAATTATAAAGATGAAGAAAATTAAGCATGAATATGAGATGGAATTACCATGAAAACTTGGGAACATGAATATGAGTCTCTTAGGCACTCTTAAATTCTATGGTGTTATACGAAACTATACGAAATAGGGAAAAATAGGGATCATTTTGACCTTTTTGTGTGTTTTGTAGGTGTGAGAAGATTTTCAAGAGAACTAATCAATTTTATTGGAGAGATTAGGAATTTTTATAAAAACTCATGGTAATTTTATCAGGTTTATTATATCCTAACCCTATCTTCCATCTCTTTCATTTTAGCCAATCTAGTGGGCAGATAGTGAACACTTAGGAGAAAGTGGTGAATTTCAATTTGGAAAGATTTTTAAGGCTAATTTCTTGAAAATTATTATATGAAAACCTTTAAAAGTGTCATCCCCATTGTGCATGGATAAAAATAAATAATTGGAAGGGTTTGGGTGCTGAGTGGGAGAGGTGCATGGAGAGAGCTTATTTTGGGACTATCTTGAATGATGGTGCATGGCTAGAAGATCTTGAGAGGTTTAGGCCCTCACCAATAAATGTGAGGGATTTTTTGTAACCCCTCCTACTCAAAACCATCATAAAACTTAATCATTTTTAATAATGAGGTAGTTTTAGAAGGAAAATCATAAGGGGTAGTTTTTTTGTACAAGAGAAGGAGTTTCTTGACCACTTTATAGGTCTTGGATGATTGGAGATGACATTTGTAACTCCTCACATTTCATGTCTTGCCTCATATCACTCTCACATGAAAAAATAATTTATATTTATAATGGTGAAAAGTGTCTCTATGACTATTTGACTCCCATTCTCTCTCTCTTCTCGCATCTTCTATAATTCTAGCCTTTTTGGCATTATATGGATATCTCCACCTTGGTATGGAAAATCCCTACAAATTTTTTTCCTTGAATAAATAAAGAAAATAAGTTTAAATCATTAAAATATTTCACTAAGTTTACATGACAGTGTTTAGTCTTTTTCAATTTTAGTATCATTTACCTTCACATGTTGCTCTTATTAGTACCTAATGTTTTGTGATCTCTCTTTTGTATGTCAACAAAAAGTGCCTAATGAGATTATAGGTGTAAGTGAGTAGTTTATTAAATAGAGTTTATTATATTTCCTATTATTTAATTCCACATATCCTATGCTATCTCCAAGACCCCATGTTAAATTATTGATGTGAGAGGGAAGATTGACATTGGATGAAGTGTATGTGCAACTTGTCCTCAGTTCAAAGTTAATGTTAAAGGGTGTGAGTAGAGATTTTTTTTGGTGTTTCACCTCCAAATGGATTATTTTTTATTTAAATCATCCTTAAACCTTTTCATCCCCCCAAGTTTTAGTAGTAGGATATGAGCTTTAGTGATTCATCAAGGGGAGCCAGCCACTAATCTAGAGATCCACCTCTTAATAAGAATACCCACAACCCTGAGGTGGTTCAATTATTTCACTTGAATGAGAAGAAGCTTATCCCATCTCCTCATTGGGTGAAAGTTCAAGTGACAATAGTTTTTGGCATGCTCATTGGGATAATAGGTCCATTCCTTGAGAAGTTTTGGAGTTCTTCTCAAGATACCAACTTTTGGAGGCAAATTTGACTAAACACCAATGGTGACTCCACATGTGAATCTATTGGTAAAGTAGCCTAGGTATTCTTATTAATGTTTTTTCTTGTCCTACACACTTCTCACAAGTCTCATCAATTATTTTGATGTTGAATTTGTCCTAACACAAGTTGTGGATATATGTCTTACTTTTGCTATTCCTCCTCAATATGAGTAAGTCCTTGTTTAACCTTGTCATGAGCCCTATGTTACCTATAATCAGTCATCTCCATCTAGTGCTTTACCTAGTCCACCTAGTTCTCCTCTAGGTCATACAATTCCTATTTTAAAACAGGCTCTTATTGGATACCAAGACTATGTGTTAGACCTTGACACTAGATATGGTTGTGGCCAAGTCATTCCTAGTGTTTGTATTAGGATTGTAAGAGATGTTTTAGAATAATTCAAAAGGGAGTGGATACTTATAGAGGGGACTAATTGGCCAAATATTACATATGAGATTCTTGATTTTTGTTGCCTAATTTTCCATCTAGAGGAGAGATTGAGATCCCATGAACCAACTCCATCTTGGTAGCCTCAAAATGCTCCAGATTCTTTGTTCATTCCCTAAAGCTTCCCTTATTGGAAATCCATCCAAGAAAATAGTCAAAGGAAGGAGAACATCATGGTTGAGTAGGCTGCTACATTTGGAGAACATGGTGAGAAAGGAGGTTTTATTTTTGAAGCTTATCTTAAAAAAGAGCTTAAATTAGCCAATCAAATTTTAAGGCAATATATCATGGTAGCTGAAGATGAAATCTCAAAGCATACTTCTCCAAGTTGTCCTCTCATTTTCAATCCCAAGGAAACTTCAAATTTTCTAAACATATCATTCAATTTTTCATTAACATCTTAGCCCCATGAAAACACATTTTAGCCTACCTTCCCAAGATGGAAAGAGGTGTTGACAACTGGTGAAGAAAGGAAAAAATCATGCTTAGGTGGAGAATTTTTTTGGGGAGAGAAACCTAAAATCATTCAAATCCATTCCACCCCTCTTAAAGAATCCTTTGAACCCATCTTTCCCCCCTCTAACTGATCAAGGTTTCCCTTATAATGATGATAATTTCTTTACTGCTTGGGAATCCCCTTTGGCCAAACTTCTTATCTTTTATGTGCTTGATGTTGACATCACCAAGAGGGAGGATGAGATTAAAATCTTAGATTATATTGAATATGAAAAGGGGTTGATTGCCAATAAGGAGATATCAGACTATGAAGATGAGAAAGAATATCCTCTTTGTGTTGAAGAATAGATATTGAAAGAGGTTCTCTTGGACCCCAAAGAGGAAGAGGAAAAAGTTTCGTTTGTTCCTCCTTTTCATATGGTAGACCAGTCATAAGATGATGATCTATGGTATATATTTGAGAGTATATGTAGTGAATTTAAATGCCTCAAAGATCCTACAAGTTCTTTGGAATTAACTACTAGCCATGACAAGCAAGAGGTTGTCTCTCAAAAGGTAGACATGTAGCAAACCTATGTACAAATGTTCAAGGAGTATGAGGAATGTGAGAAGACTAAACTCCTAAACAAAAAATTCCAAGATGTTGGAGAGTAGGTATGTGTTAAGGAGAATCATCATCAAGAGAGTATAAATCATGATGGAGCAATTTATGATGATCTTAAAATTTGTGAAGATGATTTGTAGTTTGATTCAATAATCTCCTATGAAGCTACCTCCACCAACTTCAAAGAAGAATGTGAGAAAGAAACACTTCCAAATGGTCATGCTATACTTCCCCTTGAAGATTTTGAAGATATTGTGACTATTGAGAAGGATGATGAGATCCTTCAAGAAGAGATTGACTTCTAGCAAGCTATCCCATCCATGGATACACCAATTTTTCATGACAAGATGAAAGGATAGTAGTATGAAGCATGTTTCAAGGTTTAAGTGGACCTTATCTACTTTGGGAACTCGTGGGAGATGATTCCATTAGGTGATGTGCAAAGACAAGGAACAAAAAGAAAACAAGAGTTATCTAGAACCCCATCTAAGAGGAAGCATGATTGGCATCCTCATTCATCTAGTGAGGAAGGATATCCAATGTATTTCCCTTTTAATCCAAGAAGGGAGGTATGAACAGTATGAATGTACATATTTTTTTACTTTTAGTTGTGTCTTGTGTTCCCTAAGTGCCTAGTACCACAAGTGTCTTGCTTTGTGTGTTTGATTTTGTCTTGTTGTGTGTTGTTTCTTTCCTTTGTGTTTTTTGAGGTAATTTAATTTTATAGTTTGTCTTTTCAAGTTCTGGTCCTACTATCCCTAAGTGCTTTCTGACTTACTTGCTCAATGTATAGGATAAGGCTACTAGTCCTTAACATAAGCAAGCATGTTACCCTTAGGAGTTTCCAAATTGTTGACCAAATTTGAATTATAATAAAATGGGGTCAAACCCTAATATTTTTAAAAAATTAAGAAGTTTTACATGTGTCTTATAGGGTGTCATGTTTGTCTATGATCTTACATGGCCTTATCCTAGTCCTTGTCTAAGCTTATCCCCCTTGAAATGGCCTAGTCAACTAAAGTCAAAGTTGGTAATCCATATTAAAACACGGTAAAATTTAAATTTTATATCAAATATGTCCTAATAAGGTATTTTACTTGTTTCAATGTGTTTACAAGTCATTAATTTGTTTATTTGTTATGCCTCATGGGAAAAAAGTGTCATTTTGTCATATTTTAACTTAATTAATGACTTGTACATACTTTTAAGAGGAAAAATTTGTCACCAAGGTGATTTTAAAATTAAAAGATGTAAATATCATGTTATGGTCAGTTATATCTCAACCAAGAAGTAGTTATGTTTAGAAAAGGGGAGTTTCTCCTTGTTTTTAGGCCCTTTTAGGCACTTGTACAGATTCCTTGAGTTCACTTGAAGATAAAAAAGTGGGTGGAGTGTATATTCACCTTAAAACATCCATTTACATTCTTTTAGTTAAGAAATTTAATTAAAAAGTCTATCTAAAACTTTTTTTCTTCTATTTTCTCTTGGTAAGCCAAGGAAGGCTATTATCAATCACTTGGTGTAGACCCTATAATTTGAGTTGGGAGGAATGCTCTTAGGGGTGGATATTAATATAAGTGTAATTAAATTTCATAGTAGTAATTTTAAGTTTTGTGTCTTCTCCCTTATGAACCATTGTTAAGACTATAGGTAGCTTTTTAGGCATCTCCATCCAAAGGGGGTCTCCTTTTGAGCTAGTTTCAAAAGTTTTTTATAATTTGATGGGTGAAGTGTTTCCATGCATATATCAAGTAATTTATATATTTTATCCATTTTTATCTTTATTTTTATATTCCAAAGTTCCTAATAAATCCTCTTCTAGGCTTGTAGATACTTCCAAACTGGTCCTTTCATACTTATAGTTGTCTTAGTCACTAGTAAGGAAATTGTACATGTTGGATAGAGGCATGGGATGTTGATTAAAGATTTTAAATATAGTAATATGAATTTTAGGGTGTTTAAACTAGTTTTAATCTCATACAATGTCAAAACAAGGCTTAAATATATAATCCTTCCATGATTGTCAACCCTCATAGTCAAGAAACTTCATCTACAAAAGCTTGCTAACATCACTGATATAAGGTGGAGCATTTGATATGGTCCTTAATATCTTATTACTAATAAAATAATTTGGTGTTAATTTAAGATCTTAATCAAGGTATAAACGTTTGTTTGAAAGGGATTTTCATGACCTTTCTACCTACTACAACTAAAACACCACCTACAAGTGGTTGGGTAGAATGTTTGAATGCCTAAAAGGGAGTGAGAAATGATATTAAAACCCATTTGAAGGATGAAGAACACTTAATCAAGGATTATAAAACCATTTATAGTGTCAATTTATAAATAGGATCATGGAAGAATAAGTGGAAACCAAGGAGACTGTATTTAGACCCTTTTGCTCCAAAATGACCAAATAAAGGCCTTAGAGGTTTTGATAGGCCTCTTAAATTACACTTACAAAGGGGTTTAAGTCTTAAAATTGGGTGAGAATTTAGCCTATATATAAATAAAATGATATACCAATTTTGGAGAATAAATAATGAAATATGACCTAAGTTTGAGGGTTTTGAAAAGGCCCTAAAACACACTGAATTCTCCCTGTGTTGTCTCCAGGGTTGAGGCAAAGAATACAATTTTTTCTATTCAAGTTGAAAAATAGCCTTATGTCATGGTAAAATATTCCCAATGGATGAAGGATAATTTTTAATCTTAAATATACCACAAAATAATATGTTATTTGACATTATCACCCATAAATACTCTCCTCTATCTGTACACAGGCCTAAGAAAGTGGTACTTACAGTCAGGGTTTCAAACAGTGAGTTAGAGGTCAAAGTTTTGACCTTATAATAATATTACAAGGAGAATAGGATGTTTGATGACCCAAGACCTCAGAGGTAAGTCATATAATTTTAAATGAATTTTTTAATGACCTATAACAATCTATAGACATGCCTAAAGTGAGTGAAACATAGTCAGGTCAAAATCTAGGCAGTAAGCTAGAGTTAGTATTCCCAATGATGCTAATGAAATTAAAGGTAAATTAATGAGTTTAAACTCTTGTTTAATGAATTTTTAATCTTGAATAAGTTTTTATAAAATTGGTTTTATGGCTAATTCATCCTCTAAACCCCGTAAAAAATATCTCAATCTATAGAAGGCAAATGGCCCAGTCTTAAGGAAGGAGGTGCAATAGCATGGTGATGGTTAAAAAGGTAAATTGGTTGGATAAATCCATTTTAAGAATAATATATGATTTTTAAACATATATGAGCCTTATACATGATCATAGGTCATGGAAAAGACTTCTATTTTCCATAAAATATAGTCTATACCCTGCCTACCCTACACAGCCTCCGGAAGGAAAGTCTACCTTGGAAATGGTGTTAGTTGGGAGTCAAAAAATTGGATTTGAGGGATAATTTTTAGTTAATATCAACCTTTTTACCTATAAATAACTACCCAAAACATAAATTTGATAAAAAAAAACAAGGTATAAAACCCCTTTTCTATCTCAAAATAGGGGCATTTTCCCATACAAAACATAGGTAGTTTGTGAGAAAAGGGTGAAATAGATGACCAAAAGATAGGGAGAACTGAAGTTAAGGTTTTTTTGAGCTGTAAAAAACCTAATATTTTTTATAAAACCTTGATATAAGGTTTTATGGAAAACATGGAGGCATATATAAGGAAGTCTGCATGCAGACCTAGTGATCAACATGTAAACCTAGCCTCAAAAGAGAGATCATTTTAAATTTGGGCCTTAGGAAAAAATATAAATTACTTGGATCATACTAAAAAAGGTACATATTAATTTTTTAAACCACAAGGAAGTAGTTTAACCCATGGTAAGATTAGATGAGCCCAGATTGCAATTAAAGTCAAGAAGTAAGGTTTAAGCCTAGTGAAGGATTGAGTAGTCATTCCTACTTATAACATGATATGAATATTGTAGGAAATTTATACATATTTATGAGATGATATTTGAGACTTAAAATATATTATAATGTATGATAATCACAAGGAAATCCATTTTTTGGTTTAGAACTGACTCATCATGCAGGAAAGGCAGAAGGGAGTTTGAGTGACCAACCTAAAATTCTGTGACCTTTCATATACCTCTGCATGGGATCTCAATGTTTTAAAGGACACTAGGTATTTTATCTAATAATACCTAAATGTAATTTTTAGTGTTTTCCAATGTTTATATTTTATGAACAAAGGCTAAGAATGAAACTGACTAGAAACCCTTGTAAACCCTGTGTAAGGATCTGATTGGAAAGATGAAGTAAATTGAGCATTAATATGAGATGTAAATTCCATGAAACCTTGGGAAAATTTAGATTACTCTCTTATTTACCCTTAAATTATATTTTTTTATATGGAACTATATAAAATAGGGAAAAATAAGGCTATTTTTGAGATTTTTATGTGTTTTGTATGTGTGAGAATTTTTTCAAGAGACCTAATTACTTTTGGGGCAGATATTATGAATTTTTATAAGTACTCATGGAAATTTTATCAGGGTTATAATATCTTAAGCCTATCTACCATCTATTTCATTTCAACCAATCTAGTGGGCAAATAGTGAACAGTTAGGAAAAAATGGTGAATTTCAATTTAAAAAGCCTTTTAAGGATAATTTATTGAAATTGATGATATGTAATCATTTGAAAAGTTTCATTCTCCCATTTTTGTATCTCAAAATGATGAATTGGAAGGATTTGGGTGCCAAATGGGAGAGGTGCATAGAGAGAGTTCATTTTAGGACTATGATTAATGATGGTGCATGGCCAAAAGATCATGAGTGGTTTAGGCCCTCACCAATGCATGCGATGGTTTTTTTTAACCCCTCCTACTGAAAATTATCATTAGAAATGATGAATTATAGTGATAAGGTAGTTTTGGAAGGTAAATCATGAGGAGTAGTTTTGTGTGCAAGAGAAGGAGTTTCTTAACCACTTTGTAGGTCTTGGATGATTGGAGATGACATTTATAACTCCTAAACTTTTATGGATCACCCCATATCTCTCTTTCATGCACAAATAATTTATATTTATAGTGGTGACAAGTGTCTTTATGACTCTTGGACTCCCCTTCTCTCTCTTTTCTCACATCTTTTATAAATTTTGGCCTTTTGGCATTGTATAGATCTCTCCACCTTGGTATGGTGAATCCCTAAGAATTTTTTGCCTTGAATAAATAAATAAAAGTTTTTTAACTAAATAAAATATTTAACTAAGTGTACATGATAGTAGTTATTCTTGTGCAAGTGTAGTTTCATTTACCTTCACATGTTGCTCTTATTAGTACCTAGTGTTTTGTGATCTCTTTTATAGGTCAACAATAAGTGCCTAATGAGATTTTACGTTTAAGTAAGTAGTTTATTCAATAGAGTGAATTATAATTCCTCCTAACCTATGTTATCTCCAAGACCCCATGTTGAAACATTCATGTGAGAGGGAAGATTGACATTGGATGAAGTGTATGTGCACTTGTCCCTGGTTTAAAGTGCATGTTAAAGGGTGTGAGTACACAATTTGTTTGGTGTATCACCTCCCATAGAGTAGGTTTAATTTTATTCATCCTTAACCCTTTTCATCCCCTTAAGTGTTCATAGTAGGATATGAGCTTTAGTGATTTATCAAGGGGAGCTAGCCCCTAATCTAGAGATCCACATCCTAGTAGGAATACCCACAGCCCTAAGGTGGTTTAATTATCTCAATTAAATGAGGATAATATTTTACCATCTCCTCATTTGGTTCAAGTTTAAGTGAAAACATTTTCCTAGGGGGTTAGGATCTACCCTTCAAGTGAATATGGGTCTTGAGACCTAGATAAGCCTTTAGGCCTTGAAGTGCTTATAATAAGTGTTGGAACCCTCACATTTTTATAGGTGTATATGTATCTATAAGGTTACATATCATATTTACCATTAAAACCTCCATATTTTGTACATGATACTATCTAATCATACCTCTTCTCATCCCTTCTCTTTCCTATAGATTGCCCTGAACAACATTGTCTAGTGTATGGAACTATAGTAGCTAATGTTGGTGCCCAAAGCAACATATTTTAATTATTCATATGGTTGATATCAAGTTTTATAAATATTTTTTTAAGTATTTATAATAGCCTTGAGGTCTGCCTATTCTAACCCTACCAACAAGGTTCATTTACACAGTCACACATAAAGCATGTGTGTCTTAGGTCTTTAGTTTAGGCTAGACAACTTCTCTACTCAAGAGAATTATTAGGTAAGACCTTGAGGGTTTTGGGTATTTTTTAATCTATCTAAGACTCCCATTTCATATGTTCTAGGTATGACCATTCATTTTTTCATATATTCCACACTAACAGAGCAACCCTAACTAACTATGTATGCTTGCACCATTCTATTTGGTTCACTTGCTTAGGTCCTCTTATGAGTTATTTGTACTATGATATTCATGCCTTGAATACCTTATTAGTTTGTGTTTCTTACTCATATGCATATCATTCCTTATTTTCTAAGTCTAGGTTACACACCATTAATAATACTTTGATTACTAAGTCATGTATGTTGATTGGCAATAAGTCTATTGAATAGACCTTTGAGCTAGAAGAAAGGCTCCATTGCATACTTGAGATCTCTATGACTCTCTTACGATCAAATTCATCCCCTTGAGGAATTAATATACTCAATCAGTCTACTTTATTATGATCAAGGCTAACCATATAGACTTTGAAGGACTCTATAAGGTGGATCTAGGTTGGTTTCTTAGGTGGTGATCATGGTCTCTTAATAGGGTTTATGACTATGTAGGATCATTTACTCTTAGTACTAATGATGTCTGATAGCATGGTGGAGTATTTGTACCATTTTTCAATACCTTGGTCTTGATCATAGGTTAGTGTATTTTGGGTGGTGACTATGAGGTAATATGGAGTTTGAAACTTGAGATGCATGGCTTACAACTAAGGTGAATTTATAGTGCCAAGGTTGTCAAATGGTAGAGACTATTTGAGGGCTTGGTTTGAATTATGAACTCATACCTAAAATGACCTATATGGACCCTATACATATCTATGCATATACCTAACATAATATAATACTTTGGGAACATCAATGAGGCATACATAGTGTAAAATGAAAACCTAGGACTTTCCAAAAACCTTAACTTTTTCTAACTAACCTTAGTTTCCACTAAGCAATAATATAGAGGTGTTTGATAGCACATTGATAGATCCTAGGTCTAAGAGGTCATAATGAGTTTTGAAAACCTTGAAATAATGACCTTTTGGTATAAAATCAAAACTATTTGGCTTTATTTTAGTGTGTTTTAATAACCTCCAAGCCATCATTATACAACATTCTACCTTCCTTTGAAGTGGAATCCAAATCTAAAGACAATATCACTTGAAAGCACCATTTTAGAGGGTTAGAGATCCATATTATAATTCAATATGGATTAAAGGGACATGAATAACTTTAAAACACCATTATTAGACCTTCAAACACTATTCACCTTCATATGTATGCACTTGAAGTATTTAAATGCATATTTTTACAATGGTTTGGTCATAATATCTACAAGTTCCTCTTTTCTAGGTACATACTCCAACTTAACATTTTGATTACTCACTTGTTATCTTAAGAAATGATATCTAATAGGATTGTTCTTAGTTTTTGAGTGCATAAAAGTATTCTTTGAGATACTAATGGCACTAGTATTATCACAATATATAGGATAAGGTCCATTTTTTCTTACCTTATAATCTTCTAAGGTTTGTTTCATCCATGTAACTTTCATGAAATAAGAGGTAGCTACTATATACTAAGCTTTTGTAGTTAATAGACACACTAAGGCTTACTTCTTACTCATTCAAAACATCAAGCATTCCCTCATGATGAAGACCCAACCACTAGTACTCCTCTTATCATCCACACATCCTGCCTAATTTGCATCAATATATGATTTTGAAGTAAATTCTTTACTACTAAGATAATATAAACCATACTCTATGGTGCCTTTGAGAAACCTCAATATCCTTTTGATTACTTTTAAGTGAGATTCTCTTGGATCATAATGAAACCTTATTACAAGACTAACTACTTGCATGATATCAAGCCTAGAAGCAATAAGGTACAAAAGACTTCCAATCATACATCTATAAAAAGTTTGATCAAATTTTGGTGAGTCATCTATTTTAATTTACTTGCATCTTGTGATCATTGGAGTACCCATTGGTTTATAATCCATCATGTCAATATTCCTTATCATATCCTTGATGTATTTATCTTGTGAAATGAATACCCCTGCATCAATTTGATTAATCTAAAATGATAAGAAGAAATAAATTTCTCTCAACATTGACATTTCAAACTTAGTCCTCATAGTATTTGCAAACTCTCTACTCATATTATCATTGCCAGTTACTAAAACTATGTCATCAACATATACTAACACTATCAATTGATGATTTCCTTTTATCTTAATGTATAAATTACTATCATCTACCCCTTTTTAAAACCTTGACTCAAAATATACTTATCTAACCTATCATATGAAGCTCTAGGAGATTGTTTAATACCATTAAGAGCCTTACTCAATTTATATACAAAATCTTGTTTTTTGAACATGAAGTATTTTTAAGGTAACTCAATGTAGACTTCTTCTAAATTTCCATTTGAGAATGTATATTTCACATCCATTTGGTATACCTTAAATCCCTTTAAACATGTATATGTCAAGAAGAGTCTAATTGCTTCGATTCTTACCATAGGAGAAAAAGTCTCAACAAAATCTATTCTTTCAACCTGAGCATATCCTTTACATACCAATATAGCTTTATTCCTCATGACTTCTCCTTTCTCATTCATTTTGTTTTTTAAAAATAACTTGGTAGTTATCACATTTTTATCTTTTGGCCTAAGAACCAAATTTGATGTTTCATTTTTTACAATTTTATCAAGTTCTTCATCCATTTCATCAATCCAAATTTCATCTTTGATAGATTACATGAATGTTTTGGGTTCAACCATGGACAATAGAGATGATTCTTATTGATTCTAATTGATCAACATTATCCTTCTAGTTTTCAAACTTGCACTAACATTTCTAATAACTTGAGAGATTGGATGATCTTTCTATATTCTTGTAGATAAAGATTTAGACTATTGTATTTCTTCCTCATATTCATCTTCATCATTTATTTGAAAAAATAACTCATCATTGTTTGAAATAGAATTATAAATTGAGTCACTTACCTAAAATTTTGACTTATTGACTCTACTTATCTTATCTTCCCTTACATCTAAACTTTCAACAATCTTGTGAAGTCTATTTTTGAAGCACCTATAGGTAGTACTAATAAAAGAGTAACCTAAGAAGATGCCTTCATCAAACTTTGAATCAAATTTTCCAAGAATCTGTTCATCTCTTTTGATGAAACACCTACTCCTAAACACTCTAAAATGTTTGACATTAGTTTCTCTATTCTTCCATAACTCATAAGGATTATTATCACTATTTAATCTAATTTGACACATGTTTAGGATGTAAATTAAAGTGTTAGATTCCTCTTCCTAATAAACATCTTATAGGTTGGAATCTTGAAGCATGGTTGTACTCATTTCTTGAATAGTCATATTATTCCTTTCAATAACACCATTTTGTTGTGTTGTTCTAGCAACATAATATTGTCTCTTTATCCCTTCTTTTTCACAAAAACAATCAAATTCATGAGACCAAAACTCACCTACTCTGTCTGATATTACACACTTGATCTTTGACCCTTTATCATTTTTAAAATCACTTGGAATTCCATAAATTTTTAAAAAGATTATAATTTTTCTTTAATAAAAAATATTTAAGTCACCCTAGTAAAATCATTAATGAAAAGTATGAAGTCACTATTACCTTGAATAGTTTGGGTTCGCATAGATACACAGATAAATGTGGATCAAATATAATGGATTTGTAGTGGAGAATTCCTTGGATTTGTATTTTATTTTGGTTTTATTTCCATGAATACACACCTTGAAAAGAGAATGAAGAATCTTAGAAATCTTGGGCATATGCTTTACCAACCCATTTGAACTGATCTTTACCATATTATCAAAATTTATATGTCTAAGCCTTCTATTCCAAATCAAGCTTTATTTCAATAGACTCATGAATCACTCCTCATTCTTGGATTCATGAAATACATACATGTTTTTATCTATTTTATAAGCATTTATAACTAATTTTCTAGCCATTTTTACTTCAGATACATCATCATAAAAAGTTATGACATTTCCTTTCTTACATTATTCACTTACTCTTAAAATATTATGTTTCAAAAACCTTCTACATTTAAGAAATTCTTAGTCCAAGTATATCCATATCCAAACTCACAGTACCTTTACCAACTATGTTAATAGATTTATACTCACCAAATCTTACTAAACTAGGGTTAGTCTTCTTGAGAGAGATAAACTTGCTCTTGTCTCCTATACTATGATTTGAGCATCCACTATCTATGAGATATCTCTTGTTCCTATCTCCTTGAGTATACAAGGCTACTTGAACAAACATTGAATCTTCCTTTGGTGGACCTCTTGAATTCTACTTCTTTTATTTTTCAATCTTAGACTTAGTCTTCTTAAACTATTTGATGGTGTCAATGACTTGTATATCCTTTTTCTAAAATAATATTTTATAATTTTTGGCTATATGACCTTGTTGGTTACAATTATAGCATATAAGATTCTTTTTGATCTCTAGAGAGAAAGAATAATCCCTATATATATGACCAAATTGATTGTAGGAGAAGTGATACCTATTGAAAACATTGTTCAAATTTTACCTTACTTTCTCTTGATCATTACATGTCCATGAATTTTCATTCTTGACCCTTTTAGTGGAGCTAAAACCCATTTTATTCTTGGATAAGAACACATCTAGTTAAGTCATGACTTTATTTTCCAATTTTTCCTCCCTTTGGTTGACACCTTTAACCATCATGACCTACATATTTTTTACTATTACTTCTAGATCTTTCACTTGCATGTTCACATCATCCATGATTGAATTAACATTTGATAAAACACATACTAGTTTATCTTGAAGATAATCCACAACCTCCTTGTCAACCATTGTACCTTTGATCAACTTCAAGTGGTTAAGTCTTTACCAAAGGACTTGCTCTGATACCAATTGTTAGAGGTACAATCACTAAGAAGGGGTGAATAATTAAGCCTAGATATTTCAATTCTAATTCCAATCCTTTCAAACTATTAAATAATCAACATATATCAACATGATCAAACAACATTAAAAAAATATCACATTCATTCAATGCATACACAAGATCAAAAACATAACACATAGTTCCTATGGGAAACCCTCATGGGGAATAAAACCCACTCTCAAGCCTACAAGACATGGACTATTTATCTTATAAGAGATTATAAAGAAGGGATTGATCAAGTCCTTTTGACTAGGATTTAGTGAAACACCAATTTCAAAAAGAACATCTACCCCTAGGATGATCAAGTCCTTTTGAACACCTCCTGGTCAAGTCCTTCTGACCAACAAACTTGGTCAAGTCCTTTTGACCTAAGGTCTTTAGTGAAACTCCTATTTCACAAGGAACACCTATCCCTAAGGAAGATAAAGTCCTTTTGACCTCTTATTATATGAACACCTCCACATTTGAACTGATGTCTTCAATACTTGATGATGGACCTCTAATAACATAACTTATTTCTCTTCTTTACACACTCAAAATGCATTCAAAATCCACCTTCTGGATCACTCCACATTTCTCATGCTTACCAACCTATGATAGTTCTATCATAGTACTAACAATATGACCAAATGGTCATACACACAATCCTCACTCTGACATGTGTATTTCCTATATATTATATTCTCTTCAACACATGTTATACTCATAAATGTACCTTATTTAATCTAATTCAATAGGTCTCTATTACACTATTAACACATACTCCACCAATCTACACAAGCCTCTACTTAGAACACCTACTCACAAGTCTCTCATCAATATCTTCTCACAAAAAATCTAGAAACCAAATCATTTAGATTCACCATTTATAGACATATCATGATTATCAAGATCAAAATATTTCCTCTTAGACACAACACATGCCTTCACCCTTAAGGCATATAACATGGTCACACCTAAGCACAACACACTTTCAAATAGGCCTAAGTCACCTTTTAGGTCATATGATGACGCATTCACCTTTTTGACACTTCTTTGAGAAAACTAAGAACACAAGAATAATTTACAACATATAGAACCATACCACATGATCTATAGGTCCTTCTTAAGTTCCCATATCCATCACATCACCCTTTTTCTAACTCTCAATTAGCTCGAACACCTTTCTATAAACACAGTCACCATGAACGAAAACACAATCAACTTTTAACCCTTTATTCATACTACATATGATTCGTAAAACATTAATAATGCACAAAAATGGTCCTCATTGAGTCTAAAACATACTAAAATATCTATATTACCTTTAAACATTGGCATTATAACAAGCGTAGCTCAACTACCCTTCTCGGGTTACTTGCTACACATACACAAAAACATAGTCAAATTTGAGCCTCTATAACTTTGACTATACACACTTTCATACCTTTAAATATATATTTATAGATTCACCTTGGAGTCCTCTACAAAGTTTATTTTTACATCATGAGAAAAAATTTCCTGTGTCAAAAGATATGGCATCTCATTAAAGTTTCTAGATCATGAACAAATATTTGAATTCAAATGGTCACAATTAAACTTCGATTGCTTAAAACACATCTCATGCCCTTGCATCTTAGAATAAACATAAACCATAAATATTCTTCAAAATTTAACTCTTAGTATACTGCTACCAAAATTTTAAACTTTGAATAGTTGACCTCATCTCATGCAATCTTGCAATCTTAACCACATATGCACTATTGATCTTATTATAAGGAGCTTGGTTTTTAACAATGCTAAATAACTACCACTTTGATCACATCAACTCAATATGAACCATTTATCTCTATTTTTATGAAACCCACTCATAATTATATATTAGAATAATACAAATCTTTACCTTAGCTTTATATTAAACTTCAAACACTTGCCATCATCTCAATGCTTCTTGACACCTTAGGAAAAACACACTCCATTTGAAATTTTTGTAAGGAGCTTAGTCTTTACCTAGTTTAAACATTAAACACTTTGAACCTTTTGACTTACTACATGCCATATATATATATATATATATATATATATATATATATATATATATATACCTATATATATATATATAGGTATATATATATATATATATATATATATATATATATATAGGTATATGTGTGTGTGTGTAAGTGTATGTATGTATTAACTCTCATGAACCATTAGATCTCCATCTACTCCTGATCTTTAACATTTTTAAAAAATTACTAAGTATGGGGACCATTGCAATCTACCTAGAAGGACAACTTTTCATAGATATATATTTTGATGCGATCAAATGCATGTTCTTAAATTTGCACAATATGATATTCATTCATAGTGGAATCCAAAAATTTATAAAACTACTCCTAAAACCTTTTCACGTGTGAGATATAACTCCATTGATATTTTCACAAAGATTTTTTTTGCCACAGAGCCAACTATGTCAAAAACTACTTGGGAGGTCAACATTGAACATGCATATCTTTTGATGTACTTTATCGTGTGATTTTAAATTTAGTGCATAGTAACTAAACACAAAATTTAACAAAAAAATATGATCATTTTCTCCTAAAACCTTCTTTTATGTGAAATATAATATCATCAAAATTCTTTGTCAACATTTACTTGTCATATGCAAATTTGTCTATGTATGGGAAAACATTGTCAAAATGCCTGGGAGCCCAAGTTTGCACATGCATATATTTTGTTGCAATTTATCACATGAATTGAGATTTAAACTATATTAGTTTGGGACTAATTCTATCAAAACAATATGATTGACTCCTCCTGACTCATACATACTTATGAATATTGACATCATCAATTTATTCAGATAGATTTATTTTCCACAAGACTCAAAATGTCCAGATAAACATAATGAAGAATCAGATGAATTCCATTCATACAGAAAATCACTCAATTCATCCTTGACCTTTTATAGGACCTCTTACACAACCTAAAATAACCATACTCATCCCTAAACATTCCTAACCATGCCAAAATTGAATATCAATCAAGCCTCCTTCAAGCATACTAGGAAAAGCATAGTGCACACTTTATCATTGTCACTTAGACTATCAAAGCACTTCATCCATTGACCTAGACATTTCCATGACATCATTAACAAATCTCCAACATCAACATCATGTATGCATTCAAATACTATTTAATATACTTAGGATACATGCTTTCAAGTATATTAATCAATTGCTACCCTTTCATATGCACCAATATGAACTTGGGATTCTCTAATCTTTGGACATGATAAAATTATCACAAAGCTTAGAAAGTTCCCACTAACATTATTTTCCATTTTATGTCATGTTTTCTTTGTACTGATTGGTATTTTTATCATTACCTAGAGTACATACACTTTTTTCCACCTATAATAGATGTCTCTTAGGAATCATAGGTAGATACACCCACTTGTCATAGAGGGACTAAAGATCCAAAAACTCAAGAGAATATCATATCTCCATGCTCTTACTTGAATTTTAATCCTTCCTCATCTTCAAATTATCTTTGAATGACTTCTCAACCTTATTCTTTTTTTATCTCAGAATCCTTCTTGATTTCCTTCTCCATTTGGGTAGATAAGGTTTGCTCCTTGATACTTGAACTTATTCCCTATTATCTCATAGAAAATAATCCACTTTGAGCATATTTTTTCATTTACTTGCTTAGGGCTCCATTCACTATGACTCGTTCTCTTCATGATAGGATTGATAATTTTTGAATACTAATCATTTTTGCAAAACCCTATTATGTGACCTCTCTCATGACATTAAAAACAAATTAGGTTTCTAAAATTTTACATACCTTGTGATATTAAAGTTTCATGATTATGTACTTGATCATTTGATCTTTTAATGAAGATGTTACAAAACTTTACAATATGACCAAAACCTTGACACTTGTAGCAAAAGATATCATTATTTCCTTATAAACCTATTGACTATCTTGAGTGATGATGTTCTTCATGTTCACCATTATCTTTCTCATAATTCCATGAAAATTAATTCCTTGATTATATTTTATAATATTTTTACCTATGACCAAACTTATTACAAGAGTAACAATAACCATTAAAATTTACATACTTCATAGCATTTGGTTGTCTGATCTAGTTTGTATTCAATATATCAATACCTTCATTATTTGACTGATGATTGATCTTCAAATCCTTTATATTTTATTTAGTTACATGTTCTTATTCTTATTTGTATACAAGACTTGATCTATTAATATCATACTTTTGACTACTTAAAATATTGTCAAGATCATTTGATCTCTTTTCATACTTCAAAAATGACTTCACTTTACAATATGTCTTATCTAAATCATATTTTAATTAATAAATTAAAATCACATACCTTAAGTGGTCATATTCTTTGGATTTTAGGATTTTATTTATAAATTATAATTGACTATTGAGATGCTTTACATTATCTTCATGTTCCTTGGTGTCATCATTCATTATTTATTCAAACACATTGATTTATTCTTCACAGTCCTTGATTTGTGACATCATCTCTTTGTTATTTTTCTTCTCAATATTTAGATATTTAAGATCATTCATCGATTCATCCTTATTATCTAAATAATAAACTATATTTTTACTCATAGTTTGATTAAGTTTAATCTACAAAGAATCTATCTCTGATTGATACATGATACACTCTTCATCCTTACTCTTTACGTCTTCATTAAGAGTAGGAACATGAGTTTAAAATTGTTGTGTGATCTCATCATGATATTTTACTTCATTACTCAGCCTTCCTTCAAAAATTGTAATTTTATCCTCATAGGAATTGATCAAAGAATATTATTTCTATTCTTTATTTGTAGTATCTTCATATCTTCCATAGTATCTAGAAATTTATCTTCAAGAGTGACTTTCTCAACTTCTTCCTCTAAGATATCTCTGACAAAGAAATATTTGGTTAAATAACATTCACATTCATCATCACTAAACACCATGAATAATGTATCCATGTCCTCATTATGAAAAGAATCATCACTGTCATATGTGTTTACTTCTTCTGTAGATGAGTTACTATCTTATTCATGGTAAAGGCCCTTACAACCTTTGTATGATTCTTTATTTCTATTTTTATTACTAAATAACTTTCTATTCTTACTAAGACCCTTAGATTTATTATGTTCATCCTCATGAGATTCCTTATAAGCTTCTTTCTATTTAAAATTTGGTAGATATTCAACTACAAAATGACCAACTTTACCACATGAAAAACATTTAAAAGGATGTTTTCCTTCAAACTTACTTGATCCTACATTCAATCTCATTTCAATCATGGATTCAAGTTCATATTCATTAATATAAAAATATTCAAGACTTAACTTATTATTCTTAGCTTCCTTGATCACCTTTAAGTCTAATTCCTTCTTAGGAAGTTTGTCCTCATCAATTCTCATCTCATAGGAAGTAAGGATGCCATGTATTTTATCCATCTTAAACTAAGTGAGATCATAACTTTCTTATACAATAGTAAATTTTGAATCAAACTTGAGTGTAAGATTCATCAATGACTTTTATATATAGTAGCTTCATCAATCACCTCTCCAAGAACTATGATCATGTTTACTATCTCATCATCCCTTAGAAGATAGGATGCCATAGTATATTTTTCCTTCATTTTGAGACCTTCAAATTACATTTGGTAGGTTTGTAATTTAGCCATTTTTACCTTTGAGTATCCTTCATAGATGGTCTATAATTTGTCCCAAATATCCTTGCTAGACTTGTGATGGATCACTTTGGTGAACTAATCCTTGGATAGACCAAAAATTATAGCATTCATAACTTTAGAATTATTATCACTCAATTTCTTGTTAGCATCACTAGTTGGAAGAGTACCTAGTGTAGTATATCCATATATGATAGATTACCAAGTATCAAATCCTAGACATATGATGATGTCATCATCTTTTCACTATAGAAAGCATAATTTAACCCATTCAATAATGGTGCTTGATTTTTAAAGAAACTCTTCTTATATTGACTTGTTATATTATACTTTAGATCACTTTTAAGTGGTTAAACTTGTAATGAATGTCTTACTCTGATACCAATTATTGAAGGTACAATTACTGATAGAGGGGGGTGAATCAATGATGCAATATATTTCAAACTTTAATTATAATCCTCTTAAACTCCTAATCAATGACCACCATTATTCTTAAAGAATATAAGATGTTCATAACAATGAATAATAAAGATTATGTAAGATCACACACAAACACAATATCTACATGGGAAACTCTCTTAGGGAATAAAACCTACTCTCAAGCTTGCAAACACATAGATTACTTATCCTATAATATTATTACAAACATGAGACCTTTTGGTGAATCACCCACTTCACAAGGAGCACCCACCCCTAAGTATGAACAATCCCCCACTTGTTCTAGTTGTTGAGCACCAACAAAATATCTTATGAAATCAACACCTCTATAACTCTAATTACATTAAATATGATTGGAGCAATAATGTATAACACTTCTCTTACAACTCTTCACACACACTTAAACTTGCTCATATATTCAATGCATCTAAACACCTAATTTGGATCACTATATAATTCTTCACTCATCCTTAATCTACTTTGTACTTCATTCCATCCACTGAGCACAGTCCCTCTAATATCTTTTCTTCATCTCTATCTCCTTATCTCTCAACTCATTCACATCAAGTCTAGAAATAATTAACTTGGTATTCATTATTTATATTTTCTTTATGAATATCAACTTCTAGGTCAATTATAATACTTTAATTAACCTTTAATACATATAACATGCTAACACATAGATCAATACCATCCTCATATATTATCCATAGCATCCATGGTTCATACTTAAGTAGCTACACCTTTCAATTAGGCCTTAGTAGCCCTTATACATCTCATGGAAAGATATTACCCCTTTAACATTTAATTAATATAATTAAGAACATAATATAGCTTTAAAATACATGGTTATAATCTATATGAATTATAATACATATTTAGGTGATTACTCCCAACAAAACAATCTTCTACTAAAGCATGATTTACTCAAACTGTGATGTTTTACATAGTATCACCTTAAATGAGTAAAGAGTCAAATTTTAAGGTCCATGTCTATATATTTAAAAATATTTAGACCTTATAATAAATGTTTTTGTATTTGCCTTGAATTAATCTTCAACTTTTTTTCTACACCACCATGAAATTCATCATGGATCAAAAGATAAAGCTCAAAAACTATAGATTGGTTTTCCTTCATTAATTTGAATTTTAAAATTCCAATGGTCATTGTATAAATACTAAACATTAGACACTTTGTCATCATCTCTTACTCCCTATTAAATTTTAACAAATACACATCATCTATCTCTTCAGAAGTATCCTAGTCTTTAACTTTTTAATGCTCACCATTGATCATTGATATGTGCTTCTATGATTAAGACACTTATCACCCTTGCATACCTTCTAATAATATTGACTATTTGAATTTAATTAATTTATGCCACTTGGTAGCCCTATGTGTTTTTTGATAATCCTTTGACATATTGACTTCATTAACACCATTGGATCACTATTTATAAGATCACACACTCCATTGGATCTTCATCTATCAGATTAGGCACTCATTGTTAGATCTATTGCTCAAACTCCATGATTATGACACATGTCACTAAAACATGAAATATTTACTATTTGAATTTAAAGCATGCCATTGGATCCTTATCTAGTCAAATTAAATTATCACTATTATATTTATGATCTGATTAAATGCTCATCGTAGAACTTTAAAAATGCAAATTTGAATAAGTATGGGAATTTAGTGAAATCTTCTTAAGAATCCAACTTTGTACTTTAATTAATTTTTCTATGTTCAACTTCATCACATAAAATTTGAGCCATAAGATCACCTTTCATATGGGAATCCATCCATGTACTAAACTACTTTTAAAACCTTCAAAAATGTGAAATATGATGTCATCAATCTACTCATTCAGTTTTATCTATCAAGATGACTACTTGAGCTTAGAAATTCATATGACTATTGTGATGAATTCCATTCACTTCCATAATCACTCTAAGCACTCATAACATACCATAAGGTCCTTTCATCATGTCCATACCATCAATATCATCAATCAATTACCTCACTAATTCAAACACTATCCAAACCATCAATTTGATCATTTTTTCATTAATGAACTAGTACCACATGCTCTCTTTAACATTAATCACAACCAAAACATCAATTACCATGCTAAAAATTTATGACTCATTAAAATTTCTAGAATTAGTGAAGATTGTACTTACCATTTCTACTTATTTGTCCAAGACATAGAATTTGGAAAGTTCTTCTTGAAGGATGTCCTTTTACCCTAGATTAAGCAAGTTATCCTACATAGGGATAGTGACATGGACATTTTTCATCTGATATACAATAATAAGATGTGGGTTGGATGCATTGGACTACAATTAGGAGCAAAAATATTTCTTGGAGTTTGTGTGAACTGAGGTGTAAAAGGACCCTTCTGATTTTACCCTTTCCTATCTTGAATTTATTGAATTGATGGTGTCTTATGATTTTCATCTTGATTAGTAGTCCCTTGGGGTTTTTTATAAGGTGGATAAGATGACCTTTCAATTCCTAAACCATCACTAAATTATCTTCTCTTTTCTCTTGTGTGGGCGATAAATAATGTGTTTTCCTTGGATGCATTCTATCCTTGATTGGCTACCACTTATTTAAATAGTTGTTCACCTTATTTTAATTTGATAAAGGTAGTTTCAAAAGGTAACTTTCTTCCACTTCCCCTTGTTGACTTGGGATATTAGCTTGAGTCATGAAGGGAGTGTCTCTACATGACATAAGAGGACCTTCCTTGAGTTGTGTAAGAGGATGATTATCATGTGTTAGAAGAGTAGGACCCTATTACATGAAATATGATTGATACACATCAAGACTTGGATTAATTTCTATATCATATGACTTCCCCCATTGAGTAGTCTATTCAACCTAATGAGCATAATTATTTTGAGTTGAGACTAGGAATCTGCAACTATTAGTAATATTGGGGTTATAACTGTTATATGGCCCTGATTGTGTTATTTGCCCTCAAACTTGTCGATATATTTGATAAGGAGGTCTATTATATTGATAGGGATGATAGGGGGCTTGGTAGGGTGATTGGTAAGGCTTATGGGGTGGAATTTGATACCTTTACAAGGCCACTATCTTGTTGTTTTGGCCTTTTATAGCCCTTCAATCTTGTCTAATCTATCCACTTGATTTCCATCTACCTGATCATGATTGGTTAGGGTTAGTAATGGATCAATGGTAGGCATATGAGGTTAAATTTATAAGAATAAATGAATGATGGGTATTGAAGTGAGCTTCCCTACCTAAATTAGGAAATTTTCTACCCTTATAATCACCTCGTAGACTTCTATTAGAGTGATTCCCCCATGGATTTTTCATGACTACCACATCAAAATTTAGATCCCTTAGGTAGTAAAAGAATTCATAATTAGGGTTAGGCTTGATGATTATGGGGATCGTATCCCATGTTTTTTGAAACCTATAGTTTAAATCTACCATGAATTCTAGGGCGGGTCTTTTGATAATGGTAAGTTTTTCAACCAAAGAGATATGGTCACTCATACCCTCAAAGTGATTACACAAATGTTCCCCAAATTCATCTAGTCTCTTACTCATTCATTATTTGGATGAATTTGATAATTGGATTAGACCTCTAGCCTAAATAAATTAAATTTTTTCAACCTAAACCAACCTTTCATACTATTATTTATACCTTTCAATTATTTCACACTTGCAATCCCACTCTATTTATATGACTAGGTCATCTTCACTAGCTTCTATAGACTAGCTTATTAGTGGAGGTTTGCAATAGAATTTATAAGTAGTGTTTTATAAATTTAATGATTTGAGACGATATAAAAATTATAAAAAGGTATCCCTAAAATTATATTTTTTAAAAATTCTTTCACTTCATCTCCTTCTCAAAACCTTACAAACTTGTAATTTATGGAGGTGTCTGTACAATGTCCATAAAAACTAGTACCATAGAATAAGCCTTTTCAGAGTAAACTGAATGTAATAAGTGTTTTAAAAGTGTTTTAAATAATTTTTTATTCATTTTAATATTAAATATATCCAATTAGGTCTTATTAGGGTTTTATGGAGGTTTAAGAGGGTTCAGTGGTCTTAACAATGGTTCATAATGGTTCGAGTCTTAACTTTTGAACCAATGCCACTAATATCTTGTGGAGAAATATTTCCACCTTTCCTGAAGTTATTATCTCCCCATGAAACAATTTTATATATTTTTCAACATGTCAACTTGATTCCTAGATGAGAAACATGCATTTTTGGTAGTTTTAAGGTGTCTTTAGGCCAAAATGACTAGTTGTGACATCTCCCCTACAAACCAAAATGAACCACACATATAAAAAAACCTAATGATCATTCATATAAAGTTTTGAGATTTACTCTAATATACTTTTTCCCTCTTATCTATCCTCTATATGTCACTATATAAATGAAGGTGTAACAGAAATAGGCATAAGTGCAAGATTTCTATGTTTTGATCTTAAGCTAATATGTAAGGCACCTAGCCACTTTCTCTATCATGAAAATCAACTCTAATAGACTTTAGAGAATTTATGTTGGGTTGATCAATACTTATAAATTTTTTTTCATTAATATATTCCCTTAGACACTTAGGATTGTATTCAAGAGTTACCAGTCATGGATGCCCTTGAGGGTGGCTAATGTGAGATCATTTGGGAACAATGGGATCCTCTCTCTCCTTAAAAACCTATGGTGTATGCAAATATTTCCAAACTCCTTAATTAAAGGATTAAAATATATTTCTCATGCTTGATTCATATAGTATATCCCTTGTATGTGACAACCAATAGGTCATTTGAGTGTGTAGAAGACTTGGGGAGACCATTAAGACTATTTCATATATCAAATACTCTATTTAAATTCATTTGGAGGTGTAATTTTGTCACTGGGTCTAAACTAGGGTTTAAGAAGTATTTTGGAGGTCCACCATCTTAATTATTGTTCATGTAGTATAGACATCTAAACCAAAACCTCTTGTTATGAATTTCTATTCCATTGACCCCTTTACTCTCATAAATAGATTAGAGTCATATTCAAAGTGTGTGTGAAAATATAAGTAGAGGATGGTATGTATCGAGTTATTTGATAGACAGCTTATATAGGTTACTTTCTTAATGTTTGTTCATAAATATATGCCTCTAAACCACACTCTCTCTTTTAATAATTTTGAGTTTACATGGGTGATGAAGTTCCCGTAACATCCCTAGGCTTGGGTATATTTGTGGTGATAGGTATGAGTATTTGAAAGTGCAAATCGACCTATCTACTTAAGGAATGGAGCTCAAGAGAGAGATAAACCCAAAAATTGAAATTTTCATTATACTCCCCTACTCCAAATTCATCCTATAGGATATAAAACATATCCATATCTCCCCATATTGCATTGAGTCTGTCTAGAGGGTTAGGATCTACCCCTGAAGTAAATATGGGTCTTGAGACCTAGATGAGATTTTAGGAATTGAAGTGCTTAGACTGAGTGTTAGAAACTCCACCTATTTTTATTCATACCTATATCTCTAAAAATTTTATATCATCTTTCCCACTCCAACCTCCATTTTTTGTACATATTCCTATCTACTCAAACCTCTTACTATCCCTTCTCTTTCTTGTAGACTACCTTGAACAACATTGTCTAGTGTATGGGACTACAATAGTTGATGTTGGTTCCCAAATTAACCTATTTTAACTCTTCATTGGGGTATGAACAGGGTTAAAACATAATTTTTCAATTATTTATCATAGCCTTGAGGTCTACCTCTTCTAACCTTGCCAATAAGGTTCATTTACATAATCATACATAAGGTATGTGTGTCTTAGATCTTTAGCTCAAGCTAGACAACTTCTCTACTTAGGTACTCCATCAGGTAAGAGCTTGAGGGTTTTGGGTATTTTTTAATCTCTTTGAAACTACATTTGCATATGTTCTAGGTATGTCCATTCATTTTGGTCTTGTATTCCATATTGATTGAGTAAGGTTATCTCATTATTTATGCTTGTACCTTTCTATTTGGGTCACCTGCTCAGGTCCTCTTATCAGTTCTTGATAGTAAGAGATTTATACCATAACCACATTATTAGTTGGAGTTATATCCTCATATTATTATCCTACCTTGTGTTTAAGTTTGAAGGTATATACCATCAATATTACTATGTGTACTGAGTCATGTATGTTGACTGACATGTCTACTAAATAGATCTTTGAGCTAGAAGAGAGGCTCTATTGCATACTTGAGATCTATGTGACCCTCTTATGTTCTAATTCATATCCTTGAGGAATTAATATACTCATTCATACTCATTTATTATTCTCAAGGCTTACCATGTAAAATTTTAAGGACTCTTCAAGGTAGATCTAGGTTGTTTTCTATAGGTGGTTATCATGGTCTCTTAATAGGGTTTAAGATTGTGTGTGTTCATTTCCTCTTATTAATTATTATATTTAATATCATGATGGATTATTTAGACCTTTATTGAATAATTTTCTCTTGAATAGAGGTTAATGACTTATGGGTGGTGACTATGAGGTCATATAGAGTTTGAAACCTAGGATGCAAGGCTTACAATTGAGGTGAGTTGATAGTGCCAAGGTTCTCAAATGGAAGAGGCTATTTGAGGGCTTGGTTTGAACAATGAACTCATACCCAAAATTACCTATAGGAACCTATACATCTATATTCATATAACTTATAGAATATAACACTTTGACAACATCAATGAGGAATATAAAGTGTAAAATGGAAACCTAGGACTTTTTAAAAACCTTAAGTTTTATTAAATAACCCTAGATTAATTTAAGTAAGACTGTAAAGGTGTTTTATATTATATTGATACCTATTAGGTATGAGAGGTCATAATGAGGTTTGAAAAACTTAAAATATTGAATTTTTGGTATGAAATCAACACTTCTTATCTATTCTTTATTGTGTTTTAATAACTTCCAAGCCACCATTATACAATATACTATCTTATTTTATAGTGGAACCCAAATCTAAAGATAATATCACTTAAAATCACCATTTTAGAGGGTTAGAGATCCATCTGATCATTTAATCTATATTAAAGAGACATGAGCAAATTCAAGACACCATTATTAGACCTTAAAACACTATTCACCTTTAGATTTGTTGATGCATGTTTTATGCACACCACAGTCGAATGAGGTAGCCTATAGCATTTTAGGATATTAATGGAGGTGAAATACACTCTAGGTCATGACTTGAAGGTATGTGTTATATTTCAACATGTTGATATAACATGGGAAGGGCATATAGGTTATTGATAATGTTTTTAAATAGAGGTGCGGCCTTGTAATAGAGTGAATTTTCTACATGTGTTGGATGGGTGGTTTATTTCTAATATAAAGTGGGTAAGTCTTAATAACAAACTCAAAAAAAAATGGTAAGGTAGGGTAGAAAATAAGTCTCTATGGTTCTTTGGAGTCACTTCCTTGGTTTGATTCTAAATAGACCTATGCTTTCTAAATCCTATTCCTATTACTAAGAGTAATAACACACATCCAATCATACATGACTAAGAATTCTAAGGAGATAAAAATTAAAGGAATTAACAAGATTAAAACAAAGGTTTTATTTTTAGGTTAGTTATTTGACACAATTAATGAGGAGATTATGGCTTGGTTAAATGAATTATCTAAGGTAGCTATTTCACACAAAAAAAAAACACCAAAGAAATCATAAATACACATTCAAAAATATGAATCAATTAACTTGACCAACTTAATCAATATATTCACTAACCTTGCAATAGTTTTTGCATATCTAAGACTAGTATATTAATCAAGAAATCAAGAATCTATTCATAGTTATAGCACACTAAAGATTATTAAAACACACAACCATTGAAATAACAACTAATTACATGAAATTGGAAAGAAAATACTCAAAACACTTTGTTGATGATCAAAATTGTCTTGTTGCTTTGTATTCCAAAATATTTTGACTACAATGTTTGCTAAATGTCTTCAAGCCTTTAGTCCTTGTGTTCTCCATTTCTAGTATCAAGCAACCTTGATTATACTTTGTCATTTGGTTCCATGTAGTCTTGTATGAACTAATAGGTGGGTAGTTTCAATGTGATGGGGAAAATTAGTCTATGCCCATATACCAATAAGTAGGGCAAAGCTTTCAATTCTTTCTTATATCTCTTTTGGTCTTCCTAAATAGTGTAATTTAGTAAATTATGCTAGTCCTTAGGCTTATCCCTTATTGAATTCTTGATTACATCAATCATATTTTTATTTTTAGACTCTGCTAGTCCATTTCCTTGAGAGTAATGGTTAAAATTTGACATGATTATGATTTGATTATCATGTGCCCATTTAGTGAATTTTGTTGATATAAAATCTAGTCCATTATCATAAACCAAAGAGATGGGCATGCCAAATCTGATTGTTATGTGCTCTTCCAAAAAGTGAATCACATCTTGTGCTATAATATTATTTGTGGCTACTACTTATGCCCATCTACTACCATAGTCCATAGACATGAGTATAAATCTATGGCCTACCAATAAATTTGGGTTGATTACACCAATGAAGTCAAAATACCACTATAAAAATGGCTTTCTTTCAACAACTGCTTATAGAGGCATTGTTACACATGCTTCTCTTTTCACTAATGATTAACATTCAAGGTAGGTTCTAACATGCATATGAGAATCCTTAAATATGGTTATCTAATAGTAACCCAACCTAAATATTTTATGGGATGTGGTATTCCCAGTAGGGTGACCATTACCTATCTTTTGATGCAAGGTCTCAAGGATTTACTTAGCCTCCTTTGTAGATACACATCCAAGATAATTACCTTCATAGTTCCTTCTATAAAGGACTGCCTTCCTAATCATGAAATGAGCAGCTTTGAGCCTCAAAGCTTTCCTTCTTTCTATATTAAGCTCTAGGGAATAAGTTCATGTAATTAAATAATAGATTGTATATGTATACCTTTCTCTTTTAGAAACTTGTGCTACACATACCTCCTCAATGGTGATTCATGGATCAGGCTTAGTCATGAGTTGAATAATGCCTTGACCTCTACCAATATTTGTAGGCCTAATCTCTCTATCAAATTATTAGATCTTGGACATCCATTTAACTTTACATTCTCATATATCATTCTATGATATGGTGAGATTGATAGCAAGGTCAGGTATTGGTTTTGTTACTTAATATGTAATGTCAAAATTTCTTCACTACTTTGACTAGATCAAAAAAATTCTTATCAATCATAGAATCCCTGATCTTTGCATCCTTGATATTAGTGAAGAAATGGAGGCAATTATATGCTTGGTTTCATCTTTTTTCTACATGATAACCATAATAATGGTATGTTTTGAAGTGAATGAATATAGATAGAAATATTTTGTAAAGTTTAAACTAACTAATAATGGAGCCTATGATATGTCAAATTTAATGTCTTGGAAATACTTTATGAATTCAATTTTCCACTTTATTTTAAAATATTTTTTGAGCATGGTATTTAGAGTCTTGAAAATTTCTACAAACCCTGAGATGAACTTCCTTAAAAAGTTGATCTTCGAGAAGAATGACTTAATATCCTTTGTACTATTTGGTGGCTGAATTTTTGAAATTACCTATATTCTATTTGGATCAATTGTGATCCCATCATTTGTGATGATATGTCACAAGAGTTTTCCCTTAGTGACTCCAAATATGCTTTTCTTTGGGTTTAATGAAATACCAAACCTTTTTAAACTCTCAAATATGGATTGTAGGTAACTTATGTGATCTTTTCTATTCTTCAAAAATATAGTAAGATCATCGATATAGATAATTATGAATTTTCCTATTAGTCTCCTGAAGGCATGATCCATGGCATGTTGAATAGGCCAAATGACATCCTTTTGTATGAATAAGTACCCCATTTCATAGTAAATGTCATTTTCATTATATCCTCAGACTGTACTAGTACTTAATTATAGCCTAAAAATCCATCCAAAAAAGACATCATTTGAGAACCACTCACTATCTGTATTACCTCATCTAGAGAAGGTAGAGGATAATTATCTTTCTCAAAATCCTTGTTTAGATTTTTGAAGTCTACACATAATATAATCTCACTATTCTTATTTCTAACTTAGACCAAATTGGCCACCTAGATAGAATGATGGATTAGGAAGATGATTTTGGCACTTAATAGCCTCTCCACTTCCTTTTGAATAAGAGGCTCTAGAATAGTATATGTTGGCCTTTACTTCTATATGAATGGCTTATGTCTTACTTTATGGGAATCATGTGAGTGGTGACCTGTGGGTCATACACCTTCAGGTATTTATATGTCTAGGTGGTAAAATCTTTGGATTGAGAGATTAAATCCTTGACTCACTCTCCTCCCTCAAAAGTGCAACTGAGGCCAATATTCATGTAATGCAGGTTATGATCATATCCTAAATTTTCCCTCTTGAAGTTTGATTCATCAAAATTTGGTTGCCTGAGTTACTATGATTGAGGATCTAAGTCAAATGGTTTTTTCAAGGAGACTAAGATGACTAGAATCTAATTTTCTTTTACCTAAGAATGTGCTCTTTATCTATTTATTCTTGACAAAAGAGGTTAATGTCCTTATCATTGACGATTTGAGACTTGAAATCCATTGAATTAGTTAATAACTAAATAATATATTGATCATCATCAAAGATCTAGATATTTTCTACATTATATGGAATAGAGGGATAAGGAATTAATTCAATAGAAAATCTCTTTACCTTAGACTCTTACAATGGCTCAATATTGGTAACAATGGTAGCTAGTGAATCAATGACTTGATTTTGCTCTTTTAGGAGTGCTACTTGTTAAAATATTAAAATATTTTGATTAAATACCATGATCTATTCATATATATCTTTAAATAAGACAATTCACACTAACATTTGTTTCTTACCTAGTGAACTACCAACTCTGAGTTACCAGTTACTTTTATTTGTTTTACATTGTTCTTTAGTGTAAACTATAATAATAGAATTAGAGCTTCATACTCTACTATATTGTTAGTGCATGGGAAATCAATTCTATAAGATTCTAAGAAATTATTATCTTAAGGATCAATTATCTCAATTCCTATGCTAGCTCTTGACTTAGACCTAGCCCCATCAAAATGCATAATCCATAACTGATTCAAATCTTTAAATTCTAGGTTTTATGTTAGATTTTGAGTGGTAAAAGTATAAATTCAAAGAGTGCAAGAGTCATACTTTACCTCTTAGTTTTTGACATTATATTTTATGATGGTATATTTCATTCTTAATTCTTTATCAATTCTAATATGGCTCAAAACTCCTCTCCATGGTAGCTAGATATGAGAGAAGACTATGGAAAGATATCCATTGATTGTTTTAGACCAATCTCTATTCATCAATAATCTATAGCCTTCTAGTATGTCCAAAACTAAAATATTGATGGTCATCTAGACTATTGGTTCAGATGATACTTGAATTTATATGTTATTTAGCTCTCTAACTACTAGTACCACCATTTTTTCTATTTTGGAGACTAGTCATTTTGAAGGATTTGGAGTGATACTAAGATTCTTACGTATAGAGGTAGACACGATAGTTTTAGATGATTTATAATCAACTATATAGTTATGGATGTTCTTATTGAATGCTTTGAGAATCAACAAAAATGGTGCTACTTTGAGATTGATCTTGTAAATGACATTGGCATTAGGAACTTTCACTTTGTGTATAGTCACTTTAGTTCTTTCCATAGGGGATTTTCTAGTAATGGAATTCCACAACAACTCTTTTTTTTAGTGATTCAAGATAACTCATGAAAAGTTATAGTCACCTTAATTTTCTTCATATCTTCCATGATGTTGTATCCTCTTCTACTCATTTCTTCCTTACTTGGTGGTTGATCATTCACCTTTGGAGGGAGCAGATTGTTTTTTGCTTTGGGATTTGGAGGAATCATCATGGTGTTTGGAGAAGTCATGGTAATAACTGGTTATTTGTTCCTTAAGTTGTATCCACCTCTCTAAAACTACAAAAAATAATGAAATTCATTCATATTATCTTTTATTTTTTAATCATCTTCACCTGGGAAGGGAAACTCATGAGTTTTGAATAATATGGCTATGCTAGAAGATCTAAGATGCTGATGGGATTTTGGTGGGTTATTCATATAATCCTATCTAGTTAATTCCATTTAAATTGTATCTAATGTGGTACATAACTCAACATAATCAAATTCATCATGTTGGGGTGTATTGTGTATCTTACACCAATATGGGAGATTCATTTCAGCTATGTTGATTTTTGTGAGCTTGCTAGGATAATCCATGTTATTTGTAGGCCTATTGAATGGTCTATTGTATCTCTAGAATCAGATGTTCTATTTTTTAGTCAAGACATTGGTGTTGCCCATATTTTGAATAGAATCCAATTAATTCTTTGTAAATTTATACATTATATAATAACTGTGGGAAGTGCAGCTACATTTTTGTTCTATTCATAAGTATTACCTATCATATGTTTTTTCAAGTAGCTAAAATTTAGCTGCATTGTCTATGTAAGTGGAGGTAATGTATGAAATTGATTCTAATTATATGTTGGAAAATTTTTTATTTATGTGTGGTATTAAATTGAGCATTAGAAATACATTATTGATGTTAGGTAACCTATACATCTTTGAGTTGAGCTACATATCAATGTTAAAAGACTCTTAGAATGCTAATGCCAAGGTATTAAAAATATGTGTTCTTCTCAAAAATATGGTAGTGATAGGTTCTAAGGCTTCTTATACATCTCTAGTTCTAATGTTGCTTCTAGTTTATACATTGGGGTCAACCAATTATACATCTTCTACCATCTTATGTTGAAAGCACAAATAGGCTCATCAGGCTCCATTTTCATACTTTTGAAGTGATGATATACCAATCTAAGATTGGTGACCTATCCAAACTGTGTAAGAAAATCCATTTGACGTTGCTCCTAATTGGTGATGGATTTTTCAGTTAGATTTAAGTATCAATCATAAGTATTATCCATTAAAGTAAAAGGGAATAATTAACATGCAACATATTCATCAACTACATTCATTAACATTACAACAACTTTAACAGATTTGATATGCTCTTTTGGTGTCCTTGGTCTTGAAGGAGAAAAACATGGTAGATACTTTTTTTGATTTTGAGGCAAATGATGTATGTCTCCTAGGATGGTAATGGTAGATCCAATTAACCAAGGCTATTACTAAGCCATTGGTTGATTAATAGGGAAAGGGTTACTTGCACGTAAGAGGTTCCCTAGTGGAGGTGGTCGATTGTTCTAATTTAGAGCTATTGGCATAGCTCTAGGTCTCTTATGACTAGTAAAAGGTGATGCTAATAAACTATCCTAAGAATTAGATCTGGTCACTCTCCTAGGTGACTCTAGTGCAACTCTAAATATATAATAACCTCTATGATTATTTTTTTAGGTTTTATGCATACCATAGTTGAATAAGGTAGCCTTTAACATTTTAGGATTTTAATGGACGTGAAATCTACTCCAAGGCACAAGTTGAAGGTATGCAGTGTATTTTAACTAGTTGATGGAACAGGAGTAGGGAATTTAGGTCATTTACAATGTTTTTGGATGGAGGTGTGGCCTTTTAATAGAGTGAATTTTCTATGTGAGTTGGATGGGTGGCTAGTTTATAATCTAAAATGGGTAAGTCTTAATAACAAACTCAATAAATTATGATAAGCTAGGGTAGAAAAGATGACTCCATGGTTCTTAGGATTCACTTTCCTGCTTGGTTTTTGAATAGACCTATGCTTTCTAAAACCTATGCCTATTGCTAGCATCAATAAAACACATACAATTAAACACAAATAAGAATTATAAGGAGATAAATATGTATGGAATTCACAATCCTCAAGTAAAGGTTGCTCCTTTTAGGGCATTTGTTGCACACCCTTAATTAGGAAATTATGGCTCGAGCAAATTAATTATTTAAGGTAGATATTACACACACAAAAAAAACTACACCAAATAAATAATAAATACACATTTGAAAATATGATTCAATTAACTTCATTAACTCAATAAATATATTAACTAATATTTCAATAGATGATGCACATCTAGGATCAGTATATCAATCAATAAATCAAGAATCTATTCATAGTTATAACACATAAAAGATTATTAAAACACATAAAAATGTAAATAATAACTAATTACATGGAATTGGAAATAAAATATTCAGAATACTTTGTTGATGATCAAATTATCTTGATACTTTATATTCCAAAATATTCTTAAAAAAATTTGAATTGGGTTACAATTGTATAGATAGACTTGGGGAAGGGATCACCTCATCCTCAAAGTTCATGCAAAGTGGTTACATGTGTCGGTTATAACATTTAGTTATAAGTATGGTCTAAAAACCATCTAATAAAACAAAAATTTAATATAAAATAAATTAACTTTTGCAAAATTATGTGATGTGTGTATGTATAAAAAATATAAATTCATTTTTCTAAAATTAGTCACTCAAAATACAAAAAATATCTAAGTACATTCACTGTTAAAAAACTCTTAATGTGTAAAATCTCAGCCTATTAATGCTTACTCATTTGGAGTTTTGCATACACCTTGGTTGGTGTAGAATTCATCGTAGAAATTGAAGATGTAGTAACACTACTAGAAACTTACTTCTTATCTATTTCATTAACCTCATAAACTTTTTGTGCCACTCCATGCTACTTTTGTATAATGTCTATAATTAGCAGTGATGGCTAAAGGATTCTTTTGATCTAAGGAGATTTGCATGCTCATCATTGGTTATTTGAAATCTAATCTTGAATATTTCAACTTCAGTGACCTTTTTTTGAGCCTTACTTAATTTTAACTCAATTTCCTCAAGTATCAAACCTTGAAATATATACTTAAACTCATCGACCACTTCTTAGATAAGTTTATCAAAATTAATCTTTCTAATTAACTTATCAATGGAGTCCTTAAACTTGGATAACTTTAGCTCATGAAAAATTAAAAAATCTAAGCCTCATGTGCCTAATATCTAGGGATTAAAGTGTTAATGTTTATAAACCAATCCTTTGCCTCTTCCTATCAAATGACTACTATATTTAATGCATTGGATGCCTCTAGCATAGTCATAAGGTCAAGATGAACATATAATGAGTTTCATATAAAGACAACTAGAATTTTTAGTTTTGTACTATCATCTCTCAAGGAATTTAATAACTGATTAACTTGGTTCACATGAGGGTCCATCTCAGCATTCATGAACTCCATGGCTTATAATGAGTTATAAAATCTCAAATTTGCCTCCTAAACTTTAGCTTTTATGTCAGTAAGGATATGTACTATCTTGGCCTTCTCCTTTAATTGCTCCACTTTGGCCTCTAATATGTGCACTTCTACATCTAGCTCCTATCAAGCTAATGTTTTAACATTAGATTGAAACTATGGCATCCTTATGTGCTTGTGCTAGGTCTACTATATTTTCTTTATGTAAATGTTATCCTAGATGTCTATTATACCTCTTAGTGAGGGAAAACACTTATTTCCTTTCATAAAGGATGATTGGGTGCCTTTTTCATCTTTCAATTTCCTCTTCTTCACCCTTTGAGTACTATTAGTTGGAGGATTGAACAAAGTAGAAACAAAGGGATGCTTAGTAATATTGAATTTTGGTAACTAAGAATCCTTGCTCCTCAAATCCACTACCTATGGAGGAATATCTAACTGCGATGCATTAGAGGTTGTGATAACAAAATCTTCCTCAACCTCCTCTTGATCTCTCCATTGTTTCTTGTGGTCCTTGGTCAGGACATCAGGCAAGGAAGGCCATATAATTTTAGACCAATCCACTCTTCCAAATTGAGGAAGTGGATGGACTATGATCATTTGAGGTTTGGCTTTCCTTTCCCTATAAATAATTATCACTATATTCGCCCCTATAAAAGTGGTATGTGGTAGTGGAAGGGTGATATAAGTGGAGTGGATGTGGAGTTTTGAGGTGGTCAATGCAATTTTCACTTTCCTAAACACTTCTTTTATATTGAGGACTCTAATAGTGGAGGTGCCATCAAGAATAAAAGGGGCTTGTGTGGTGAGTGGGATGGAAGTGGAAATGGAAGGAGCAATAGTGGTAGTGGAAATGGAGATGGTAGATGTGGGAAATTCCATATAAGTGACTTGTCCAAAGATAGGTATAGAAGATAAAGGAGAAATAGCAAAAATTTGAGTACCTAAGAAAGTGATCTCCTCAAGCTCTATTCAGAGGTTCATATCCTTGGTTTTCTCCAACTTGGCTTCATCATTTGAATCAACCTCAATATATTTTATGACCATTAAAAATCCCCTAGTTGGTTCTGAATGTGGAGTTAGAGTAGGCAAGACTTGTTATGTCTCCACTTTAAGATTGCTCGTAGGAGTCCTAAGCTTTATCTTATAGACCAAGGGGTCCTTTTCTTGTATGGGGGAGCCATGAGGTGATGATGTTGATACTTCTAGATTTTTTATCCTAATGCATGTAATATTTTTTATAATGGGCATAACAATAGACATTTGACTAGAACCTATAGTGGGAAATTTTTGTTTGCTCTCTTCCTCATCAGAATCTAGGTTGATGGGATCCCCTGCTTGTCTTCCCCTAGTAAAACTAGGCTCAAGTAGCTCAGGTTCTTTATTAATTGTCTTCAAATTTAACTTTAAAGGAATTCCTTGGATTGGTCTTTAGACTGTCCTCTCCAAAAATCCAAATATTTCCACCCTTTAAAGAGTGACTTTTTGCTATCCAACTCCCTGGTAGAAATAGAAGGATCATCTTGAATCATTCTCAAATGATCCTCTTGTAGCTCAACAATTTATTCTTATTAAAATACTTCCTTATCAGACTTAGCATTAAAAATTAAGAAATCATAGTCATAAGGCTCATGACTATAGGGGATGTTGAACCCATGAATGTGCTTTTGCATCAACTTATGTAGATCTGAATTTCTATGTGCAATTGTAGGGAAAGGATAACTCCTACATTTTACATCTGCTTCCTCAATATTCTTCCTCATTATATATGCCATCTTGATAATAGTTATAAGATGACAAAAATACAAGGTTTTCTTTTTCCTTGATAAATCATTTTCAATGTTCTTCCGTAATTGGAAGGTGATTTATTATTTATCTAGCTTATCTCACACAAACCTTAGGAGACATAGGGGGAAAACATTATTTCCCCAAACCATGATAATAGTGAAATTTTGGTAAAGGAAATAATCCCCTTTTCCAACCAATTTTTTTTATTATATCTTGTCTAATTTAAGGCATGGGCAAGCCATGAATGGCTTACCAAACCTGAGGATAGACATCCTCTAAAATCCTCACCATATGTTTGGTATAGAAATAAACATGCATGAACTGGTAATAATCATAGATTCTATTCTTGTCATAGTCTATGTCAAGAGCCCATAATTTATTGATATCCTTATAACACGTACCCATGACTACATCCAACAAGTAAGACATCATGTATAAATATTTGGAGGGCATGTGACACTTTTTTTTATGAATAATTTTCTCCCTCAACTGAAGGCTTATTATCTCACCTAGGGCATATGTGGCATCATGTGTAAGCATCATATATAGTAACATCAACAAATATAAATTAATAAAATGAATGATGGGTATACCAAAGAGAAGAGCCATACTAATGTGGATCCCCATATTAAATTTATCAATTGGCATTGCTCCTTTTGGCTTCATCCTTTTTCATGTGATGGTCTAGTCTGGGAGTAGCCATGATGATAGTACTTTCTCCATTAAAGCATTTATGTTAAAATACACCAATATGTGCTTGTAAAAGTAGGCATCATGTATACTCAAAGATAAATATCTCTGTAAATCTATTCTAGAAATGCATGTGACCATCATGTTGTTACTAGAATATTACAAGAATGTATCCTATATTTCTTCCCCAAAAAGAGTAAGTCTCTTAAGATGTCAATGCATGACATTATTTCCATCTTGGCTACTATAAAGTGTAATATTTAGTGTTTGAATGGAAATAATTCCTTAATGAATAATCTATTTGCTAGTTTCCTATTGTCTTCAAGTGAAAACATGTCCACCAAATTGATGACATCTCATAATGTTGAATAATTATGATACTTTTCTCCAAACACTATGGTATCAAAGATTGTATCCATGAATTCTATAGAGTCCTTAATTGAATATGGGGATGGTGGATTGGTACCTCAAAACATCCTTGATGTATATGTCATTCATGTGTAATCTATGTTACTTCTTCTATGTGATATGTATGCTTGTGTAAATAACTCAATTCTAGCTCAGTCAATGTTTTACTCGTAGTAGTCTTGAAGTGGGAACTAGGGCTCTTCATCACTAGAAAAATGTAAGAGACTTTAAATATAATTTAGCTTCAATGTAATGATGGATTTTTAATCATGTTGTATCACTTATATAGAATCTTACATTGAATATTAGTTCATGTGATATAAATGTGCAACGTTCACTTGGTTTTTATTTCCCTTTATAATTCAAACTTGTTAGCTTAGGTTAGCAGGGTTTTTTTTAAAAGTATAGATAAGAAATATTTTTACTTTAATTTTGGATAAGTATGGTGAGACTAGTATTACTCTTAATAATAAGGCACTTAGGGTCTACATCATAAAAATGATTTTGGGTTAATGTCCATAAACTAATTCCTTCAAGGGAATTTTTTAGACAAAATGTCCATAATAATTTCCTTGGGGAATTCATCTAGGTAAAAGTCCTAAGATAATTATCTTGAAGGGATATTTGAAGGTATAGAATGCACTTTCAATTTCCCTAGAGGGTAATTTTAATTTTAAGGGTCCACTTCATAAGGTATTTTGTCCATGATAAAAGTTCTGAAGGATCTACCTCATAGGGGCCAAAGGGTACTTTTGATTTACCGAAAGGGTACATTTGTATAGCTAAGGGTTATTTCAAAAGTCTTGAAGGGTAGGTTACTCAAAACCTGAAAGTTATGTTCCTTGGGTTTGAAGGGTCTTTTCATGGGAAAAAGGGTCTGTGATGATTATTCTGAAGGGTAAGTGGCCACTTCAAAAAAAAGGGTCAAAGGCTTGGGATGAAAATCTCAAACGGTATGTGTTATCACTTAGGAGAGAACCCTATTTGAAAATGTGTGAGGCACACCCTCTCTCCAACTAATAAAATTGGAACTTATCAGAGTGTGGGTGGCTCTATACTAAGAAGAACCTCTAGAGAGGAGGTTACCTTAATATTCATCTATTAAAAATGATCTACTTTGATTTTGGGATGAAAATGGGAAGGGGAAACTAAAGGGAAATCTTATCGAATGGGGTGATGTACTTGAATTTATTATATCCTATGGAAGTAGTTGAAACTAATGCACACATATAAATTAATAAAAAGTCCTATATTTCCTCTAATCATAAGTATTTCAAATGAAGGATTGAAAGAATTTTGGATTACAAGATTCATTTTTACCTTTTCAAATGACCTATAGAAGGTGAAATAGAAAGCAATAGGTGAGGAAGAGACCTACCAAAAGGAGATATAATCCCACTTATATATTGATACATAATCAATTACACTCTATTATCTATCAAAACTCATATGCAAAATAAAAATCTCCTTTATTGATGTATGGTCCATAATATAATTTTTGCTTTAGCTCTAGGAATAATTAAAAATGGTTTGAAAAAGCCAGTATATATAAATTATAACCTAAGCCAATGTGCCATTTAAAAGGGATAAATATTAGTCTTGGTTGACTAACTCAAGAATAACTCCTTTTATAATATTTAAAACAAGTCTTCAATAATCTTTAAACTATCCAAAACATGCAAATATATTCATCTTGGTGTAGAAAAGATGTGGTGGTCCCATGTTTGAAAAGTCAATCCTTTACATGAAAAGCTATGCCATCATTATAAATGGATAACTCAATCTTTAAGTGAGTTTTAAGTACATGAAAGCTTTCAATTAACAAGATCACCAAGAATAGATGTGGCACTTGACAATTAGTCAATTGAAGTAAAAGACCAGTCAACCCAAAAATAGCCCTCCTTTACATAAAAATGGACCTTAAAGAGTGATATTTGCATGAATATCTTCATGTAAAAATATATATTAAGCATGTAAATCCATTTAGAACTCTTTGATGACCAATTTTAATGCCAAACTTAAAATTGACAAGTTGACCAATTAAACCATTTAGACTAAAAAAGCCTAAAGGCTAATTTGTGCTCTTAGACACCATTAAACCCAAAATTTAAAAAAAAAACATGAAACCTTAAAAAATAATGAATTAGACCTGGAACAACATGTTTCATCACAAAAAATGTTATTTTGATGAGAAAACTTTTGCCATTTAGTAAACAAGGTTGACTAAGCCTATTTTTCTCCATTTTATAGTAGATTGACCATTTTGATCGAGCTATTAGGGACACCTATGGGATTATTAATTATTAAATAAATATTTTATAATTAACAAGTCTTAGTCTTAGATTTACATTTACTATATTCTATCAAAATACCCTGTACTTCATTTTACATGTTTATTTCCATAAAAAACATGATTTATGCCCTCATTTATACAGATCCATGAATAAAAATAACACTTATGGAATCCTCTTTAATTTTAATTGAAATATGAAAATGTTTCAAGTTGATCCATGACAATTTTATGGAAAGAAAATCCACTTTTCTCAAAATTGGCTTTTTAGGGGTTTAGGAGGGTTTTAAAGTTAAATCTTCAAAATGATGATTCATGAACTACAAACATCAAAATACTAAACTATTTCCATTTATTTGTATCACATTTATCCCTCTCACATTCTTGAAAATATTGGGTTCCCATGCAAAATATATGAAAAGTTACCATGTGGATAAAATTTGCTTGTGGGGGTTTGACTACATTCTGGGCTACCTATGCTCTTAAATATTTTTCACCTTAAATTATCTAAATTTCTCATGAATTAAAATAAAATATGTTTAATAAAAAAATAATAAGATATTTTGACCAAACTCCACATGTGGTGAATAATATGAGCATCTAAATAGGAGGCTTGGAAGGGTGTCTAAAACTGCAAAAAGTGATAAACTTCGCCGAGATGAAAATAACTCTTCCCTTGACTTTTATTTCCTAAAAAAATCATAATGGGACATGAAACATTCTTTCAAAACACTCTAAAGTCACATTTTTCTTGAAAATTCAAAAAATCCCTTTTTGGCCTATATGTCTATTTGCTTGCATAGGCATGGTTTAAATTAAAATTTGGAGTTTTCACATGATTAAAAGGTTTTATTATGATGTAAAAACATCATAAATATATTATAAAACTTTTAACTAGGTTTATAATCCTCTTTAGTACTCCAAAACGATGCATGCTCCAAAGGTGATCTCTAATGGACATGCTGAGAACTGTTACAAAACATCAAGTATCTACACTCTTAAAATTAAAATGAAATTTATTTATAATGTTATCCAACTCATCATGACCCTATTTACAAAATTTTAGGTCTTGAAACCACATTTAGCTCCTAGAAATCTCATTTGTCCCTCAACTTTGACCCTTGTGCATGGATTGTCTGCATATCTGACTAAGTTATGGATATTTGGAATTGTTTTCATTATATTTTGAGGTTTTATGGGTCAAAAAAATCTATAAATTGATCAATAGTCCCTTCAAGAGTTTATAAAACTCCTCTACTCCTATTTTTAAGCACATAAAGACCCTCAAACAATGCATTTAGGCTTCAAAATGACTTTTTTTTTTTGATTTTAGAGATGGATATTGATGTATTATGAGAGTATGAGTGGAAATTATATCCTCAATAGTCTATTTAAGACTATTTATATCATTTGAGCATCCAAATTCATATGCTTGTAGCTATTTGATTCCTTTAAGCAAGGTTTTAAGACTCATATAATGCACTTGTAATGTCATCCTCACTCTTGAGTTGTAAATGATTCTTTGTAGTTTTGATTAGGATCTTGATAATATAAGTTTTCATTTATTTAAATATAATAATCCATCCCAAACTATAATCACATTCTAGCTCATACATGCCTTGAGTTATGCTTGCATGTAAAAGGTTATGAGGGGCTACTATGGTTGTAGGTGTAATTTTGCAGGCATATGATTGTTTTTGTTCAATAATGGAGCCTCATTAAACCTTCAAGATCCTTTTACTTTTTCTTATTCATGTAGAAGTTTCCTTTAAAACATGAGCATATATTTACTAATCCAAACTTAGTTCTGAGAACCCTACAAGATCCAAATCATATGCAATTAGGCCTCCTTATAAGGCACATGCTTGTAGGGTGCATTTTGGCAACTATAGGTTATTTTTAGGTATCCTTTTCATGATAATTGTATAGTAAGTGCCACATATCATGGATTTAAAACCCTTTACTGAGGCATGTTCCCTATGTGTCTTAAAAAGTTAGATTGGTGACCAAAGCCTTAACTATAAGTGATGTTGTATAATACCTATAGGTCGCTTTTCCATCTCATACTAGACAAGACCATGATGATCATATCCATCATCATCCACTTGATCTAAATATAAAACCCTTACCTCAAAATCTTGATAAATATCTCCATTGGATTACATTCACCTACCTACCTATAGGTGTACTTTATTAGGTTATGCATTATGATTGATGATGGATGTGGATTCTCATTTGATGTAACCCTTAACTAAGATTTATTTATGTTTAGGAGATCATGGATTTAGATGAACAAAATATCTCTTTCATTCCAGCATCCTTTTGAGAAGAAACTTCACTCTAGGCCTTGGCTCCTTATAACTCTATAAACTTGAAAATAGGCCTATCACTTGTTAGTTGGAAGTGTGTCTAACTCTTAAGCATATTGTAGGTTCCCTTTTGGTTTCCCTCAAAATATATTTATATCTTACAACCTTGTTCCCTTGAAATATTTCCCTAAGCAAAACCACTATCATTATCACTGTTCCTTTTGATCACAGACTTTGTATAGTTACACTAATTGTGTTTTCATACTTATTAACCTTTATACAGATAGGGGATTATAGGTGCATTTCAATTACCACTTTTATATAAAACCCATAGGATCATTCTTGAAATTTCTTACACCAATCTTTCACTCATTATCCTTCTTCTCATCTTGACTAGGTTTCCAACTAGTCAACTCATCTACTTGGTTATATGATATTTCTAAGCCTGTTGTAGATGGACTTTGCTAGGTGGTTGTAGATGAGTATCTATACTTGGGTATTTTGAAACTTTATCTTGTTTTGTTAATAAAACATCTTAATAAAGACAACTATCTTCATACAGCTAGTCCCTATTTATTTTCATAGGTCTTTAAGTTGTCATGATATGGACCAACTGAGTTTTGACTCTTGTCAAGCCTATAGGGTTTCACAGTAGGCTGTAGGTATGTATTTAGTTTTTGAAAACCTTCTTTAGACTAGGTATGCCCCTTTATATTTTGAAACATCATGAAATAAGCAATCTCAAATGCCACTTATGATTTACCAAGCAAAACTAACTTCTTTGAACCTCAAAGGACATTCTATTACTATTTAAGATTCCTCATAAAGCGCATGCCTGTAGGATACCCTTTTAGGTCCTATAAGTGCATTTAAATATTATATGTCCATACGCATTTTTTCAAAACTTTCCTTCTTGTTCATTTCATGATGCATTTGATAATGATATCAAAGCTTTCGTCCATATAACTTCATACATTCATAGGCCTAGAAGATTAGGCCATAGTGACTATAATGATTGTAAACACTATAGACCAATATACCTAAAGTACAAGAATGATAAGTCATTTATATCCTAAAACCATGATTAGATTACTTACAAATAGGATTATCTCACATAATTGAGTAAAGTCTTATTGATATGAATTGATGATCGAGCTTGGCAACTTCAGGCTTCTTTTGAGGGACATAGGTGAGCTTCTTGATGTTGGCTGAAGGTGGCTAATAGTACTTTTGAGTTAATTAAGGCCTATAGGGTACTAGTGTATGGATAATAGTTTGTGTTTGACCTTGAGAAAGGCTCAAAGGTAGGTTTGTTCCTCAATCCTTCCCAGATTTCTTGATGAGGCCATTTACACTAATCATATAGTGAAACCATTATTATTGAAACCTTCTACCTTTATTGGATTTATTGACTATGTGAACTAGATTTTTGTCCTTTTCATGATTGTGTCATGATATCCAAGGTCTATAAACTCTTTTTCTTATGTTCATGTTGAACCTTGATTAACCTTTATCCCCTTGAGATGAAGTAAGGTGACTTGTTGTGTATAAGCTATTAGTTATCTTCCATGTGCTTTACTTTCATTACAACATCAAACACCTTGACTATTTTATACTAATGTAGGTGGTCATATTCATACATTTGATGATTTAATTAGCCTGTAAGCTCCTTGATCATGCCTCTAGTGGATTTGACCCACCTTGGTTTCTTAATGATGAAACTAGGTTATGGAGATGGATTGAGGGTGATAAGTATGAATGGAGAATTTAAAAAATGTAAATGGAGAAGTGGTGGGATGAATACGAAGCTATAAAGAAATGAAAATGGTTGTGTATAGCAGTGAGATGGTCTATGTAAGATGGAACTCAAAAAGGAAGAATTGGTAGCATGAGAAGACTAGGATGAGGAGAGTATGTAAAGTTGAACACATGACCATCATTCCACCTAACTTTTAAGACCATTAAAGGAGAGCTATAGGCTAATAAATAAAAATAGTTTTCTTTAAAAAACTTCAAAATATTAAAAAATTCCTTAATTTATGCATTAAAACTCCATTGAGACACCATTAGAGCATAGAGATGGGCATTATTTGACATGAAACAAGAATAACATCTAATTATGATGCATGTAAATCATTAAAAATTTATGAAAAACTTGAAAAACACAAATTCTTGATAATTTGAGGTTGCCTTCTTCTTCAAGAACCATACAATTCACCCTTAGAGATAAAAACACTACAGATTTGGATTGGCTAAATTTATGACCATAACTTGAAATTTAATTAGATTAAGAAAACCTGAAGTAGGCCATGGAAATTTAGATCAAGTCTATATGACTCTTGAAATATGTTTTTACTTGAAGCTCTACCCAAGTATGGAGAAAATGAGGAAAACCAGTTGCTTTCCTGGTTACAAGGTAGCATAATTTGACCTAGCTTCAATTAAATGGTTCATGATCCTAGAGACTCAAATTAAGAAACCAATTAGACCAAAAGGAATCCTTATTAGAGTTTCTTCACCCCAAATTTGAGAGTTTTACCTCTCTTTAGCAGTCTGTACCACTAGGAAACCTACATGTAGGTATGTTTGTGCCAACAAGGGAAGTAACATAAGAAGGCTAGTTTAGGGCATGTATGGCCATGAATTTACATGGAAATCCTCATGAATTTTGGATATTACCTGGTATTGGTCTCTCCTACTCTGAATTGTATTGAAATTATATGGATTTTATACCTTTGCTTGCAACTAAGAGGAAAAGAGCTTCTTTTTGCCTTTTAAAGCCAAATTTACACTCTCCACCACTTGGAATGGAATATTTGAGAATAATAACGTGTAATAAATGTAAAATATATAACTTTTTAACCTTTTTCACGTTTTAAACTTGAAAAATGGCATGTGTGGGGGTTTTTGGGGCCTTTTAGGCTTATAAAACATATGAAAACACCTTTTCATGACTTAAAATTTTAGACTTAGGATATTTTTATGATTTTGAACCTATTAAAATATCTTTTGAGATAATTGAATGAATTTTAAACCCATTTCTGATGATTTTTACCCCTTTTAACATTTTTGACCAAATTTTGCATTTTTAGACCATAATTGATCGATCTGACCAACTGCAAAGGGGTAAGGATTATATTTTTGAATGTTTTGAATTATAGGGGTAATAACTTTACCTTGACTTGAAAATTTAATAATAGTATGTTCATGTTAAATGGTATAATACATGAAGGCCCAGGGTACTTTTCATAGGATAAAGGGGTCAAAAAGGATATCCTGAAGGATAAGTCTTGAAGGGTCATTTACGAAAAAACCCAAAGAGTATGTGCCTCAAAATATCTAGTTATAAATTTAAAGTGATCAATTTGGGAAAGGCCAAAGGGATAAAGGACAAAGGACATTTTCAAAAAGGCCGAAGGGCTAGTTCAAAAGTCTCAAAGGGTATGTGGAAAAGATTTGAAGGCTCTACTTCATAGAAAAACTTGCCAAAAGGGTCTACTTCCTAAATGATAAAGGGAACTTTTGATTTCCCTGAAGGGTAATTTTGTAAAGTTAATGGTCATTTCAAAAGTCTCAAAAGGTAGGTTTGGTAGGGTCAAAGGGATAATCCATTAGGGATTTATTTCACTCAAAATATCTGTAATCCAAAATTATGTGAAGCAAACAACCCATTGAATAAATCATTTTAGGGGAATTATTTTGGATAAAATATCCACAATCATTTCCTTGAAAAAATAAGGCTTTCCAAATAGTAATATTTCAAGAAAATAGGCCCAAGAATACTTGAAAAATAAAACTTGAAAGGGTGAATTTCATAAGTGTTGAAAGATTTAACCTAAAAATATAAACCCAAAGAATAGTTTTTTTAGAACAAAAGTTAGTCTCATGAAAACAAGATGCCAATATTATCCTTCCAAAATTGAAATGCCTTACATTTTATATATTGTGTATAAACATATGAAAAAAGGGGATCAATATTAAGACCAAAATCTAAAAAAAGTGGGCCCCCATTTCTCCTTAAAGAAAAGGGGGATGTTGGGTATAACACCATCCCCAATGTCAATTCTATTTTTTTAAAATTGAATGTCATTCTTAATTCCAATCAAAACATGCATGCTTTGAGCTAGACACTAGTGTTGAGTTAATTACCTTTCATCCATGCTCAACCTGACTAAAAACTAAGATTCTTAAATAATGCTACAAATGGATTTCATCTACAAGAAAAAAGAGCCTTGGTGGAAACAACTTATAATATTACCCAAGTTTTTAACATAAAGACACCAAAGAATTATAATGAGTCCATACTCAAGATGGTTCAAAATCTAAGCACTAAATTCCTTCAATTACAAAAATAAGTAGGCAATATTGAGGAAAACTCCAATAGGATTTATGGTTATCAAAGGTTCAATAGATCTAACAACCAGTTTCATAATTGAAATAATAATAATAATAATAATAATAATAATAATAATAATAATAATAATAATAATAATAATGAGTCATCATCAAGTAAGAATAATCTTGATATTAATATTTGTGATGTATCTCAAATCAAATATTTCAAGGTTCATAATAATTCAAATCATGCTGAGTTATATTGTATGGAATTATATAATGCTTTTGAATTGTTTTAGAATGAATTAAATACATCCAAAGGTGGACCTAATAGAGATAATACTATAGGTACATCTAACTCTTCAAGGTCATCTAATATTGTTGAGACAACCCTAATGGTAGAGACATTTGATTTTCCATTACAAGAGGAGAATGAGCCTAAGGGGACTCCAAAAGAGGTGCATGTTTTCCAACATTACCTAAAGAAGACTTATCCTCTAATAAATATAAATCAAAAGAAACCTTTGACAAATTCAACTTGACTAAATAATTTTGACACTCCTGATCCTATAGCTAACAAAAATCCATAACCTCTAAGGGGAAGTACTTCTAAATCCAAATACATCTAGTACTTCTACTAAAAGTGGATATAATATAGTTGAGGACATGAAAAAGGTTAAGGCTAACATCAATTTATATGAGCTGACTCAAATAAATGAGCAAATATACTTGTTACTTGAATCTCTATCCAAGAAGACTAGTAAGACACCAAAGACTGCAAATGCCAATGCTGCAATGTATAAGAACAAGGTAGATGTTCCACCTTTCTTGCTAATAATCATTAATTTTGGTAATAAATTCAAAAAAAAAAATTAGACTTAAGTGGATCTGCTAACATCATGCATAAAGGTATTTTTGAACAACTTGGTTTAACCCCAATTAAATATGATAGGGATGTTACTCAATTAGATAAATATAGGGTGAAATTAATTGGAGAATTATTGAATGTGCATATGTAGCTTGTAGTTGAGCCAAGGATATAATAGTTTATAGACATCCAAGTGGTGGATATTCCTAATGCTTATGGTATGTTGCTCAATAGGGATTGAAATAAATCCTTAAATGTTTATATGTCCATTGATTATTCTCATATGTGGCTTCCATTCAAGGAAATTCAAAATCAAAATCAAATTGAACGAGATCCCAAGATGAAACATATGATCACCAAGTAAAATTATACAAATGAAAGAGTCAACATGGTCAATTGTGAGTTAAGAGTTTACACTTTTGATTCCTCTTAGGTATGTAGGTCTAAAAATAATCATGATATGCATGAGATATGGAAATTATATTTTAATGGTGCTAGATGTAGTTCTGGAGTAGGAATTTTTCTAATTATCCAATTGGGAAATAAATTAGTACTTATTACAAACTTTAGTTTTCATGCACTAATAACTTGGCAGAGTATGAGGCTCTAATATGAGGACTATAATTTACCATCAAGCATAATGTCAAAGAACTATTAGTGTATGGTGACTTTGATCTAGTACTTAATCAAGTTATAAGTAAATACTATTTCATATTGTCTTACCTTAAGAAATATAAGTTTAGAGTATAAGACTTGATAGAGAAGTTTAATGCTTTTAACATTGTCTCAATTCCTAGGGAAGAAAACTAGTTTGTTGATGAGCTAGCCTTAACTACAACCAATCATAAGCCTAGTCAAGACTCATAACTAGAGAACCTTAGTATTGAGTTGGTTTCATGTCCCTCATTTTTTGATAAAATTAAACATTTTCAAGTATTCAGTGATGACCAGTAGATTTTAGACTTCATGAATAGTTTAGAAGTATTTGAGTCCCACATCATTGATGAGGTTAGTAAAAATGTTCTTGTTGAAGGCAAAATTAATGATAGAATTGTACAACTCAGTGATAATAAAATTCCCAAAATCATGATTACTTTAGAAATATTATTTGACATAGATAAACTAGATAAAACTATCAAATCTCCCAAGGTAAGTGGGAGAGATTATAATGTAGTTGACCTAGGAACACAAGGTCAACCCCAGCTAGTGAATATTCGTATAAGTTTCACCATTGAAGAGTTGATAAATTTCAAAGAGTTTCTAGCTATATATAGATATGTAGTAGCATGGTTTTATGAGGACTTAAAGATATTTGATCCTAGAGTCATAACACATACCATTATTTTAAAATAAGATTGCAAGCCTTTTAGGCAAAAGTAGAGACTAGTTAACCTTGTGCTAGAACCTTTGATATATAAGGAGGTCAAGAAGATGCTAGATGAAAAGATATTTTTTTGCATTAGAAACTACACTTGGGTATCTAACCTAGTACCAGTTAGGAATAATAATAGGGAAATCAAATTGTGTTTAGAATTTAGAAATTTAAATAGAGCATCTAAAAAGTATCATTATCCTTTACCTTCACTTGACCAAGTTATTGAAATTGTTAGTGGTTCAACTATGATGTCTTCTCTAGATGGGTTTTTAAGATATAAAAAAGTAATTTTAAATAAGTAAGATAGATTAAAGACTACATTCACAACTAAATGGGGTACTTTTTCCTACAAAAAGATGCCCTTTAGACTAATAAATGCATGTGTAACTTTTCAAAGAGCTATGGCCAATGCTTTCTAGGTGCTAATAGGTAAATGCATTATCATTTATATGAATAACCTAACTATGTTTTCTAAGAATAGGGAGGATCATATCATGTACTTGCAATAGGTATTTGAATGATGTAGGAAGTATGGAATCTCTCTTAATCACATGAAAATCATTTTCTATGTTACTGAGGTAAATTTTTTAGGAGAAATTATAACTAAAGAGAGGATTTATATAAACCCTAATAGAGTAAATTCCATATCCAAGATTAAACCCCCTAATATTAGAAAATAATTGAAATCTTTCCTTGGGAAAACCAATTTTGTGAGAAATTTCATTTCTGGTTTTGAAAAAATTGTGAGACCATTGAATGACATGTTAAAGAAAGATTTCAAGATCACATAGAATGAATAAACCAATAAAGCCTTCAAGGACATAAGAGAATCAATAGTGTAGGCACCATCGTTGATAATTCCTAATTTTTCAAAGGATTTATATCCTTATTTTATTTATTTTAGCCATACAATTGTTACTATTTTGATTAAAATATATATATGAATGTGATCATAATATTACATTCATAAGCACTAATTTTTAAAAAGTTCAGTTAAACTATTCTCTAATTGACAAGAAAGCATGTGCTTAGGTAAGGTAGTAAATAAATTTAGGCACTATATGTTTAGAAATAAGGTGCATGCAATATTTCTAGACCCTAATATTAAATTCATGCTTAGTCATTATGAACTTAAGGAAATAAGAGGTAAATGGATGTCCATACTTCAAGAATATGATCTAGAAATTAAGACTTCCAAACTGGTAAGGTGTCAATGATTAATTTAGTTAATTTCTAACACCAACCCTAAATTAAGTGTCATATAGGTGGAGAAATATAATTTTCAACCCAATAATTAGTATGATTCAATTATGCATTTGCTAATCAATAGTATTTGTCTTGGAAGGCTAAATGGAGAGTAAAGGAAAGCTATAAGGCTCAAGGTAGTGCATTTCCTGATAAAATATGGAGTGCATTTTAGGAAGAATTATCAAGGTATATACCTAAGATGTGTTTATAAATGGGAAGCAAATGAGATCTTGAGTAATTTCCATGAGAAGCTTAGAATTTGACACCAATCTAGAAGGAAAAAAACTCATAAAATCCTTAGGGTTGGCTATTATTGGCTTAAAATCTTCAAAGATACTCACAAACATGTGAGATAATGTCATCAATGATATATGTTAAACTCTAAAGAACCCAAAGTAGCCATGCCATTAAATACAATTATGATTAATAAACCTTTTTCTCAATGGGGATTAGATTTTGTGGGGGTCATCAACCTCAATTCTTTAGATGGACATAAATATGTCTTCATTGCTAACGATTACTACACTAGATGAATAAAATTAGTGACAACCAAGCAATACAAGATAAAAGATATGATAAATTTATTGGAGGAGAATGTATGTACAATATTTGGAACAATAATATCTCTAATTTGTGATAATTGATGTACATTTATATCTATTGAGATGATAGAGTGGGCATACGATAATAAAATTCTTCTCAAGTTTTCATCAAATCATTACCCTGAAGGTAAAGGGGCCTCTAAGTCAACTAACAAAAAATTGATGAAAGCGCTCAGGAAGTCTACTACTGATAAATGAAGAACATGGAATAAGTTGATCAAGTATGCCCTTTGGGTAAGCAAAACCAAAGTCAAGAAAGATCTAAAGGCATCACCATTTTTACTTGTATATGGTCAAGAACTTATATTTCACATCACTCTCAAGCTGTCAACCTATAAGCTTATGCAAGAGTACATGCAAGAAGATAAATATTTTTAAAATTTAAGGTTATCCATTATTCAAATTGAGGATACATGAGAAGAGGCTTTTTCCAAATTTAGAAAACACCAAACCACAGTAAAGATATGGTTTAACAAACATTCGAAAATCAAGGTGTTTAGATAAGGAAACCTAGTTCTTCTTTGGGAGAAAGGATATGAGCCTAAGGGAAAACATGGATAATTAACTCACTTGTGAATTGGTCCCTATCAAATTATTGATATATTGGAATACAACACCTTTAAGCTCAATGACTTGCATGGAGCAAAGTTTACTTTACCAAGAAATGGGCAATATCTCAAGCACTAATTATTTGTTACCCCACCTCAAGTCCACATGGATTAATCTATAAGACTAGTTAAATTTAGTATAGATAGGCTTAGTTTAGTTTTCCTTCTTGATCCTATTCATAAATAGTGCATGTAAATATTTGTTTACTTGTTTTTTGTTTTCTTGCTTTGTGTTTTTTCTTTTGTTTTGTTCCCTACTTTCAATAATTATTTTCAAGATAGTCCTCAATATCCAATGCATATAGTTGATCAAAGGTCAACAAATCATAAATGTAGGTATGACTATTAGTCATTGGTTGACCATGGATTTTATAAATATGAGCTTGATGTTATAGTTTGGAGAAACTGGTGAAGATGGGTATCTAGATCAATTATTCTTTGAAATATTAAGACTTATTTTGATCTAAATTTGGTTCTAATAAGGATTTCACATGCGAAATAAAGGTTTGAATTATTATAACAAGTCATGTTTTCAATTAAAATACACTATTACTTGGGATAAAGTTTGTAACCAAGGATGATTGTTTAAAATCCAAACATTTGACTAAATCCCAAAACCTAGATAATCTAGTTCCCAACCTTTTCTAGAAGTTTAATATGGTTTCTAAAATAAAAATTAAGAGGTTTATTAAAAAATTCAAAAAACTTTCTAAGCAAAGGTGATTATGGTAACCTCCATCAATCTTATGGATGCTTGGTTTGTAGTGAAGCAAGGCCTTGAGTGGAGCCAATGGAATTTCTATCGAGGCTATGGATGCTTGGCTGGTAGTAGAGCAATGCTCAAGCCTTCCCTAAGCTAAAGTATGATTCTTAATGAACATCTAAATATGATATAAGTCAATGTTAATGGTTAAGGTCATGAAATATGGAAGTTGTTCCCTTAATCTCATGGTAAACAATAATTGAAATTAAAGAACACACACACAACATGATTGAGTTTTGATTTATGAGTCTAATTATGCATGCGTAAGTATTATTTTAATTATGAATTGATCATAATAATCATTCTTGACCAAGTGGGATAGCTAGCCTAGTTATTAGTATAAACCAGAGTCTCTAAATTCTAACATATTATTACGTCCCCCCAAAATTTACCATTTTTTGAGGTCAACATACCCCTATTTTTTTAAAAATAGGGACCCTTGTTTCAAATCTTAGAAATTTGTACTAAGAATTGCATTTTCCACTTAATCAGATTGCCACTAGAATGTTAACACATAATATTTATTTGAATATCATCCACATCAATGTCTTGGTGGTCATATTTCCACATGATCCTTTTTTTAGTCTTGTAGACACTATAAAACCATACACAATGGTTCTATATGTTAAAATGCCTCGAGGACCACTTAAAGCTTCTTAGCCTACTAACTCATCCATCAGACCCTAAGTAAAGTTAGATAACTAAGATAACTAAATCACTAACCCACTAATTTAACCTTAACCTAACCCTTTTAACCTACCTTAACCCCTTCATATCTAGACACTTGACCACTGATCGTGAGCATAACTACCAATGGTTAGGCTGACCATTAACGATTAGGTCCCTTCCCCACTTAAACAAACATAACACCATCTGTGTATAGAAAAACATGACACAATTTAATATATTTGCCTTATTTTTTCTAACACATCATGATGCATCAAAATAAATAGCCTAACCTCCTATGGAACATTATAAATCCATCTCTCTTTGCCTATAAAAGAGGGGAGTAAGAGATGAATAGAATCCATAATCAAGCATTCTAGCATATAGGTGATCAAGCCATTAATAATAAGGTCTTGCTTTAAGAAATTTTAAAAACAATAAAAAAGACCCAAACCTTTTCCAAAATTTATCTTGAGGCAAAGTACCATTACTCTACCAAAATTACTCTAGGACTAACCATCAGTAATCAAGCAGCCAGTTAAGTATATTGCCTATACTAAGCTTTATTTATTTGGTTTTTAACTTTCATACCGAAATCAGACCTTTATGCATCCCATCTCCTAACCCTTAGACCTTATCTATATCCCAAATCACTTACCAACCCATTCTATAGCCTAAACCAGACCCTTTTCTAAACACATCCAAAACCCATACGAACCATCAATAGTTACCTTGACCATTGATGCTCACCTTCAACCATTGATCATCACCCAACCACTGATGGTCAACATAAATATTGATGATTACTATTCTAATAAATAATAATTTATTTACATCCATCTTCCCTCATCCAAATCCTACTTTTTATATCCTTACCTATTCACAGAGACCTCACCTATTTTTTTAACCCAACCTGACCCATTTAGCATTAGTATTGACTAGTTAGTCTATTTTATTTTATCAAAAATTTATTTATTTTTGCATTTCCTTTTAGTATTTTCTATCATTTTAAGTAATTAAATTCATTTAATTTATTTCAACTTCATTGTTTTAAGAGTGTGGATAGACAACCTCCTAGTAAGCTCAAAATTCTTAGATCTAGCTCATGCTAGGTAATCCACCTTACTACCTATCTAAAACCCCCTTTACATGGGTTATTTATTATATATATGTCTTCCTTCCAAAGATAATAGGATCTCTTCACACTCATCTAGATCATGTGCACACAAACAAATAGGTTCTTCTACCATAACCCTATTATTAATTTCTTACTTCTTCTTTAGATAGAAATAGAGGAAAATTGAAAGAAACATTTTAGCATGCCCAGTGGGACCTAGTTGTATCTAGGTTCCCTTTTATTAATTTATTCTATGCTCATATAGTGAATTTAAAATTTTATTTTGGGTATAAAAAAAACCTTACATACATTGATTTCTTACATGTTTTTAGTTCATCTAGTTAACTTAAAGGTAAAGTAATCAATCATAGTTTCATTCTTGTTATCACACACTATACCAAACCACATAATAAATAAACACATCAAAACAAACTTTAGACAAGGACCAAATAGGATTTCATCACCTAACAATAGCCTTACCCTTTCACAATAATCCTACTTGGAGGTCATTACCAAGGGAAAACCCAACTTAGCTTTCTAGTTGAGTATAAACTCTAGAAATTGGTATATACTGGGTAAACACCCAATACCCTTATCATTATGGTGTCTAAAGTGAGGTGGTAGGCCGTAATACCAAGACACATATTTATTTCCAATACATATTATTTTTTAGATCCCTTAAGACCTAAAACCAACTGTAGACTTCTTTTCTAGTACTTGATCTACAAAGTAAAGTTCTTCTTCAGAATTTTTAAGGCATAAGCCAAAAGTGATATAAAAAGTATCCTACGTTTTTAAATGAACTCTAGTGTATGTTTTGTTTTCGTTGATACCTTTTTAGTTTTATTGCTTTGTGTTTGATTTGTAAGCTTTTCATCATTTCCTTTCTATTCTTCACATGGTTTTTACTAGACAACAAATGAGGAATTAAACCAACTAAGAACCACCTTCCTCTTATTCTTCCTTTATGGAGTATAATTGAGATGTTGAGGTTTATGACCATCATTCTCCTCCTCACACCATGCCTTGGATATTTGTTGAATGTGATGTATATTTTACCACATTCCTTCATAATAAACCTATGGCCCTCCAACATTACCTCAACACCTTATCTTACCATACCCTTGCTTCAGTTCCTCCTAGTGATCCACCTTATGGGATGCATCCTCATCTTATGGTTGGCACTATCTCTACCTAACATATGATCAACTAAGAATCTTCTTCTGTAAATATCCCATCCAATACCTCCACCCAAATGCAATCAAACATCCCAACCAATAACCAAATAGCTCCTACACCAATCTACACCTCCAACATAGGGGCAACCTCATATTTTGCTACCCATAATCCACCCACTTTGGGTATATCTTATACTATTCACCTTATCACTACCAACCCACCAATCTCCACCCTAGTTCAAAATGTGGTGCTTTCTATACCTTCTTCCCTTCCACCTATTAGTACTAGAGTTACCACTCACCCCCAATCCACATATCTAACCGAATCCATATTAATTTACCAACCTACCAATTCAATAATACCTTTAAATCAACAAATATCAATCCATCAACAAACAATTAGGATACCTTACCCATGTTATATTCCTAATATATAAAGATATATAGCTCCACCTTATACCCAAACTTTTGTGCCCATTAACCCTTACATGGCATCATCCCAATCCTCAGTGACCATATACTAATATGTGAAATCTTCTCAACCTTCTATGAGTTACCCATACATTTCATACACCCAACCTAAACCAAACTTACCACATAATTATGGAATTTCTAAACCTCAAATAGATTTGGTTAATATGTTTCTAGATAAAATGACCAACATAGAGTCATGTATCTCTAGGGTTCACAACCTCTTATATTATGACCAAATATATTAAAAAAAACCTATTCACCCATTCATACCTATCAAATTTTACCCTCATAAACTGGAATTACACAAATTTTCTAAATTCCAAAGCAAGGAAGACCCCCAAAAACATTTGAGAATGTTTTGGCATTCTTACTACTTGATTGCATATAATGATGCTCTTCTCTTTTACACCTTTCCTATGTATTTATCTAGACCAAAATTAGATTGGTATATTCTCTCACCAATAACTCCATATTTTCCTTTTACTAACTTTCCAAAACCTTTCTAGACCACTTCTCAATCAATATATCTAATAAGGTCTCCATCATCGACCTCTGCTCTATTAGGCAATTTGATGACAAATCAATTGCCGATTTTGTGACATGATGGAGAGTTATTATCAACCAAATCTATTTCTCTTTATTCCAACCTAAGTTAATTGAAATTTTCTCTTGGTATTATTCCAAATAAATTGCCTCAACTTTTCATATTCAAACTTTTAGAATCTTTGATGATGACTTTGCCATGGCATGTAAATTATAAATCTAAACCATTGATGAAGGGAAGTTAAGCTAAGAAACAAAAACTATATATTCAAATCAAATAACCATTCCACATCCAAAAAAAAACTAATCTAACTACCCCAAAACTAAACCAAAGGTAGCTACAAACATGGTTGTCCTTAAACCTGCTCCACCTCTAATTGTCAACCAAACTAACTAAACCAACTCTTTTAACTCCTCTAATCAACAAAATTGAAATAAAAAACAAGATTCCCCAAAACAATAAACTATAATATGGGATTCATATGCTTCAATTTTTTACAAATTTCTCAAACCCAACATCATATAGCTCCCCCCATCAAACCCTCATACAGTTCAATTCTACTCACCCTGTGCCTAGTTGGTACAATGAGAATGATCTTTGTATCTTCCAACATGTCATTAGACATGAAATTATTAGGTGTAACACCTTTAAAACCATTATCTAAAACTTTATTTATAAGTTATAACTTTTATTATATAATCCCAATGTAACCCCAAATCAATCATTAGATATCTTTCAATAACCTTTCATAATCATGCCCCTTATACCAACCATGATAATAGAAAACTAGAATCATCTCATGTTTGTGAGGTCCATACAATTAATGTAATTATAAAAAAACCTATCATTGAGGAAATCACTACCTTGACTACATTTTCCTCAACTCTACTCATTGAAGTGGTGGAGTCACCATTCATTCCCTTGGATACAAAAATAGAGGAAGAAACCATCTCCTCTCTTTCAATTGATGGGATAATGGATTCACCCACCTCTCCTTTGTTAGAAATACCAAAGGAAGAAACCATTTCCTAAAAAACATCTTCCTCTACTCCACTCATTGAATTTGTGGAATTACCATTCATTCCTTTGGACACCCAAACAAAGGAGACATTCATTTCCATCACACCTTCATCCCCCATCATCAAATCACCTACTCTCTCTTTAGAAACTATTCCACAATGAGAGATTAATTTACCTACTCCCTCCATGAAGGAAACATATTCCTAAATCTTGGAACTAGAAACATCTCCCTCACCTTTACCTATGGTCCTAACCTTTGAATATGATTCCCAAAGAAAAAAACCAATTTACAAACCCTTCTCTAGACTAGTCCAAAGCCTAGAATTCTCCTCTCAACCCAATTTGGATAGAGCCACCTTTTGTAACCATCTTTGGATCCCCTATAGAAAAAAACATGAACCTTCAACCTAAATTTCATCCACCATTAAAGCTATTATCATCTCAATCCATTCATCAAACACCTCTCCCTCCAAAACCATGGAAGGACCATATAAACCATCTCTATCCAAAATAATCAAATCACCTTACACTTATTTAATCAAACATATCAAGAACCTATGTGTACTTCCTACTCCTAGACTCATCCACTCCTATTTGAAGTTGGATAAAACCTCATATATTACAACACATAAAACCTTAACCAAGCCAACCAAGAAGGTGGAGCCACCCAAACCTTCACCTAGAACTAGAACCATACCACCCCCTTCTCTCTTACCTTCAATATTGGGACCCCATCCTTCATCTATCCTAGGATTTTATCCTTATACTAAGAAGGTTAACTCTCCAAAAAATACCCAAAATAAACTTCCTTTTCTTATTTTACCTTTACCTACCCCCTTCAAAACATCAAACTCCCCATCATTTTTGACCACACTATCTACCTCCATGTTTCCACCTATCTCCAAACCTTCATCATCTGAATCATCAATATCCAAATATTTAACCTTTAAATATTACACCTGAAAACCACCCAACACCAAAAAACCTTAATCAAACCCACCTACCAAAACCATTACACCACCCATAACTTCCATGGTGAGGCTTACTTCTTACAAGGTTCCCACACCAAAAACCAAAAACCCATCACCCATGACATCTTTTCTTGAATATTATTTGACCATTTTAAAAAGGTTGTTACAAACCTATTCCTTAATCCTACCATTTATCAAACCCTTTGACCCTTCAAGTCCTAAAACATCTTGGTTCAATGATAGTTAAATTTGATTATACCATAAGACACATAAACATGACGTAGAAAACTATAAAGATCTCCAAGCACTTATCCATAACTTATGGGATGAGGATGATCTATTATTAGATGAACCTCTCTTAATCCCATTACAAACCCAACCTCCAAACAAACATATCCAACACTTACCTACTCCCACATTCTCACCCAAGAGTGATGAGGAACCGAATTAGCCTTATAGCCCAACACTTCCCCTCATCTACACCATCCATATTGTTACTCGATCTCAAGCCCAACAAATGGATAATGGAAAGGCTAAAGTGTGCATTCCATGGATATATCCTTCCACCCCTCAAACTTTCAACTAAACCTAAACACCTTCACCTTCACCAAAACCCAAAATATTAATTTTAGATACCCCTACCTCCAACCCTTCTAAATCTATCCAGTGAGTAGATCAAAAGCAACTTCACCAGACACTAATGAATATGAGCCTATAAAAACTAATAAAAAACCTCACCCCATCACCACCAATAATTGATGGAATCCCTACAATCTATAGATGTCTAACTTAAAGACCATCAACCTCTTGTAGCCTTTGTTGGAATGCTTTAACTTTCTTCCCTTATCACATTTAGGGATTCAAAAATACCTTCTATTCATATTGCATATCATAATCTTCCCCTCTTCATCACTGTATACATCAATGAAACCTACATGAAAATGGTGATGATTGATGGAAGATATAGTATTAATATTATATCCTCTCATGTTTATGACCAACTCTAATTACCCAAGAATATCATGTCAGAAATCTCAACAGTCCTATACTCCTTTAATGATACTATGGCCAAAACCTTGGGACTAATCATGTTCCACATCCACTTAAGACCTCACATGCTTCCAAAGTTCTTATACATCATATTAGGTGAGTTTTAATACATCTTACATGGACACCCATGGATTCATTCTATGTGTTATGTACCATATAGATTGCATCGATGTGTCAAGTTAAAACATGAGGGTCAAGTCATCACCATATAAGCTGACCGTGTTCCTTTTGCCTCTTGAAACATGACATATCAACCCATTGATGTTCTTTTTCCTCATTCATTCACATCATCATGGTCTAAAATCATCCCCACCTATACCATTGATGAAGCTTCAACTAGCTAATATGTCCTTTCTTCTCAGATCCCCATAGAGGACCCCTTGGAACCTACATTCCAACATCTCTCAATAAGATAATATTAACCATAATTATTTTTGGGATTAATAGCCACCAAACCAATTTTACCTATGGAGACTCGATCAACTACTTCCCACTCCCTCCACCACCTTTTTTATCCAACCATTTACCTTTAATTTCTCTTATTTGGATAAACTAGAATTTTATAAATTATATATCCAAAGGTGTGCCTAGAAGGGATTAAACCTTGTCCATTATGAACATGGACCCCATGATTTACCTTTGATTAAAATCTAGAAATCTCATGAGCTATTTGGCCTCAGGTTTGTATCACCAGAAGAACCCATCGATTCACCTAAGCCCATCACCACCATTGAGGAAGACATCCCATCCTAACTAACCCAACCTCTTTTGAAGTTTGATAATTTCAAAATCATACCTTTTAACTTTTTTTAGTCAATACCATTTATTTGGGCCCCTTGACCTATCAAAATAATGGCCAAACTAAAACCTTTCCTTTGATTCATCCTAAAATGGTAAAAAATAATTCTCCTACCATCCACATCATCCAACATCAGGATGATGATTCCATTCTCACCTACCTTAGTTTAGGGTATTATTATATCCATAAATACCTTCCTCCTAGGACCCAAACCATGTTGAATGAATCCACTATCGATGTCAACTTGGGTACTCAGGATAACCCTCACATTGTAAATATTGGTCAATCCTTAGATTATATGGAGAAACATGATTACCCTTCCTTCCTTTGTGACTATAGCATATAATTTGATTGGTATTATAAGTATATTCCTAGAATCTATCCTTAAATATCTCTCTAAAACATCATCATCTATTTTGATGCTAATCTCATTAAGCAAAAGCTTCATAGGATGCACCTTCACATTGCCCTTCTAGTCAAAGAAGAGATTCAATGATTTTTATCTATAAAATTAATCTAACCCATTGAATATCACCAATGGGTTTCCAACATCATTCTAATTACCAAACCCATAAAGGGACTTCACCTCTATATTGACTTTTGTGATCTCAACCTTTCTTGCCCAAAGGATGGTTTCCCTTTGCCAAGCATCGATCAAATTCTTGATCTTATAGTTAGCCATGAGATGTTATCCCTCATAGAATATTTCTTGGGATATAATCATTTATTGATTTCCCTCAAATGTCAGCATAAGACTTATTTCATCACCCCATGGGGAACCTTTAGCTATCAACTCATACTATTTGGATTGAATAACATTAGAACAACCTACCAACACGCGATGACCTACATTTTCCATGATCTCATCCATAAAATCATAGAGGAATATGTTGATGATCTCCTTGAGAAATAAATATATCATAAGATAATCTTAAAGTTCTCTAAATCATCTTTGAACACTTAATCCATTTAAATGTTTGGATTAACCCTAAGAAATGTTTTTTTGGGGTCTTATCTAGAAAGCTTCTTCACTTTATCATCTCTCTTCATAAAATTAAATTAGACCCTAAAAAAGTTAAAGAGATCCTAGACATGCCACCTCTAACCCACATTAATCAAATCCATATCCTACAAGGGAAGTTCCAATCCATCTGTCACTTCATCTCTTAGGTATCAAATAAATGCCAACCCTTCCACCATCTTCTTAAGAAAGATACATCTTTTAAATAGACTAAAGAATGTAAAAAATCCTTTGATTCACTCAAAGAGTACCTTATTTATCCACCCATTCTTACCCTTTATAAATCTAACAAACCCTTCTATCTTTATATCTCCACCACTGACCATTCCTTAGGGGTAATGCTCACTCACCATGATGAACAAAATAAAGAGCAATTTATCTACTATATATGTCAAACACTTATAGAGTATGAGACTCGATACACCCCTAATGAGAAACTTTGACTCACCTTAGTATTCATGGCTAAAAAACTTCATCATTACCTCCTTAATAACAAAACCTACATCATCACTAACATCAACCCATCAAGTACATGCACTCTAGACCATACCAAAATTAGTGTATGGCTAAGTGGCTCATGATCTTAGCTAAGTTTGATCTTGAGTTACTCTAAAAAAAGTAGATTAAGGGGAAATTCATTACCAATCAATTGGATTAGGATCCTTTTCTAGATAACCAACCACTTCCTCTTGTGTTTCTAGATGAGTCTATCATGGCTCTTTCTCAAGAGGACATCACATACCAAATGAACATTTTTTTTATGGCTCAAAATTCCAACATGGTGAGGATTTTGGAGTTGTTCTCATTCTGCTCAATGGTGAACTGCTTCCTCTTTATTTCAAACTTGATTTAAAGTGTACTAAAAATATGGATTAATATAAATCCCTAATAATAGGTCTCCAAACCATTCTATCCTTGGGAGTTAAGATGATCAGTGTCTTTGGTGATTCCTAACTTGTGGTCAACAATGTAAATGGATCTTACCAATGTAACAATGATGTCTTGAAATAGTAAAAATAACTAGTAGATGTAATATTAGCATCATTTGATGATTACCTTATCCAATCTATTCCATGATCAAACAAAAAAACTAAGGATACAATGGCTTCCCTTACTTCCCATATTCCATCTCAACCTTTGAATTTTAAGATTTTTGTCACCATTCATCATTTTATCAAACACTCTTATATACAATATAACCTCTATACCATTTTTAGTGTGGAGGCATCCCATCAGACACTTGGTATGAGTAAACCTTTAACTACCTCAAATTTAACATCATTCCTCCTAACCTATCTAGGAATGCCTGAAGATGATCCAGGCAACAATTTAGGCAATAATTTGGGTGACAGTTCCACCCTAAGTAATGACAAAACTTCTAGGAGCCATAACTTTTGCACCATAGCTCCAATTAACTTACCATTTATATAAATTTTGAAAGCATGGGGATGATTGTACATGCCATTACCAAAACCAACCAGGCCTTGGGAATCCATCTCAATGGACTTTCTCTCAGATTTGCCCACTTTAAAACATGGTAAGGACTGTATTTTTGTGGTAGTTGATCATTTTTCAAAAATGGCTATCATGATTACGTGTAAGAAAAAATATATCTACTAAAGAGACTACTCAAATATATTTTATTCATGTATGGCTCCATTTTGCTCTCCCCAATTCCATTGTCTCATATTGAGATAGCAAGTTCCTAAGCATCTTTTGGTCCACTCTATAGAAGATGATGGATACTAAGATAATGAAGTCCATAGCCTTCCATCCATAGATTGATGGTTAGATAGAGGTGGTAAACCACTTGATTGTTCACATGATTTAGATGTATCACTCCAAACATCCATACAAATGGGATGAAGGACTTATTTTCATACAACATGGATATAATAAGTCACTGCACAACTTGACCAAACACAGTCCATTCCAAGTATGTTTTGGGTTCCAAACCATGGCACCAATTGATATAGTTGTTCCATTTTCCACCATAGAATACACACCTCATGGAAGATCTGAGGTAGCAAAATCAACAAAGTTTATTGAAAAAATGCAATACATCCAAAAACAAGTTCATGACATCCTGGAGAAGATGAATCAGAAGTATAAGCAATGCCATGAAAAACATAGGATTTCACACCATTTTGTTATGGGTGACAAGGTTTGGTTGTCACTTCAAAAATAATGACTTGCAATCCCACACAAAAAGATTCAGCCTCTGTGATATGGTCCTTACACCATCATCAAAAAAGTTGGAGAAAATGCTTTTGAGTTGAACCTACCAACCTACCTTGGTCTGCATCGAATATTCAATGTGAATCTCCTCAAACCATATCACCCACCTCTATTGGACACTTTAGTTGTAGTATAACATCTAGACATTGATGAGCATGATCCATATAGTTTTACTCTAGTGGAATAGGATCATATTGTGGACACCTGGATGAAGACAACAAGAGGATGCACTATTATGCTTTATCGAGTGGTCAAAAGGGGCCAACTTAGCCACCAAGGTGAATGGCTCACAGAGAATCAAATCAAGACTTTATGGGTAACATTGATGCAATGGGGACCATTTATTTTCAAGGAGGGAGGAATGATCTAGGCAATAATTTAGGTGATAGTTTGGGTGACAGTTCCACCCCAATTGATGATAGAACTTCTGAGAGCCATAACTTTTGCACAACAGCTCCAATTGAATCACTGTTTGAATCGTTGGAAATATAATAATGAGGATAAAATCTTGAGATGGCATGTATATTTGTTTAATAAATTTTTACCCTTGAAAACCCAATGGAAGTGCCCTAAATTTCAATTTTAGTAGTGCAGTCTAAAAATAGTAAGTTTCTAAAAATAGTAATTCCTCAAATTCTGTATTATTTTAAATCTTGGAAGTCAAACCACTTAATCTTGCTCAAGATTGATGATGTTCCACATCCTTCCCATGCTTTAAAAATGTTTATAAATGAATATGTAACCTGAAATGTGAAGACAGACATCTCTTCCTAGAGATAAGCATATATTTGTATTGCGATCTTGAGTAATACTACATCTCTTCTCAGAGAATTCATTATTACTATGTTATTTCTATGCTATTGAAATATTTATCAACTAGAACTTCTAAGTTTTGGATTAGAAGAGCATTTTTTTAGAGTACCTCTTATTATACCATACTAGGGGGAATACTCTACAAACATGGTTTTGATAGCCTCATTCTCCATTATCTATGTAGCCATGAAACTTCCCACGTTATCATGGAAGCACATGATATGATTTTTGGGTGACACTTTAGTGGTCTATCTATTGTTAAATTTAACCTTTACCTTGGTTACTATTGGCCCAACCTCAACCAAGACTACTATGACTATGTAAAGAAGTGTGTTAAATGTCAACAACATGCCAATTTACATCATGTATCAACCCATGGCCTTCAAATATCCAAGGAATGTTAGCCCTTTTCATAATGGGGATTAGACCTCATTGGGGAAATCAATCCTCATTCTTCATAGTAGCACCACTCCATTACCATCACTAAGTATTTTACTAAGTGGGTGGAGGCTATCCCTCTCATTTTAACCAAAGTGGAAAATATTGTTGACTTCATCAACCAGCATATCATTTATCATTTTTATCTTCCCCATAATATCATAACTGATAATGGAAAATCTTTCAAAAATAAGCAAGTCTAAGGTCTTTATGATGCATTTGGCATCAAGTTAAGCTTCTCCTCATCTTATCATCCATAAGCAAATGGATAGGTGAAATCCTCTAAAAAAATCCTCAACAAAATGTTAACTAAAGTGGTCAATTATTCTAGTCCAGATTGGCACTTCCAAATCCATTATACTTTATGGGCTTATCACATTAGCATTTAAAAATCTATGGGTGCTACCCCTTTCTATCTAGTCTTTAGAGTATAGGTAGTCCTAGCTCTTGAAGTCCAAATTCCCTCTCTTCACATATCCTTGCAAGACATCATTTTTTAGAATGACTGTTATCAAGATCATCTAGCACAACTTGAGCTACTTGATGAACACTACCTAGTAATGCTTAACCACCTTCATGTCTACCATGAGTGAATCAAGAGAACTTATAATAAGTACCTAAAGGAATGAGAATTCAATATTGGAGACCTCATACTAAAGGAAAATAAACATGTAACCAATATGGATAAAATAATTAGACATAAGTTTACTTTCAATTGGATTATACCCTACATCATAACTGACAAGTATGGATCAAGATCTTATCATTTTTCCTCTCTTGAAGGAAAACTATAACCTGAGCCTCTCAATGCTTTGCATCTCTATTCTTTATTTTTTTAGATAGGAATCAAAATCACCTTTTGTCTAACTTAAGCTTGTCCCTTGATTTATGATATTTTCACCTTCCTCATATCCTCATCCTATCCCTTTGAGGAAAACTAATTATAACATAGAACCATGTGATTAACCATCATAGTCATAGCCCAATCCTAAATATGGGTACCACAGATCTACCCATGGCATGTTTCTCATGGATAATTTTCATCACTAAATAGATGGAATCCCATGATCGTTGTCCCTCAAAACCACTCCTTCTACCTTTCATTAACCTTCTTGTGCTCTATGTTTTTCCCTCATAAAGGTAAACCTCTAAGCCTAAATAGACTTGTCCATGTCTAACCTAGAATAAAAATAGTTTGGAATACCTAAATATCACTTCGATCAAGCATCTCTAGCAAGTAGACTACTCCCTTGAAGGATAGCTACTAAACCAAACAAATCCAAAACTTAGACCACTCCCTTGAAGTATGGCTAAGTAACTTTTTTCAAAAAAATATTTTGAAGCTTCCTGTATTGATCAACTTCACAAATATATCGAAACAAAACAATCAAAGACCCCATATCAAAATGAAGAACAAGTTATCCCAAGAAAGCTAAAATTAACATTCATATATAACATTAGTAGACTTCTTGCATCAAACACTCTACACCTTGGATTAAAACATGGACCTATCTATTATAGTTCTTAAGTCACCTAAAGAAGGGGAAAACCAACCCACAATAAGGTTACAGTCCCATTTACAATCACCTATCACTTATCTCCCCTTTATACCATCTACAAATCAAGGGATTTTGAGATTACTTAACACAATGTGATCAAGACACCTTTTTATCAACCAATGCATGCTAATTCAAAGTATTCGATGGGCTTATATTCATTAAGCCAATTTAACATTGGTTTTATTTAGTTCTTACCGTTGAAGGAACATCATGCCTTTTTCTTATCCTCTAATAATTGGTTCATCTATTCACCTAGATGTAGGTCTCATGATTTTTCATCTCTTTTTCTCACATATAGTTTTGTTTTCTAAACTTACTTTATGTTCTATCATTAAATAACCATAATCAAAACATCATCAATAACATACATACTCATAAAACAAAAACATCACATATCCAAGATCATAAACCATCTTTTTGATAAACATCAAATCAAAACATCATCAACATACATAAAAAAATAACCATTTATCAAAACCATATCCATGACCATGACCATAATCTAAACCATAAACATCATAAACCACATTACATCTATAGTCATAAACATCATATCCATGTGAAAACTAAAGCATAAATCATAATCTATAATCTAAACATCATCATCATGAACAAAACATCACATCATCATAATCATGTATAAACATCAACCATAAACATTATCCATAATCATCACATGTCTAAGCTAATGAGTCTACATCTCATAACCATAAATCATACTAATTACAAACACTAAAAATATGAACCGTGAACCATAAAATAACATCTATATATCATCATAACATCATATACATCATGTATCATCAACATAAAATAATACATATAATTAGGTGCATCTCTCTTTCATAGAAATATACATCTTGCTACATCAGCTCATAGGCTGATATCAGAATCATATACATCTATACATATCATATCATATAAAATATGCCCCTAAGACACCACTACCACTAGTCCCTCCTACACCACCACTACTATCTAGTACCTATGATTTGAGGTGCTTGCCTATCCACCTACTAAAGTGACCCCACTGAGCTAAAGTCAATACACCTATACCACCTACTAAGATAGCTCTATACTCACCCCATTAGGGCTCTTATGGACATTGTGTCAAAAATATAGCCTCATAATATCACAACTCCTCAAATATGGCCAAGTACCATGATATAGGGGTGTTACTTGATGGTCCTACTAGTGTTGTAGTTTCCCCTCTTCTCTATCTTAGAGTGTCCCTCTCTTAGGTCACCAAGCCTAGTGAAGTCTTGGCTTAGTCCCTCTCACCCATCATAGTGGAAATGTATCATTGTAATGTCATAACTTATCCTTATAATGTGGCCACCTACCCCTAAAAAGTAGTAAACTATACTTGAGTAGTGGCTAATGTTTCTCATGCCTATCCATTACAGCCATATCCCTGTACATGTACCTATGGACCCCCACCAGCTAGATCTAAATCCATGAACTATCATCCCATATCATTCCATCCAAAATCCATAGGTAAATAAACATCTTGATACCATGATGCATAACCATCAACAAAACTAGCATCATTGATATCTACTCTGGTGGGTAGCTCCTCATAATCAAGAACTACCTCCACTGGCTATGCACTGGAAGCAAAAACTTGGCATCCTCATATTCACACCTTATGAATGGAGCCAAAATCCCCTATACTAACTCAAAATACCTACAAACTCTATCAAAAGGGATGAGCTCAGTCTCACCCTCTCTCCTCCCAAAAATCCAACTCTAACTCTACACCAATAAAATATGTCAAGTGTAATGGGCCCACCTCAAGAAGCTAACATATGGATTCCAAACAACATCTCTAGATACAAAGGCCTCCAATGCCTCCCTAAAGAAATAATATCCCTTATGCCTCCTCCAGCTTCTATGATCATGTAATCACCCCTCCACCTCATGTAGCCCACCTTGAAGTCCATCTAGGTATATCCCTCCTATGGCAACCCTAATAGTCTCAAAATCTAGATATGCTCGTAGTCCCAAAAATGAAACATAAACCCCATGCTAATGCCATACCACTAATGTTCTCAAAACCCCCATATCTCCTTGTAAATCTATACCAAAAAAATAGGTGCCCACCTAAAAATGGTTTGACCAAGTAACATCTCCACCAAAACACCTAGCAGTAGATAAGGAAACTACCCACTACTCAAATCTATCAATATAAAACATGAGACTACAATCATCATCATTTTCATCAACCTCATATAATCTCTAGACATATGATACAATGGGCTATAAGTAAATCCACTTGCATGCCACTTGGTCAAGGCTTGATCCTCACCATATAGGAGTTCCATATGCTCATCTCTCTCCTCACTCTCTATGTGATATATTGGCTCCCCCTAAATGGGTAGCCATGTGATCCTATGCACATATTCTAATAGAATGGTCATCTAGCCTATTGGTAGCATAAAAGAGTTCATGGCCAGATCCCATAACTCAATGAGGGCCATGATCATAGCCACATCTCATGGCATATGATAGAAGTGTATCATCACATTGAGTCCAACCTCCTCCATGTGTATCTAATCATCATCAATCATCCCCTAATGGATCTTGGAAAAGTTCTAAGGAACCCTATCCTACATCTCAAATTAGCAAATGCACTTATTTTGACTATAACTACTTTACCTATGTCCTTTCCCATCATTTCACCTACTTAGTGACATCTGTTCTTATTTATAGTAAATCAACCTTTATTTTTGACCTAACTCAACCCATCTTCATGCTATACCTACCTCTTGTATTTACACTTTACCCAAACCTAACCTACCGTTAGCATCCTAAATGTTAAATCATTGTAAACTGTACCTATTTTCCTTAGCCTTTTATCAAATGAATTTGACCATTTTGTCAACCACCAATGATCACTATGACCACTAAAAATCAACATTACCCATTTTACCTAAGTCTTCAACTGTTGATGATTGGGTATGACCATCGAAAGTCACTATGTGTGACCATCGGTGGAAAATACCTAACCCTAATTACCCAAAACAACCCAAATTTTCATTCTACCTCTCAATAAACCTATCTTGACCCTCTCTTAACTCACCTACCCTACCAAAACCAATTTTCACCTATAATAACCAAAATCAACCTATACCTAAAACCTAGGGTAAACCCCCAAACCAACAACAAAATAATAAAATTCAACCAAAACTACCAAAATCAATCTATACTAACAATGTAAGGTAGAACCTACCTCATTCCTCAAATGTAATCAAAGAGGAATACCACATCATGTTTGTTAGCCACATCCTCATCCACCTTATATCCTTGGTCCCATGTTAGCTCAACACAAATCTCACAACAATCAACCAATCACCAACTACTTTGTTAGTTTGATCACACAAAATGCCAAGAATTATAAGTGCATAGAAGTTAGAGAGCCAACTACACAAAGTGAAAATGACAACTTTTTTTATTTTTTATCCTATAACCTTTTAGGGTTTCACCTTGATTGTCGATAGTCAAGGTGACCATCAATAATTGAGTTTTGGACCCCTAACTGTGGATGGTTAGGATATCCCCTTTTTAAATTTTTGGCATCAATACCTTAGTGTCACCTTTTTATATATTACCCTTAACCAAACCAAAAATAACATTTAAAGATCACCTAATCTCTAAAAAATAACCATAAACCATTATAGAACACCTTCTCCCACCAACCAACCATCTAACTATGTCCACCTTGACCCTACCTTAGTCCTTTTGACCACATTGACCAACCTTTCCATGTTAAACATTTGAATTTTCACCACCTAGTACACAACCAAACCATTTGTGTTTTTTAAGGGATCAATTCCTACCTTAGATACCCATAAAAACCCTAACACTATCTAGGAAACTTGATAGGAATAATGTGATCAATTTTGACTAATGTTGGGGACAAGTTACTTTATCTCTTATCCTTCTAGAACTAATCTTATTTACCAATTATGGAGTCTTAGTCTTTGTGTGATCTTTTATATCATACTTAATTGCATTTTGTGTGAATGTTTACACTCTACATGACCAACCACCATTTTCACCAACCTCATGACTCACCATAAACTGATTATCAAACCCTAACTTGATTTTGGTTTCACCTCATGTACTCTTGATTTCAAGGGGAATACCACATCTTAGGCTTAGGGAAACCAAACCTTTGACCTTAAATCCATTTTTATTTTATATATTGTTGACACAAATTGTATAACGAAAATGTAAATACTAAGAAAACATACATAGTGGTTCTAGATGTTTAAATGCCTTGGGGACCACATAAAACTTCTTGACCTATTAACTCACCCATCAAACCTTGAGTCAAGTTAGCTAACTAAACTAACTAGCTCACTAACCCATTAAATAAACCTTAACCCAACCCTTTTAACCTAACTCAACCCCTTCATATTTAGACACTTGACCATTGATGGTTAACATAACCATCAATGTTTAGGCTAACCATTGATGGTCAAGTCCCTTCCCCACCTACAAAAACACAACACCAGCTGTGTATAGGATAAAATGGAAAAAAATAATATATTCACCTTACCTGGTGCTAACACATCATGATGCATCAAAATCAGTAGCCTAACCTCCTACCTTCATCTCTCTTTGCCTATAATAGGAGGGGATTAGCAGGTGAATAAGATCCATAATCAATAATTATAGCATATAGGTGATCAAGCCATCAACCAATAAGTATTTATTCTAGAAATTCAACAACTATAACAAAGACCAAAACCTCTACCAAAATTTCTCTCAAGGCAAATTATCATTACTCTACCAAATGTTTTTAAGATTATCCATGAGGTATTAAGCAACCAACTAAGTACATTATTAGTTTTAAGCTTTTATTATTTGACTTCTAACTTCCCTGCTTGAATCAAACCTTTCTACACCTCATCTCCTAACCCTCAGACCTTACTTAGATCTCAAAACACTTACTAACCCATTATGTAGCCCAAACCAAATCCTTTTTGGAGCACATCCAAAACACATAGGAACATCAATGGTCAGCTCAACCATCGATGGTCACCTTCAACTGTTGATGGTCACCCGATTACTGATGGTCACCCAATCATCAATGGTTAGCATAACCATAGATGGTCACCCTAACCATTGATAGTCACTGTGGTGATAAATAATATTAAGTTATTTTCATCTATCTTCCTTTATCCAAATCTCACTTTTTGTGTCCTTGCCTATTCATATCGACCTCACCTATTTTTTGAACCCAACCTGACCCATTTAGCATTAGTATTGACCTACTATTTGCTTAATTAGTCTATTTACTTTTATCAATAATTTATTTCTTATTACATTTCCTTTCAGTATTTTTTATCATTTGATGTAAGTAATTTCATTTCATTTATTTCAACTTAATTATTTTAAGAGTGTGGATTGATATCTTCCTAGTAATCTCTCACTTCTTAGATCTAGATCATGCTAGGCAATTCACCTTGCTACCCATCTAACAACCCCTTTACATGAGTACTTTATTATCTATATTTCATCATTCCTAAGATAAAGAGGAGTTTTTCACACTCATCTAGATCACGTATACACAAAAAAATATGTTATTTTACCGCAACCCTATTACTAGGTTCTTATTTCTTATTTAGATAGATATAGATGGAAATTGAGAGAAATAACTCTATCTAATGTTGCTAACATGTGATTTATGTATTTCATGTTACATTTTCAATGGATCCTTATTGGAGTAAACAATGTTTATGGTTTTTTACTTTAATGTTAATTTGAATATTTATTTCAAATTAAACCTAAGTCTTTCAATTGGTTAATCGAATTCATGTTTGAATTACTAAAAACCCTTGTCTAATTATTTTAACTTGAGCTATTTTGAATTGAATTCAAATTTATGTGGGAGTGAAATAAATGTGGAAACATTTTATTAATTTTTAACTTAGTTTATATTTCATCCTAAGGTTTTAATCATGTTTATTAACATGACCAAAACCTTAGTCTAAAATTTTATGCTAAGTATCTTATGTCTCGAGACCCCTTAGTTTTTTTATTATTTGCCTAGACTAATTATATCTAGTATAATTTATTAAGTTTTAAAACTTAGATTAAAAGTTTTATCCTAAAGTTTTAATTTTATTTATTAATAAAATTAGAACCTTATTCCATAAATTTATCCTAAGTATTTTTATTACCTGAGCCCTAACTTAATTATTTTCATTGACGAGAGGATCAATGTGAGGATGAAACATGGTGAGATCTTGGAGCTTAGTAGAGAATATCTATGCTACACAAAAATTCACTTGGGTAAATTTGTAAAATCTAAACTAAATAACATGGTAGTGATATGTGTCATAATCGTAGTGGGTGGAACTACTTCAAGCAGGTCAAGATTAATGAAGTGCATTGAAGCATACAGTGAAGATATAATAATACACATGAATCAAGTTTAGTAATAAGTGGACCATAGTCAATGGCACATGTTGATCCATGAAAATTAGATATAATAACACCTAGAAAATTCAAAAATTTAATCATCTTACAAAGGAAATAGAATAACCAATCACATTCGACCCCTTGGATTGAGATCAATAGTGCATGTTGATCCATGCAAAGAAGATCCAATGATGCAAGATGAAGCTAAATTTTTAAAGATCCTAGAATGAATTTTTTAATGATGTGTGTCATAACCATGGAAAATAAAATATAGATTAACCAATGGAATTTAATCTCTTAGATCATGATCAATGGTGAGTGAATCATGGACTTTTCAATGATCCCAGGTCCAATGAAAAGCCACTAATATTGGAACATAACTATCTACTAAGAGGGGGATGAATCAGTAGATTGATTAAAACTAGTTCTTTAATACTTTTAATGCAAATTAAAAATTATATGTATAGATCACACACACAAATAGACACAACACTCAGTGTACATGAAAAATTTAGTATGGGAAAACCATGGTAAGAATAACTATTATAATCTAGCCTCACTATCAAAACCTCACTAGTTACAATGTTTAAGGAAACTAACCCTAAGGAGACACCAATTCCATGATTTAAAAGCACATACTCTAAGGAAGCACCTACTCCCTAACTGAGCACCAACTTAGCTCTTCTGATGGCACCTACCAATCAAATCTATTATGGGGCTATAACTTAATTTTATCAAATTGATTCAAAAATGAATCTAGTTCTATGTTACATCCCTATTATGTAATTGTTCAAAATCTTCCCTTCTCTCTTTCTCTATTTCTCTCTACACCTCAATTATACTTCATTTCACACTTAGTGTGTATCCTAGATGACATATATATGCATTAGATATAGGTGTTACATCTTCCTTGTGTTCACACTTGATCGTTAACACATCAAGATCCATTATTAGACTTAGTTCATATTTCTCTAATGAAAAGTTTGTTTCTTCTTGAATACACACACCACAACTATAATTCTATATCTTTTAATATATTTATCTTATATTAGGCTCAATTTTTGATGCACATGCCATATTACACAATTTGGATCAATTACAGTAATCTATATCATTTTTTGTGTCAAAAAATGTATCTTACCTATATGTTTTGTTGCTTAACCATTGAGATGAACATATATTTAAATATTAACCATTGATCTTAATTTTCATGCCATGATTTGATGCTCATAATTTTATTGATTAAACTTTAAAATACAACCATGAGATCAAACTCTAATAGGCTCATGTACTCTGTTAGATCTTTGCCAGCTTTTGAACTTTAACATTTCAAAATTAAAATTCATCCATTGATCTTTGATCTAAGCTCTTTTGTGTCATTATATCTTCAAAATTAGCATTTAATCTACCTCTATTTATCATTAAATATTGATCACTTGATCTCATCTCATTACTTCCTGATACTTTAAAACACATACACATGATCAATCTCCTCAAAGTAGCTTAGTATTTAACTTGCAAAACATCAAAAAATTTGACATCTTTAACTCCACATGCTTCATTGATATTCATTGTATGATCACATGGTCACTATTATATCCTCTAATAGATTAATATTCTCATTGGATCTCTATCTGATAAGCTCTTATGAATGTGACACATGTCACTAGTGCATTCATTCTCAAATACATTTGAAATATTGACTTCATTGCATGTCATTGGATATACATAATGTGATTAAGTGATACCAATTGATCAAGCTTGTACAAATATTAAGTTGAAGACTTATTAATATTAAATTCTTTGATCATTAGTCTAAGTCACTAATTACTAGGTAAAAGGGGCTAGTTTCAAAATGATGAGGAAGGCTTAAGTTATGAATTAAGTGACCAGTTCTCACCTATAATAGTCAACATAAAAATAGAAGTTCTTATGAATGCCATGACAAAAAACCATAGTGTTTTATTGAGAAACCCTAGTAATGGCTGAGAGGAAAGATAAATCATTTATGAGCTCATTTATTTTCATCTGAACCTATGTAACATATATATGAGATGCACTTGAAAAACCCATAAAAAATCTTCTATCAATTTTTATATAAACACCGAAAAATGGTATCTATAAAATCATAACAACTTTATATTATAATATTGCAACTTATACTATGTAATTGTAATACATGTTCTTATCTCCATCAATCTTGCCTGATCCTTTGACATCAATGACATCCATAATGCTAGAAATCTACCTTTTGAAATCAATGAGAATCATATTACCAATAATATCCCCTTTTTTCATTGATATTAAAATAAATGGTATGATCTTGTAATGTATTCTCTACTCCTCTAGCATTGACTGTACTTATGGTGCTTGCATTATATTCTGATGAATGTGAGTTGAATTTGTTCATACTAAACTTTATCCCCCTTAGGTGATCGACCACTTTCCAAAAACCAAATTAGACACATGCTATGCTCCTTTGATAAAATGTAAATCATTTGGCAAACTTTTATAGAGAGTATTTGCACTTTTTCTCCCCCTTTGGCATTAATGGCAAAGGGACTATAAATTTCTCACTATCTATCCAAAAATATTATCCCTGTTTATCAAATAGAGGAGTTTATCCAAGAATATAAAACCATCAACTCATTAAAAATTTGTAAAAATATGCATACTTGAGTTGCCTTTTCTCTATTTTTCTAAGGATTAATAAAGATTTTGTGATCCTCCCCCTAGACTCATGCCCTATTACTAGGATCTAGTGATGTGATGTAGGATCCACCACTCCTAATTTATGTCTCAGATACTCAAATTGTTCATTGGGAAGAGTTTTAGTGAATATGTCTAAAAATTCAACTTGTGTTGGCATATATTACATTGTGGCCTCTTGATATACGAACTTTTCTCTTAATAAGTGATACTTGATTAATATGTGTTTAGTTCTAGAATTCATCATTGGATTCTTTGATATATTAATAACACTTAAAGTATCATAAAGAATAGAGATAGGTGATTTTCATTCTACCTTGATGTCTTTGAGTGTTTTATTCATCCATTTGAATTGAGTGTAGCATGCCACTACTACAACATACACTTCTTCTATTGTAGAAAGAGTAACCAACTCTTTCTTTTTGCTTAGCCATGAAACAATTTTGTTTCCAAGGAAAAATGTACCACCAATAGTGCTTCTTCTATAATTCATAATTCCTACCCAATCAACATTTTTATATGATATCAAAGTGAAATATTCACCTTTGGGATACCATAGGCCATAATCAATTGTATTCTTGATATATCTAAAGATTCTTTTTGCTACATTGACATGTGATCTATGGGAGTAGTTTGAAATATTGTAACCATGAAAACCACTTACATGATATCAATTCTTGATGTAGTTATGTATAACAAGCTACCTATCATTGATCTATACAAATTCTAATTTGCATCAAGGGATTCATCCTTTTTTCTCAACTACATCTAGTTATTATGGGAGTAGTTAATGGTTTGTTGTCTTCCATTCCAAACATATTAAGCATCTCCTTAGAATACATGGTTTTGGATATAAATATCCCTTTATCAATTTGTGCTATCTACAGACCAAGGAATAAATAAAGTTATCCAAGTATAGACATAAAAAAATAATTTTGAATTTGAGTAGAAATTATTTTTCACATTCTGTTGTTGCGGCCACCAAAAATGATATCATCTACATATACAATAACAATTAACATATGCTCACCTTCTAATTTGAAGTAAAAATTTCTATCTACATATCCTTTATTGAATCTTTATTATTATAGTTAATACTCTAATCTTGAATACCATGATCTTGGTGCCTATTTTAGACCATATAAATATTTCTTGAGTATGAAAACATAATATTCTTCTTCTGACAATTGAAAACCTTCATGTTTTTCTATGTACACTTCCTCTTCTAGGTTCCCATTCAAGAAAGCATAATTAAATTCCATTTGATAGACTTTGAATTTATTATAAATAGATAATGCTAGAAACATTCTTATAGATTCTAATCTAGAAACTAGAGAAAATGTTTCCTCAAAATATATGCCTTCAACTTGTGCATATCCTTTTCACAACAACATGGCCTTATTCCTTATAAAAATTCCATACTCATTGAGTTTTTTTCTAAAGACCCACTTTATACCTATTACATTCTTATTTCAAGGTCTTGGAACTAATTCCTATGTTTTGTTCTTTGTGGTTTAGATTAGTTCTTCTTCCATGGCCTTTATCTAATTCTCATCTTTGCTAACTTCACCATAGTTCTTAGGATAAATTTTTTATATTAGAGCAAAAATTACTTTCTCCTTGTTCATTGCAACTATTTTTCTTCTCTTAACTTATTGATTTTTATTGCCAATGATCTTATCTATATGATGATCCTTTTGAAAAATTATTGTAAGTGTATTTTCATTTATTTATTCAATCTCTTCATTATCTACTTCCTATCCAAAATCTAATTCTTATTTAAATATTTCTCTATTAGGTCTAACATGTTTCAAGCCTTCTTTAGCCTTGACATTTATACTCTCTAAAATTATTTGTAGTATTTTATTATAGCATATGTAGGCTTTGATTTGGGTGGAATAACCAAAAAATATTCCTTCATCACATCTTGATTCAAAGCTTTCTAAGTTATATTATTTTCTCCCGATGTAGTATTTGCTACGAAACACTCTAAAATACCTAATAGAGGTAAGTCTTCCATACCTTAGTTCATAAGGGGTTTTATCACTATTTTCCCTCAGTTAAACTCTATCCAGGATATATATTATTTATTTACTACTTCTCTCCAGCATCCATCAAGTAACTTAGCCTCTTTTAGCATTGTTTTTGCCATCTCCTTGACTATTATATTCTTTCTTTCAACAACTCCATTCTGATGTGGAGTCCTTACTACATAGTAATGCCTTTTGATTACATGCTTCTCATAGTATTCTATGAACTCATTTGAGGTGAATTCACCACCTCTATCAAATCTTAATAATTTTATTTTTCATCAAATCTCATTCTCTACCATGTCCTTAAAGATCTTGAATCTTTCAAATGCCTAAGACTTATCCTTCAAAAATGTTACCCATGTCATTATTGAGTAATCGTATATTAGAAAAATGAAGTATCTTTTTCCTTTGGATCCTCTTATCTTAGTTAAACCAAAAATATAAATATGAACTAACTCTAAAGGATTTGTAGTTGCATACTCCTTTGTTTGAAATATGCCTCTTGTTTGCTTGCCTTACTGACATTATTTGCAAGTAGTGTTTATAGGTTTGGTTATCTTCACCATATGTATAACACACTTATTTGAGATCAATTTTACTAAGTTATTAAAGTTTACATGACCCATTATTATATTCTATAACCGAATCTCATTAATATTTCCTATCAAGTAGCTTTTACCAATCACTTCACTTAGATTAGAAAGATTTCTTTTAGTTATTTTCCTTTTTGTAACTAATCTTCTAGATCTCTTTATCTTATATATTGTTGTATTAAATGTGACCTTATATCCATTTTCACACATTTATCTAACACTTAGCATATTAGGTTTCAATCCTTCAACAGAAAGGACATCATGCATAGGCAATTTTACATTTATGTTCAAGGTTCATTTACCATGGATTTTTAGTGTAGAATTATCTCCAAAGCTAATAGATCATTCCTTAAATTTACTCATTTTAATGAACTTAATCTTGTCACCAGTCATGTGTTGTGAGAAACCATTATATATTACCCAAAAATTATATTCTTTGACATGGAGTGCAGTTTGATCAATCATAAATTGTGCAAATTTCTAATTTTTTACTTTCCATATGTCCTTAGGTTTCTTGTTTGGCTTATTTTCTCCTTTTTAGAGACTTGTGAACCTTTATTCACACTATGAGGCATGAATTTATTTTTAATTTATATTTTTGGTCTTACAAAGTTTGTTCTACATTGTTTAGCTATATGACCAAAATTATTGCAGTTTAGCATATTACATTTATATCTAACAAGGGGGAAAATGAAATTTTTCTTATGAAGTTTTTTTTTTATCCTTTTAGGTATAACCCTAAATTCACTAGACCTATGACCAAAATTGTTATAGGTATAACAATAACCATAAACAAAATAAGGAATACATGTTCATAGCATTTCTTTGTGTAGGATGAGGAGGTCTTCTTAACTCTAGCTTCTTCAAGTCTCTCACCCTTATATAACCATCTACATCAGCTACCTTTGTGTTATGTATCTTCTTTGAGTTTACAGAGATTGACTTATTATTATTCTTTTCTCCTTAAAATTTATTCATATCATCAATGTTTGTGTCTATCTTTATATCTCTTGATGCATTCTTGTAAGCTTTTTCATTCTTTATTCATGATTCTCTTTCTACTTTGAAGTTATCATAAAAGTTTTTAGATGTACAAGTTATGGGGATTTTCCCTTTTTCAAAACCAAGACCTGATTTCTCTTTTGATGGCTTTTGAGAGTTGATCAATTCATCAAGAATTTTTGAACTTCCTTTCAACTTCAAACCTTTATCTATTTATTCTTTATATTTTTGATGTTCTTTTCTTAAAGCCACTATTTATGATTCTAACTTCATGCATTCATTAAATTTAGATTGTATTTAAACTTTGACTACATCTTTTATTATTTTAACCTCTTAAACTTGTGTCTTCAGTGTAACTACCATTTGATTAGATTTTTTAAGACTTTTAGATACTTTTTAAATATCCTTTTATGCCTTCTTCTTCTATGAGTTCTCTTTCCTAGATTTTCAATTTCATCTAGATCACAAATGAGTTCACCCTCTAGATCCACTACTCCTTCATCTTCTTCATTTGGGTATTTAACTTCTTTTTATTGATCCACAAAAGTTGATTTTAAAGTCATGAATAGGAGTTAATTTCCCTCACCCACAAAGGCACAATCATGGTCATCATCTAAACTATTACTATCATCTAATGAATCACTATCTTATCTTATGTATAGGCCCTTCTTATTTTTAAATAGGTTCTTCTTCTTGGAGTAGTGAGGTTTCATATTTTTACTATTATCTTCTTTCTCAAAATTATCCTTTTTAGTATAAGGGCATTTATTAGCAAAATGTCATACCTTATGATAATTGAATCATTTAAAGGGTAACTTACCTTTGTATTTTCTAGACCCTCTTGTTAATTTTATGACAAAGTTAGATTTTTTATCATCAAACTCCTTATATCCAGATGTAGGTGCTTCTAATTCTACTTGTTTAGATGCTTTGAATGCAACTTCTCTCTTGAAAGTATTTATTTATCCCATTCTCATCTCATAGGATGTGAAGGTTTCATGTAACTCATCTACACTGAGATTATCTATATCTCTTTCTTCCTCTATCATAGATATTTTAGAATCATACCTAGACGGAAAAGATCTTAGGACTTTTTTGACAATGATCAAATCTTTCATCTCTTATCTAATGCCTCTAATTACATTGACAATTCCATCTACTCAAAGGAGGTAGATTTTAATTTTTTCTTCATCATTAATTTTAAGAGTTTCAAACTTGCCTCTGTAAGTTTGTATATTTCCATGCTTTACCTTATCATCACCTTCATAGATGCTCTTAATATTTTTATAGACATCTTTACAATACATTACTTTAACAAACTCTAAGCTAGATAATCCACAAAGGATAGAATTATTTTCCTTGACATTATTCTCATATGTTTTTTTCATAGCCTAATTAATAAGATTTATAGTAGGAAGTTTATATCCATTAATAATATACATCCATACATCAAACCATAATGATGGTAAATATGATTCCATTCTTATGCTCCAAAATTCATAGTTTTATCCATCAAAGAGAGGTGAATTTTTTAGGAAGATCCTTCTTAAATAGACATTTCTGTTCACAATCCAAGATCTACCTGAGATGATTAAGCTTCTTCTAAATAACTAGGGCTCTGATATGAACTGTTAGAACACAACTATCTACTAAGAGGGGGATGAATTAGTAGATTGATTAAAATTTGTCCTTTAATTCTTTTAATGAAAATTAAAAACTATATGTAGAGATCACACACACAAAAATAGACACAACACTCAATGTACATGGAAAACCTAGTATGAGAGAAACCATGGTGAGAATAGCTACTAGAATATACTTTTCTAATCTAGCCTCATAATCAAAACCTCACTAGTTATAATGGGGCACTAACCCTAAGGAGACACCGATCCTCTTATTTAAGATCACTTACTCTAGAGAAGCACCTACTCTATAAATAAGCACAAACTTAGTTCTTCTAAGGGCACCTCGCAATTAGATCTATTATGGAGCTACAACTCTAGATTTTAAAATTGATTTTAAAATGATTCTAGTTCTATGTTACAGACCTATTATATAACTATTCATAATCTTCACTTCTTCCCTATTTCTCTCTACTTATCTACCCTTAAAATAAAATTTATTCCACATTTAGTGTGTATCCTACATGACATATATATGCATTAATTCTAGGTCTCACATCTTCTCTATGTTCACACTTGGTTGTTAACACAATAGGATCCATTTTTAGATTCAATTCATATTTATTTAATGAAAAGTTTTTGTCTTCTTGAATTCATATACCACAACCATAATTCTCTATTTTTTACTATATTTAACATATATCATGCTCTAAATTTGATGCACATATCATATTACACAATTGTTATTGACTAAAACATTCTATATCATTCTTTGTGTCATAAAATGTAGCTTAATTGTATGTTCTATTTTATTACCATTGAGAAAAACATATCTTTAAATACATACCATTTATTTTAAGCTCATTACATGATATAATTATTATCATTCAATTGAATCAACGTTAAAATGCAACTTTTTATTCAAACTCTAATAGGCTCATACGCTCCATTAAATCTTTGTGAGCTTTCAAACTTTAACATTTCAACTTTAAAATGCATCCATTGATCTTTGATATGAATTATTTAATGTTGTTATATCTTTAAAATTAGCATAAAATTTACCTCTATTTATCATTAAACATCAATCACTTGATTTCATATCATTGCTTCATAATAATTTGGAACATATACACACTATCGATCTCCTTGAAGTAGCTTAGTCTTTAACTTGATAAACATTAGACACTTTGACCTCTTTTATTCCATGCACTTAATTTATCTTAATTTCATGATCACATAATAACTATTTGATCCTATGATAGATTAATATTTTCATTTTATCTCTATCTTACAAGATCCTATGAATGTGACACATGTCACTAAAACAATCACTCTCAAGTACATTTAACATATTGAATTTTCTATGCATCATTAGATATATATCATGTGATTAAGTGATAATCATTGATAAAGCTTAGACAAATCTTAAGTTCATGACTTTGGAATATTAAAGTATTTGATCATTATTCCAATTTGGTAATTAATAAGTCAAAAGGTCTAGTTATACAATAACAAATAAGGCTTAAATTATGACTTAAGCAATCAATTCCTACCTATATCTAGTAAACATAAAATTAGAAGTTCCTATGAATATCATGACAAAAAACCATGTTGTTTTACTAGGAAACCCTAATAATGGTTGAGAGCAAAGATAAATCATTTATCATCTCATTTTTGTTCATCTGAACCTATGGACCATATATATGAGATGCACTTGAAAAACCCATAATAGATCTTATATCAATTTCTCTGTAAACATATAGAAATGGTCTCTATAAAATTATGGCAACTTTATATGACAATATTTAAACTTATACTATGCAATTGTAAAACATGCTCTTCTCTCCATCAATCTTGACTGACCCTCTGACATGAATGACATCTATAATGCCAAAAATATCTATTTTGATGTCAATGAAAATCATATTACTAATAGCCATGTGAAATGAAGGTGTTAAATGATGGAGTGTGTTAGAAACAAGTGTAGAAAGCTCATGGAGCTACCATGTGGCAAAATCATGGGAAGATAATTTAAAGATCGATGGTATACATAAATTCAAAGATAGATGAATTATTTGAATATTTATACAAAGTATTTAATCAAGTTTTATGAATTATAGATGTGTTGACACATGTCCCAAAAAAGATCAATGGTCACATTTCAAAATTAATGAATAATTAGACATGGTGAATCCATATAATCAAGACAAGTTAGTTTAAAATATTTAGTGGACCCGTAGACATGGAATGTATAAATAAATAAATCCAAGGAAATAATAAGACATGAAACTCATAAGTTCAAACTAAATTTCCTACATTGACACTCTACAAAAACCTTAAAAAAATCCATAAGTGTATGAAATCCCTAATTTTCCCCTATTTTCATTGTGATCAAGATAAGGATAATTGAATTATCATTTGTGCATAGATAATTTTATCTAAAATTGAATCAAAATCCAATACTAAGCTATTTGATAAAACTCAAAACAATGGTAGCTCAAAAGGGTGCTTCAAAAGAAGACGTAGAGATTGATTTAACCACAAATGTTTAGGGATTAATGTTTAAGGACATGGAATTCAATGTTAATACTTTGATCACTAGTGACAAAAATTGGTCAAATTTATTTTGGACTATTAAAAATCAACCGGCCATTACCCAGGAAGAGGAGAAAAACCTATCAGCTAAAAGACTATATGATGACATAGTAGCCATTCAAATGATCAATCTTAATTATGAAACAACAAAGCATAAGGTACTCCACTATATTGACATTTTTGCTTATATTTTTAAAGAAACTAAAATAGATAAAGGTATGATAATTAATGAACACAATTTGAGAAAGGTTTCTTATATTTATGCTATTGCATTTGAGTCATATTACAAGTTGCCAACACCTAAAATTAACCTAGATTCAATCAATTCCTAGGCCAAAGAGCTTGATTTGAAGGAAACCCTAGCCATTTCAATGTATTCTATAAAATAGTTTTTTTTAGACTTTAGTAAAAGGAATCCTATCACCCAATTCAAAACTGGGATTAGGATGATAATGACTATGTTGAACAAATTGTGTGGACATGCCACCACTACATATGTAGACCTAGTATGGGTACCCATAGTCTACTTTATGGTTGAAAAGGTAAATTTTCACCCTCGATTTGAAATAATAGGCATCTCATTGTGTAGGTAGATATTTACATTTAAGCACCAAAAAACATAGTTTTTCTTTATGTTATATCTCTTAGATGCTCTCTATGTAATGACCAAGATCCCAAACTAGAGGGAATGGTCACCTATTGGAACCTAGACTATCTCCTAATATTACTTTGAATTACACATATTTAAATATAGGGATCATATTTAGTTTATCTATGATTATGTCTACTCGGCACTTAGTGAATCTATAACTAGGATTCCAATTATAAGGGTCAGCCCATTGATCAAAAAGATTGTTGAAGCATTAGGAGATATATCATTGTATCTAAACTATACTATTATAAGAATTGAAAGAACATAGAGTTATAATCTAAAGATACCTATTTATGTCCATAAAAATATAGCAAACCAAGAGGCAACATACTAGTTGTTTCATGGAATTGATCGTCTCTACAAGACTAAAAGAAAGGGACTCCTTCACGGCTTCCCAATAAAAATTGGAAATACTATATTTAGATAATGTAAGAACATTGAGACAACATCCAGGCATAAATCATACTTTAATCTATAGTTGGATGAGCTTAGATAGTGGGAACTTTATATAAAGGTTAAAGAACATTTAAAGATTAATGGAATGTTAAATGTACCTTATGATCATCAACTAGGTGCTTTTGACCATATTTACACCAAAGCATCCTCATACTCTAAGGTCACTCAAAGATTGAAGGAACATAACCTTAGACATAATTATAGACTTTAGAGGAATCAAAAGGTTGATGGCAAATGTCAATTGGGGCCCAGATAGTATCATTTACTAATTAGTTCACCTACTAGACCCCCACCTACTCAACCACATATAGAGCACAAATTTAAAATATAGAGTAATCATAGGCTTGAGGAGAAAAGGATAGATGAGGTTGGTTCAATTTAATTAGTTCTTAAACCTTTATCTCAGGTAGAAGAAAAAGGATCACCTTTAGAATAGATTCACATGGTATCTTTGGACCCTAATGAGTCTATAGAGGATGCATTACAAACGATTTCTAGTGATTATGAGTGAGATGATGAAGAAACCCAAGTTAATGAGATAAAAGAAGAGAAAGGGAAATAAATGGGATTGGACTTATTTCTATTGACACACCTTAGAGGAAGGTTAAACTAGCCATTTTTCCTAAAACAAAAAAACCTAAGGCGATTTTCACTAATCCTTTAAGTGAATTCAATCTATTTAGTGAGGAAAAATTGATATATGGTAAAAATATTTTATATTGGTTCATCTATGGACCTAGATTGAATAAAGTGCCTACTATGCATCACCCTTGGGCCATGGCAAAGGCCACTAATATTCTTGTTGACCAAAATTGACCTTATAAGTCAAATTGGGACCCTTTTGGATAAAAAATTGAGTTTTAGGTGTTTTTATGGGTACAATATTATGTCATAGTGTGTATTATATGTCTTTTGATTTTATTCCACGTCACATTAGCTTTGGTCATTAGTCATTTCAGTCTATATATCATTTTGAGGTCAAAAAGGGCCATTTAATGACTTGTACAACCTCTTTGGAAAGTGTCAAGGTTTCAAAAGGTGATGTAACATTTCGTGTGTCCTATTATGCCTTATTAAACTATTCCTAACTAAAACATGGTGGGTTCTTCAAAAGAAAGGGTTGTTTTCTTGAAAAAGGGAAGAGTTTGGCACTTGTATGACCCATAAGGGAATGTGACACATGGGAAAAGGTTTTGAGATGTCTCTTTAAATTCATAAATCTAGATTCCACATTTTAAATTATTTAAAAGTGTCAATTTTGAGCTAAAACCAGTTTAATCTTTCTTTACCCTTCTGGACACATAGAACTAGTCTTCATGTTTGTATTTAGTATGGTCAAAAGGAGAGGTTTCAAGAAAAATGATCTTGGGGGTGTATTATAAACCTATTTATCTTAAATTTTATGTTTGGTTTTATAGGAATGGTGACCTATTATTTATGAACCATCCTCATGAAATTGAGAATGTTTTTATGCTTGTTAATTTATGCACCCTGCAATTTTTGCACTTGTTTGGATGATTCCATACAATATAGTTACTAAGATTGGTTATAAATTATTTTTAATCCCTTATATAATTTCATCCATTTTTTTCATATTTTTATTTTATTTTATGAGACAACCAACTTAGTATCCAAGGATAAGTGAAGGAGTGAAGTTGTAGTCATTTTTTTCAAATTACTTGAAATTTTTTCAATGTTATGGTTTCAAAATAAAGTAAAGTGATGTATTATAGCTCATATATATATTTATTAATCTTAAATTCCAAATCCAACTTCAATAACCACTTCAAAATCCAAGAGATCAATGCAAGCTAGAAAATAACCACCTACAATAGTTGTATGGTTTGCCACTTCTTAGGGAAACATGAAATGTGTGTTTGAGATTTTTTTGATGTTTAGAGGGTAAAAACATGCCTTTAAAAAATTTAAAAGAGTTTTTATAGTATTGGATTCTATTTTAACCTCAATTATACCTTACAATAAAACTTGTGGCACTTTGGGATAATTTTCTAAAACTATCAAAAAAAAGGTCTAGACCCTTTTTTGAAGTTTCTCATACATAATTCCATTGAGTTCCAAGACTTTCAAGTAATATTGTCTTCAATATCTAACCTAGGTATATAAAATTTTAATATAAGAGAGTTTTTTGAGTTGATGAGAGTGGTTTTCAAAATTCCTCAAGTTTCTCTTTGAACACTAAATTTCCATAGTTTTATCTACAACAAGATGAGTTAATAACAGTTCTAGGCTTAATGAGTGGATTTGATACTTAAAACTAGGTTAGAACATATTATTTCACTAAGTAGCATATAATTTCCATGTAAAATCATCAAGGAGGTTCATATAAGGGTATTTTTCATTCACAAAGGATGAGTCAGTCTGTATAAATGGCCTAGGCACAGTTACCTATAGGCAACTTAGTGCTCAAACTTGAGAAAGTCTTCACATTGTAGAGTATGAAATATAATGGAATTATTAAGAGGTTTCAATGGATATATGATTATTTTAAATGTTAAATAAGGCCTTATGTGATATATTATTAGTAAATTTCAAGTTGAAATGCCTTGTAAGGCTATCCAATACCTACAACCACACTACCTCCTTCAAAACCTAACACAAGGTTCTAAGACTAGATCATGTTTCCATGATTTATATAGTTTCAAATAGTTTAAAGGATTATTTATGACCTAAATAGTCATAAATATGATTTTATATTAAATTATTTTAGTTTCATGGACACCTATAGGCATCCTTTCCCATAAAAGTTCTCACCTACATCCAACTTCAGGTGCAAGTTTGAGAAGGTGTTTCCTTCTTAAGTACCCAGAGCATAGTGGACTTAAAGAATGGTGTGAACATTTTTGAACATGAATATAAAAATTAGATGTTTTAATATGGATTTTTTATCATATAAACATCTAAAAGTGTCCCCTCAAGTGAAATATTCACCTACAACCAACTATAGAAGACTATGGTGTAACAGTGAGAGGAAATAAGTGAATCAAATAGAGAGCAGGTCTGGAAATGCATTGATTTGAGTTAAAAATAATATTAAATTAACTAAAATACATATATGAGGTATAAAAACATAAATTCAATTCTAAGCGCAATGTTATATCTACATGTGGGCCACTATTCTAGAACAAAACACAATCATAATCATATTGTACTCAGTCCTAAAGAAGCATGTAAAGGATGTGGGGATGAATTGGTTGGAAAACCTTTGTTAAAATTTTTATGTAATTAATAAACCCTAATACAACACAAAATAATTATGGATAAGGATATCAAATGATTCACAATACAGTCTATATGAAAATCATGCACACAGTCTTTGCCTAACAAGTCTATCTAGGTTTTTAAAGCTTTTAAAAGGTCTAATGGCATAATAAAAGAACAAAAATTTTGTAGATAATATATAATAATTGAAGAAAACTATTAAATATTAACCTAGTATAATTAAAAAGGGTAAGTGCCCTATATTTTGTCTCAGATAGAGGGTACTTCCCCTTGTGCATAACCCCTATAGTTTGGAGATTAGGGATGAAAGACAAGACATGGAGCTAGTTGAAAATTAAAAATAGATTTGTAAATTTTAATTACACCTATTAAAAATTAAATAATCAATAACATATGGGAGAATCTCAGTAGAGTGACCTAGACTCTCTAACTTGTAGGCACACCTAATAAGTAAATTTTGGCCTAGTTACCAAATGAAGAGTTATTTTTAGTTCCACCTTGATATGATAATTATAACCTATTAAGGCATGTTTATGGGGTCAATAAATATGTGTTAAATATTTTTTAATTCAAATAATACCAATTCGATGGCCTAGAGCATAGGGATTATAGTTAGACCTATTAGGTAGGGTTTAAGCCCAAGGCCAAATGGGAAGTCACTAATAGTTATAGCCTTAGATATGAATTATAATCCATTTGGGAATTATTTTGAGGATAATTTCAAACATTTTAAATATATTTATATGCAAAGGAAACCATCAAAAATCCACTTTTGGGTTTTAAGACAACTCAGGCATACATGAACCTCAAGAAGAGCTTGATATAACAACTTTAAGTGCTCACATCTCCTCTGAGGATGTGCATGGAGGCCAATGGAGTTTATGGAGGTTAATAGGGTCATTAAACATAATTATTGTGAGATTTTTTTGCATTTATAATGTTTCATATTTATTAACAAAGCTTAAGAGTGAAAATTGGCTTAAAACCCTCATAAATACTTACTAGTGACCAGTTTGAGGAAGTGGAGATTTAATGCTACTCTAATGGCATAATTGGCCTATAATGATGATTGGAGGTTGTATAGGAATTAGTGAGGCTCCTTCCCATCCTTTTGAGTTGTAAAAAATTGTATAAACAAGGTAAAAAAAATATGTTACTTTTGACTATTTTATAGGTTTTAGAAGGATTCTAAAAATTCTAATCACATGGAAGCGAATATTAGGACATAAGATAGATCCCAATGTAAATTTAATTCCTTAAAAAAATCCTAAGTTCCTCAACCATTTAATTCATCTCAAATAGTGAAAAATGGCATAATGGATATGATGGTGAGAAGTGTGAAAACATTAACTGGAAGTGATTTTAAGGTGTGTCAGATGCCTCTCAAGCCATGGAGGGTATTTATAAGTGTCAAAAACTCCATCCCATGTATTTTTATGGAAAATTTATGTCAATTTTGAGGCCAAGTGTGAGGGGTGATACAAAAAATTAATTGCTTAGATTACAGATGGTGATGGCTCATTTATAGAAGTTTCTAGATGAGTAAGACTACAACCAATGCATGGAGAGGCATGTATACAACCCTTATACCTCATTATAATATTAATACCTATCCCTAGTTATTTTTGGGATGTTCAAATAGGAATAAATCATGAAGGTAATTTTATAAGCCATAATGAGAAATTCTACACCACTTTGAAAGAGTTTCATGCCTTATATGGAGACTTGTGATTTTTGACCTTACATGGTCTATTTATTACTCTCTTCCCACACATAAGTAACTCATTTTATTTACATGACAAATGTCCTTGTGATATTTGGACTTCTCTCTTCTCCTTTCTCTCTAAAGTTCTATTAGAACTAGCCATTTTGTCTTTTATAATTCATGCTCTCCACCTAAGTATGGTGAATCCATACTCATTTACATACCATTTAATCAAAAATAATAATGATTTTTACCTCTTCCATGACTATTCATAATGTGTTTACTTGGATGATTGATTTTTCTTAGTGATGACTTGTTTCCTTATCATTATTATTTCATTCTCTCACCTATTTATAATTGGACAACTTCTTCTTATAGGTAATTTGAAGTGTTTTATGATGTTTCAAGGTTGAGTGAGTTAGTATACTCAAATAATGCCAGTCTAGGCCTCTTGTCTTGTCATCCTAGCCTAAACATTCATCACAACCTCATAATTTAACATTGATGTAAGAAGATGCATATTGGAGAAGTGTATGTTTGTTTAATCCCTTATTCTCATGTGTAATATGCTATTGGTTAGAAGTCACCAAATTATTTGGTGTATCACCTCCCTTAGGATAATTTTCTTCTAGTTTTCTCTCTCTCTTTTCCCTCACAATGTTTAGCTGTAGTAATGATCCAAAGTGGTACATCAAGGGAGATAGCCCTATCTAGATATTCACCTCATTATTAGGCTCACCCACAACCAAGAGGTGTTTCAATTGTACCACTTGGCTGAGGAGAGCTGAGACATCTCGTCAAAGGGTGCAAGTCCAAGTGATAATAATTCCTAGAAAGCAAGAAATGAAACCATGGATTGTGAATTTACAAGAGGAAGAGGAGAGAATATTGGCTACTCTAAGTCAATCAATTAGAGCACAAGTAGAGGTCTCAACTCATCAAGTGACTCAATATTTAGTTGGATCCAAGTTTTACCCAAAGACTGGTGGATTGATGAGGGTGATAGAGAAAAATGTCATGATACGTGGTGAATAAATAACATACTAAAAGGTAGAACCTTTGGATAGTTTGACTCAAGCAGGGAGATAAAAACTTAGAGAGGATCCAATATTTTTAGAGTATCCTTAAGAGTTATCCCAAGCTCAAAATGAACAATTACAAGTTGTCATCAAAGGCATTAAGAAATAAAAGAAGAACTTGGAGGAGAAGGCTATCTTTTTAGTTCCATATGTAATGATCAAAATGTTTAAATATAATTTATATGATATGTTCAAAGATTTGAAATCAATAAGTCTCATGCAAGATGTAGTGAACAAATAAAATATTATGGCTAAGAACAAAATGGATTAGTGGTAGTATTCATGAATCAAAGTGAAAATTTTGGTCAATATTCTGGTAGAGGATCAAATACCTAATTTTAAAACAATTATCATAGCCCATCTAAATTTGGATGTATCAGTATTGATAGAGAAATTCAAGGATATAGATCAATGGTCTATAAATATAGAAGACCTTTCTAAGGATGAAAAACAATTAGAGGATATAATATTACATATATTGAGTAGCATGATCACATACCCAACTACACTCAACCTTATTAGTCTAATCACTAGAAAGTAATTTAAGCTTAGGGATACATAGGTTATGAAATAATTAATAAATCAAATATAAGGAAAGAGAGGGGATGATAACATTAGGATCTTATACATGATTCTAACTACTAAGGAGGAGATTAGTGAAGCCAAAAGCATAAGATAAACAATGAACAAAGTTGACAAAGATTTTAGATGCTTGCAAAATCAAGAGCATAAGATTTTTATAGAATCTATAATTAATATCAAGCTCATTGATGGGTAACATGAAAAGGTAATAAAGATCCTATAGTAGAAACATGGGACTATAGTAGGAAAAGGATCTCAAAGTTAAATATTTGGATTGAAGCATATTATTTTTGTAACTAGACATGTATACCTTAGAAAAGGAATAGTCTTTTGTTAAAAAATGTGCATCCTTATAAATCACATTTCTAATGAATCAGTCCATAGGAGATGCCATAGTTATAGAACTTTTTAGAAATTACAACTATCTATGACACATGTATAATTTTAATTTACCAAGACTAATTGACATACCTCATTAGTTTTATATATAAGGGGTATTGTCAATTGTAAATGGGAGGGAGTTTTTGAGAAAGAAAACATTGTGAAAATTTGGAGCAATCAATGTAGGTAGAGAAATCTAAAAAAATTATCTCATTTGTTTTTGTGATTTTCATTATGGATACTCTCTCACTTATCTATTCTAATATTTAGATTTGAATGGTTCTTATGAATTCTTTATGGGCACCTTTTAATTGTATAGCTGTCAATTTAAGCTAATTCTAAATTTATTGAAAGTTCTTAGGTTCATTTCATTCTCTTCGCTCTTATTTTATATGTGCTTATGCTATTTTCTTGCAAGGGTAAATCTTTAAAGTGAATTTGGCTCTTATTTGCACTATTTATACATTCCTTGGATGTTTGCCTCATGTGTGATAGGATTTGAGCTTAAGATGATTCATGTCATACATTAGTTTTAAGTGCACATTTATATGAAATTTTAACTTTATCATAATATCTATGTTAAAGATCAAAAACATCTAAATGTTTATTCTCTATCTTACCCTTCCTTTTTATTAATTTTTTGATTAATTCTCTTTATATTATATTCCATTATAAATATCCATTTTATATTATATTTTATACTTAGTTTTGAGCATAATTCACTTCTTTTAGTCTAGATTATTTTAATTTTCACAAGTTAGTTATCAATCCACAGTTGCTCTTAGCAACCAAAATTATAAATTTTGTGAAATAGTTCACTTATTATGTTGTTATTCCACCAAAGATATCAAGAATATCACAACATACAACTCATTCATTAGATTCTTTTAATCCAAAAAATATTAGTGTTTCTTAAACACTCTAAAACACTTGTGATACACTTTCATGCATTAATAATATGTTGAGAATAAATTAGAATAAATTGATTTAATGTGCATCTACATCATTTTCTAAAATTTACTCTTTTCATCAATTTTTAGCATCTGTCCATTTTTATCAGACAAACCCTTAATCAAGAATCATCAAACTCATTCTCATTTATTTGGATCAAATTTCTCCTTATTAATCATCAACACTCTACTTCTTCTACAATTCTTTGAAATAATATTACTTTGTAACACTATTTCAAATAGGATAAAATGTAAACACCTAATTTAGATTTAGTGTTGAAATGTACCTAAAATCCATTTAATAATTCTTCTTAAAATAATTCATCACATCTTGTTCCAAATTTAAACAACTAAATAAGTTAAATTAATCAATTATTCATACTTTAAATCCTTATTTTAAATATAAAATATGGATTTTACTCCTTTTTCAACATCTTCCACCTTATTATCCATTACATCTTGACTCATCCTAACTAAACCCATCAATTTCTAAACCTATTTGAGTTATCCCTTTAGTTATCAAGAAGTTTGATTCATGCTTACTAACTTAGCTAACCAATCCCATAATTTTCTTAACCTTTTGAAATGGTTTTCATCCTCATGGGTGAGGACCCATTATCCACCATTGATTATTTGGATCATTTAATAAATGTAACTAATTCTCCACTATTAGATATTCCTCCAAAAAATACAAATAAGCTTGAAAACATTCATTTTCAAGAATCCTAACTTATGATAATGAAGTTATATTAAATTCACAAGCAAATCCAAGTGAATAAAAGCATACAAAAACTCATTTTGTACCAAAATTTTACCTATTCTCCTTTGCATTAGAAGAGCGAGAAACCACATTTTTGAAGAGCAAATCAAGTTTACATCACAATGAATAAATCTTATACATTTAAAGTATACATTTGTGTTTTCTATTTTCTTTATTTGCTGTTCTATCTTAGGTTTAATTTATCTTAGATTAAGTTTACATTATTATTTAATTTATTAGAATTTCAAAATTTAGTTCACACATTTCTTAATCAACTAAATTCAATATAAGATAGAGAAACAAACAAATAAAATATAAATCACAAACTTATACTACAAATGTGTAAGCTTTCTCCATTACAATATAAAATTGATTTACTCTTAAAAAATTTGGTTTCTCACTATTCCAATTCAAAGGAGAATGGGAAGCATTTTGGTGAAAATTGAGTTTTTGTATGCTTTGATTCACTCGGAATCGCTTGTGAATTGAATATAACTTCATTAACATAATTTAAGATTATTGAAAGTGAAGGTTTTCAAGATTATTTATAAATTTTTGGAGGAATATCCAATAACAAAGGATTATTTATATTTATTAAATGATCCAAATAATCAATGGTGGCTAATTAGTCCTCACTCATGAGGATGAAAACCATTTCAAATAGTTGAAAGAAGTATGGGATTGGTTAGCTGAGTCAGCGAGAATGATTTAAAATTATTGACAACTCATGAGATGACTCAAAGGAGGTTGAAAAAGTTATGGGTTTAGTTGGGATGATTCAACATGTGAGGGAGAGTAAGGTGAAAGAGGTTGAATGTGTAGAATCTGAAATTTATATTTAAAATATAAATTTAAAGTATGCATAATTGACTAAATTGACTTATTCAATTATTTGAATTTGGAGGGATATGCAAATAATTATTTTTAATAAGAATTATTAAATAGATTTTAGGTGTATTTTGATGCTAAATGTAATTTATGTTCCTACATTTACCCCTGTTTGAAATAGTGTTGTGAAGCAATACTATTTCGAAGAATAGTGGAAGAAGTAGAATGTTGATGATTAAGAAGGATAAATTTGACCCAAATGAATAAGAATGAGTGTGATGATGCCCCCTTAAGTTTTTGTGCAATAAAAATGAAAAAAAAATCTAAATTGATGAAAAGAGGAAATTTGACAAAATGATACAAATAAATGATAAATTAATTTATTATAGAATTGATATCAGACTTAAAATATGTTGGTTGTAAAAGGTTGCCCCTAGATAATTAAAAATAGAATATAGATCTAAAAAATGATATCTTACCATTTGAACATTACATGATTAGTGTTTTGATAATGATAGAGGGGTCAATTGAGAAGTTGTGGTAATGGTATATCCTAGCAATAATAAGTTATGGATCTAAAAATATAATAAGTATATTATCTTTAAAATAATAGTGATAAATTTACACAGATAGATTGTTTCAAGATGTTGAGAAAATTTTAAAATAAATTGATTTAATTTATCTATAAATTTTTAAAATGAATGAAGGATGAAGATTATGGAGGGATGGGGAGGAATATTTGATAAGGGATAAAACTATAAGTAGAATAAATGGGGTATAAAACTTCATTTATGAAAATTTGATTTTCAAAGTTATTTGCTAAGAAAATTTAGTTGAGATATTTTCTCTAAGACCTTAGAGGAAATATGGATCATATTCCACACCACAAGCACCAGGTAGAGCGAGTGAGGAGGTTCTAGAGACTTGAGAGGAGTGGGCCTCTGGTAGGTTAGTTTGCATTTTATTTTTTTTGCATTTTGTGTCATTAGTTAGGGAATAAAGTGAGGTAAAATGAATTCACAGATGTCAAATTGATGAATTCAACATAAAAAATAGTGAATTTACTACAAGTAATTACAAATTCATAAAATAGAGAAGTGAATTCATTTAATAAGGTTTTCAAATAATGAAAGTGTATAAAATGGAATTTCATAATTTGTTAGTTGTAAAAAATTATTTAATATAATAACAAAATCATTAGATAGGGAAGCAAATTCATTCAACTAAGAGGTGAATTCATTGGATTGAATAAAATGGTCAATCAAATGTGAAATTAAATCATTATATAGATAAAATACTAAATGTAGAAGTGAAAATGTGTGTTAGATAGTCAAATAAGGTTTTTAGGGAAGGATAAATTATATGAGCATGATATATGAGTGGATGGATGGAAAATTTTTGTTTGATAGTATAATTGTTTGTTAATTTTTTTAATTGGTGTAATGTATTTATGAATTGAATTTAATTTTGAGTAAAATTAATTATATGATAATGTATGTGATGTGAAAGAGGTATTACTAGTGTTTGTGACTGCAGAGCAAAGAGCTAGAATGACAGCGTGGATGGAAAGCTTCATAGAGTATGAATTTTGTGGTTTAGAAGTGAATGGATACTACATTACACATATGCTATATATTTGAGTGGATATAGAACTAATAATAGCAATTGTAGAGATATTTCATAGTGATATTAGCAGATTTCACATATTGATAGGGGAGATGATTGTTACATTAGAGGATGTGTATCAGATTCTAAGTATTTTGATATAAGGGATACAAGTATACTGGGGATAGTTTCCATAGAAGATCACACTTTTTTTGTCTATGGTATGGTTCTTATTGTTAGAGGTGGTGTATATGTAGATTATTATACTATATTAGCTATGGATTATTTGACCATTTTACTCATGGCTGTTATCAATGGCATTAGGTAACCTAATAAGAGTGGGAGGTTATGTCCTATTGGTCTTCTAGATATGATTAGAGATATGATGGATATGGGTCATGTTGGAAAATTTAGACTACAAATGAAACTTTGATGGATTTAAGGTAAGAAGATAAATAAGTTATTGATTAAAGAGTAATCTAATGGCACAAGGATCAAATAGGATGTAGGAGAAGATCAAGTCACTTTCAAATATTTTGAAACACTTTAAGTAGGCTTAAAGTGTAAATTTGGAAATCTCAAGGGACTAGACCATCATGGCACGTCATGAAGGAATGAGTAGAGAAATATGGTCATGCATTTAATAATTACACTTGAGAAATTTACTAGATATGAGGAATTGCATGACATGATGATTTTTCATCCCATAAACATCCTCTACAATTTTTTTATCTTGATGAGTTCTCTATCTCAATATATAAGCTTCAAAAGTTAAACTTTAAAAATGGGACGTGTGCACAAATGTCAAATTTAGACATCATAAAATATTTTTCTTAATTCAAATATTTTAATGATGAATGTGAAGCTAAAAAGTGTCAAGATCATAAGATCTTAAGTTGATATCTAACAATGCATTGGTGATCATCGATGTTAGTGGGTTTGGAAGATCCAATGGAACACATTAAATCATGAATCAAAGATAAATGGTGATCTTATAGTCAAAAATTTAGTAGATCTTAGGAATAAATGCTTAGTTTCCAAGTATCACAAATATAGTAACTACTAGGTAAATCAAAAATATGCATACAATCCATGCAAAGGGATATTGACAGTGCATGTAAGGTCAAGAAGTCAATGAGCTTGGGATGAATGTGAGTTTTCCACATGGTGAAAGAGTAAGAATAGGATATAACTAACTACAGGACCCAAAAAATGAATGAAGAGCTAACAAATGTCATCATCAGGGAGCCTAGATTATGATTAGTAGTTAAAATTAAAATTCAAAAGCCAAGGGACTTCAATGGAGAGAAAATATGACCTAAGGTCAAACTAGAGAAAATATTTCAAGGGGATGCCACAAAGGTAGACACATTAGACAAAGTATTTTTCCACCCTAAGTAGGTAAAATACATAAAATCAAGATTAAACGTGATCTAAGTTACCAAGAGTAGACCTTTCAAATCCATCAAATGCCTTTAAATCCATGTAAAACTTTAAAATGTCTTTTAGACATAGGTTTTTATGTCTCGTTGAAATTTGAGAAACCCTAACCTATGGATCTTCATTTGCAATAATGACTATATGAAAACTAATAGGGTGATTGGTTTTCATCCATAATAGATCTACACATATGATTTGGAAGCAATGACATAATGGTGATTGTAAAAATAATGTCCAAAATAACATCAATGAGATGGCTCAAGTAACTACCTGATAATGTGAAGAACATCAAGCATGATTGAGGAAGCTAGTGGGGCATCTAGTGTTTCAAGGTCCTTGGTTACTTGTTCATTTTTTATGGATTATGACTTAGTATCCTTAACTCAATGTTAATTGATCAAAGGTGTTTGGGTCACATTTATTAAGGGTTATTTATTTAGTTCCCTTGCTCCCCCCTTTCTTTTATATATTCCATTTTCTTTCCCATTTAAAAGGGATCACTCATATATTTTTCTTAGAGGTAGAGACTCTTATTATTTGGCTATTCCAAATTTTTATTGTAACACCTATTTGATATAATAAAGACTTAATTCCTCCATTTACAAGTTGAATTAAAGTGTCTTATGAGTTAATTGATGTGGCTAACTAAATCTATGATTTCTTTTGCCTCTATCTAAATTCCCTCACCTTCATGAAGTGTTTGGTAGCTTTTATAAGTCATTATAAGTGTATATATAGTCTACTAATTAGTTTGGAAATGGAAAACTACCATCCCATGCTAGATTAATAGCTATTTCCTACCTTCTAGTGAAATACTTATGTGGAAGATATTAAAAGATTGAATGAAGTGATGTTTAACAGTCTTGAAAGTGTTGTATAATGTGGTTTGTGTATGCATAAGTGTTCAAAACATTGGTGCGTCACCTCATTTTTACATGTTTTAATGTAATTAGTGTCATTTTCTCTCCCTTTTCCAACTTAGAGGTTAGTGTAGGTGATAGATCCAATAGGAAGCTAGCCTTCTCTAGAGGCTCAACCTCACTATAAGACACCCACATGTTGAGGTTGTTCTTATTTTATGGCTTAGTTGGAGGGATCCTGAAGAACTACCCCCATGGGTACAAATTATGACCACAATAGTTTATGGCACACCTAGTGGGACTTAGAGACATTATTTATAGCTAAATTTTTGAGCTAAGGATAATTAGATACAATAGAGGAAGACATTCATCATCATTAAAAATTAAAGGTTATTTAAGATACAGAGCTCATATAATCATGCAATCAATACTCTCATACCAAAGGTTATTAAAAGGTTAGATAATAAAGGTATTTGAATTCATTAAGATGCCTTCTATTTCATATAAAAGAGAAAGATTTAATAGTACAAGACCTTATCATTAGAATAAATATTCATCCCTTGGTCATCCTATTGTTTTTAAGTGGTTCAATCCCCCTACCCAAATGGTCATCAAAAATCAAGTATTTATTCCATTTAATAGAGGCAATCCATTAAAATTAGCCTAATATGATGATATTACTATGTCTACTCTTAAAATCATCCCATTATTTTTTATATAAGATTAAAAAAATGATATTGAGCACATCCAAGATGTTACCAACCTTTATTTAGTTCATAATATTATTCAAGATAATGTAACTATTAGACTGCTCATTTCTTCCTTCAAATTAAAATCACTTTAATGGTATAGAAACATTTTAATACATTCCATAGATACCTAGGATGAGTTAGGTAAAGACTTAGTCAAGAAATTTGAAGACAAGTCTGAGCACCTATGCTTAGTTGAACAAATGACTACCATTCAAAGACACCCCCATGAGTTCATGTCTGATTTTAACCTTAGATTCCAAAAGACATGGACTATGATACTTGCATTTATTATACCATCCCCAAAATATCCCTTATTGTACTATATGAAATCCCTTAATTTTGATATTAGTGTGATGATATAGTCCATGGGTGATAATACCTTACCGAATTCCTATGAGGTTGTAATAAGAGTAGAGAACAACTTGATACAATCTAGTAAACTTTATCTAAGGCCTCTAGTGCCTATATTCCTAGAATTGAAGCCTATTCCATTAACTCAAGTTCCTCAAATTACATCTATAACACTTATTCCATCACCTAAAGATAAAATTGTAGTCCTTCCTAGTCAAGCTAGGGATATTGTAGAATTGAAAAGTATGTTACAAGTTGTTGGGAATGAAATAGTTTAAATCAAAAGATAGGAATACTAAGGTAAGACTTATCAACAATAGAATCAGAACTCCTATCATTCTTTCATAGGAAATATACCACCTTAACAATCACAAGGAGACATAACCCAATTAAAACCATATGAAACTCTTGACCATAATTTACCACCAAGTTCAAGAGCTATTGTTCCCACCCGTCCTCAAAACAACTTGATGCAAGATTCAAGCTAGCAATAATTTAATCCCAATGGTACTCAAAATGAAGCCTTGGTATCATAAAACATTATTATGCCATAGATGACACTTGAATAATTTTCTCTTTAAGAAAATAAATAACAAGAGGAAATCTTGGCATCATAAGGTTAAACCCAATAATTTTAAAGGCAACATGATGCCATTAATATAAACTATTATATGGATGATCATGTAACATTCAATCAAGTTAAGACCAACAACATAAATGGTCAAGTTAAAGATATAAAAATAGATAAAATAAGATCCATTGATGTGGTTCAAGATTTAGTAAATTCTTCAATTTATCCTAATGTTGTCCCTCAACATAATATTAAAGATTAATCTGTTGCCCCTATAACACAAAAAAATTAGGATGTAGAGGTTGGAAAATTTCTTCAGGTACTTGTAATCTATGAGCAATTAGTGATTAAAAAGGTACAAACAAAATCCAATGGTTCTCCAATCAATATAGTAAATAAAATTAATAAATATAATTTCAACATTAGCATATGGGATTCCCTATCTATTTTAGGACAAAAGGATATGCTCATCTAAGAGATTTTTTTCTATCAAAGTGTCTACAGAACTAGTTGAGAAGCAAGGTGTTGTCCTAACTAATTTAGACCAACCAACTAAAAAAAAAGATCAACATGCATATAAGGTGGTAAGGGTGGACAAATCTGAATTAAATTCAATTAAAATTCCTTATACCTCTCTTTGATAGTTGGTGACACTTTAGTTCATAATTGTATGGTAATTAGTGGAGCTAGTAGCACTGTCATGCCTAAGCAAATTGTAGATAAGCTTGGTCTTGTCTATGAGATAAATACTAAGGGTGTGTTGAAATTATATGGGTCACAAACAAAGATAGTGGGAATCATCAAAGATATTAAATTAACATTTCATGTTTTTTCAAATGCTACCATTCAACATGATGTAGTTGTAGTAGACTTACCTCCCTACTTTGCCATGTGTCTTTCAAGGGACTTCACTTAAAATATTGGAGGATACTTATCAATTGATTGGTCACATTTTATGTTTATTATTAGGTATGGTACTAAGATGACTATACATTTTGAACCTATTGCATGCTTCCATTTGGAGTCATATATGCCAAGTATGGTAAATACCAATTGTGTTATCTCAGATGAAGTTCTAGAAAATAGTAAAGTGGAAGTTGAGTCACCTTTAGATGGAATTCCATATCTATTTCTTGATTAATTTTACTATGATTTAAATTAACGTGATACTTATAAGATAATTTAATAATAAGGACTTGGAGTTTATTACCTCCATGAGAATGATGCACCAATTCTAGGCTTGATGAAGGATGATGAATTGAGTGATGGTCTATGGAAGTTATACTTTGATGGGGAAAGTAACAAGAATGGTATTGGTGTTGGAATGATTTCTATTTCTCCATCCAAGAAAAGGTATTTATCTTCTCTAAATTTTTACTTTGGATGTTCAAATAATTTTGTAGAATATGAGGCACTAGTCCATGGTTTGCAATGGGCTAGAAAGATGAAAATTGACACCTTATGAGTCTTTAGTGATAGTGAACTTGTAGTTCACCAAGAGGTCTTAATATATGAAAGAATTAATTACTTAAGTCTTATAATCATAGATTATGGGACTTACTTGAAGACTTTCAATATTTCAATATTAATGCCATATCAATAAATGAGAACAAACATGCAGATAGATTGGCTACCATTGGGAGAAAATTTAGCATCCCAAATGATATAAAAAGTGAAAAAGTTTAGACATACATTAAGGTGGTTGTAAGACCTTCTATTTAAAATAACCATGAGAATTGGATTGTTTTTGAAGATGACAATTGAATTATTAGGTTATTACAAGATGAGGCTGATATTTCCTCAAAAAATCAAGAGAAGTTATTATAGCAATATGTTGATCAAATTATGTAACTGAAGACAAATAGGTCTCCATGGGGGTGGTCACACTTCAGAACATATTTATTAGGGATGATGATTTGAGAAAATAAAAATCATATTTGTCAACCAAGGAGGAACACTATGCCAATGTGGATATTACAACTGGTAAGAACATAAAGTTGGGTAAGGTATATAGTCATACTAAGAGGTAAGCTTTCATTGAGTTATGTTCAAGTTTTACAAATGTCTTTACATGGTAGTATAGTGACCTCAAAGGATTTTATCGGAGCTTAACTCAACACACCATTGAGTTAGAGGATGAAATTATCCCAGTAGATAAAGATAAATATTGATCAATCCAAATCTTGAGCCTTTGATGAGAGTTGAGCTATATAAGCTCATTGAGTTAGTTATAACATTTCAAATTAAACTCTCAACTTCAGTGTCAAACCTTGTTCTAGTATGGAAAAATAATAGTGAAATTAGACTATGTGTTGACTTTCATGATTTCAATAAGGATTCCCTTAAGTAAAACTATCCTTTACCATCTATGGAACGAATTTTATAGTTGGTTTCAAGGTCAAAAAGGTTTTATTTGTTGGATAAGTATAGTGGTTACAATCATATTTTAGTCAAGGAAGAAGACCAATTCAAGATAGCCTTCACCATCAAGTGGGGGAAATTTACATATATAAATATACCCTTTGGTTTATCTAATGCTGAGAGCCACATATATGAACTTTAAGGAATTATTAATAATTTTATACTTATTTATCTAGATGACATAATAGTGTTCTCAAAGAGTGCAGATGAGCACATAGCTCACCTCAATCAAGTGTTTCAAAAGTGTAGGTAGTTTTGGATATTTCTAAAATCCAAAAAATTGTGTTTTCCTAGTTCATGAAGGTAATATTATTATACATGTGATCTCAAAGCATGGTATGAGTATAGATCCTAATAGGATAGAGTCAATTCTTTCACTTTCACTACCCAAGCACAAGAAAGATTTGTGAATCTTCTTAGGCAAAATCAATTTCATAAGGAGATATATTTCATATTTTGTCACTTTATCTAAGCCACTCATAGCTATGCTAAAAAATAATCAGAGCTTTAGCTGGACCAAGGAATGAGTGGAGAGTTTTGAAGAGATTAAGAGAGCCATAACCAATGCTCCTACACTCCTGAACCTAGATTTCACAAAGGATTTCATCTTGTACACTTATGCTAGCATCAATACCATTTTAAGTATCCTCATATAACATAATCAAGAGTATTTAGAGAATCCAATAGATTTATTCAATAAATGTTTGTAAGAATATTAAATAATGTAATATTTTGTTGAAAAGCTTTTACCTTCATTTATAATGTCTCTCAAGAAGTTTAGATACTTATTCTCTAATAATAAGATATATATGATGGTTGCCCATCCAAGTATCAAAGAATTTCTATTGAGTAAGGATATAAATGAGAGAAGAGTTGGTTAGATAACCAAAGTAATATATTATGATGTGGATATCAAGATCACAAATCTAGTGAGAGGCAAGGGACTTTTTGAACATCTAGTCCAAGACTTTCAAGAGGATAATGGTTTCGTTAATGTGTTAAATGATGATGAAGTTACAAGTAATCACACCTCATCTTCTAGTTGGTTCCAAGAAATGGTAAGATACCTATATAATGGTATTTATCCTTCTCATCTAAGTCATTCAAAAAGAATATATTTTAGATTTTAGTTGATTCCTTTTCTTCTTATTTATGGTTCCTTATTCAAGAAATATATCAATGGCATGTTGTTAAGGTGTATAGAGATAGGAGAAATATATAGGTTGATTGATAATTTACATGATAGACATGGTGGAGGGAAAAAATTTTCAAAACCCATAGCACTTAATATCATGAGAGTAGGATATTATCACCCTATCCTATTAAGTTATTGTCATCCTAACCTATTAAGTTATTGTCATTCATGGGTATGAAAGTGCAAGCAATGTTCTATGTTTATAGGAAAAGTCAAGATTGCATACCTACCTCTCCAACCAATTGTAGTGGATCAACCCTTTGTTCAATTGGGATTATAATTTATTAGTCTCATTAACCCCCCTTCAAGTGCAAGACATAAATGGATCCTAACTACTATATATTACTTCACTAGATGGATAGAATTAGTAGCATTGAAAGAAGAAAATGAAACCAATGTTCTAGATTTCTATGAAATTATGCTTATTAGATTTAGAGTTTCTTCAAATATTATTTCTAATAATTATATGGATTTTATGGGAACTAAGATCATCCAATGTGTAGTTTAACATGGTGCCTATCTCAACACTTCATCAAATTACTATCCACAAGATAATGGCCTTATTGAGTCCACAAATAAGAACTTGTTGAATTTCATCAGAAGGATTATTGAAGACAATCAAAGGTCATGGAATATCAATTAAACTTTATATTTATGGGAGGATAGGATCACATACAAAATGTTAATATCCAATTCTTCATACAAGTTGATATATGGTAAGGAAGCAAAAATGCCCATTTCTCTTGAATTTCTTGTTTTAGAACTAATGCATCAACTTGAGTTGTTAGAGAATGAACCAATGGATATTAGGTATGATGAGATTATAAAACTATAGGAATTTTTAAATCATTCCATGTTGGCCATGGAAACTCATTAAACACAAGTGAAGAGATCCTTTGACAAAATAGCTTCTTCAAAAAGTTTCAAAGGTGATTTGGTCCTCAAGTGGGATGAGGATAGAGCTAGTCCAGGAAGGCATACAAAGTTTGACTCTCTTTGGAGTGGTTCATACATAATCTCTAGCTACAAATCACACAATGCCTTCCAACTTGAAAAAATGGATGGTGAGGAGCTTTCTATCCCAAATAATGGGATACATTTGAAACATTGTTATTAAGGAATTTGAGTTCTTTGTACATAATTAGCTATCCTTTTACCTCCAAGTGTTGTTTTAGCACATTATTATTTTTTAAAATTCCAAATAAGTACATTTTTTGCATAATTTCTTTGTAATAATAGTTTACCTTTTTTATATGTTTATTTCCTTACCTTGGTGGGATTTTTATCTTTTTTTAATCGAATAGGTTTTTTGAAGTCCTAAACTAGAATTGTGTTTATTCATGATTTCAAGAGTCTATGAATAATATGAGTTCTCAAGAATAGTAGGCATGCTTCCAAACCAAGTTTCCAAAGATATTGGCCAAATTTGACCTATATACAAAACTTTGATGGATTTAGGGTAAGAAGTTGAACAGGTTCTTGATTGAAGAGTAATCTAAAGTCATAAGGAGAAAAGAGGCTACAAGAGAAGATCAAGTCACTTTCAACTATTTTTAAACACATTAAATTGGTTTAAAGTGTAAATTTGGAAATCTCAAGGGACTATACCATCATGGTACATCATTCATGAATTAATGGAGAAAGTTGGTCATGTATTTAATGATTATACTTGAGGAGTCTATTAGAGCTAAGGAATTATATAAAATGATGATTTTTGGTCCTATAAACATCATCCAGTTTTTTTTTATCTTGATGAGTTATCTATCTCAATATATAAGCTTCCAAATTTAAACTTGTAGAATGGGATGCACGTGCAAATGTCAAATTTAGCCCTCATGAAATAATCATTTGAATTCAAATGTTCTAAGGATGAATGCACATCTGATAAGTGTGAATATCATGGAATCTTAAGTTGATATCTAATGGTGTATATGTGATCAACAATGTCAGTGGGTCCAAAAGATCCAAAAAGCATGTTAAATCATGCATCAAAGATCAACAACAAGATTATAGTCAAAAATTTAGTAGATCTTGGGAACAAATACATAGTTACCAAGTGTCAAGACCATGGTAACTATCAAGTAAATAAATGATTCACATTCAAGCCATGAAAATGGATATCTATGGTATGTGTAAGGTTAAGAAGTTAATGAACTCATGATGAATGCAAGGCCACCATGTGGTACAAGTATAAGAATAGGATGAAACTGAGTGTAAGACCCATAAAATGAATTACAAGCTGGTAAATGGCATGGTTAGGGAAATCATATTAAGATAAGTGGCTAATATTAAAATTTAAAAGCTAAGGGACTTTAATAGAGAGAAAATGCAACCCAAGGTTGAACCAAAGAAAAATAATTCAAGGGAATGCTACAAAGGTAAACATGCTAGATAAAGGATTTCACCACCTCGAGCAGGTAGAATACATAAATGCAAGATCATATGTGATCTAAGTTACCAAGATCAGACCTTGTAAAGCTATCTAACACTATTAAAGCCCTGTATAACTTTTCAAAATCATCTAGTCATAGGTTTTACATCTCATTCAGATTTGAGAAACTTTAGACTATAGATCTTCATTTACAATTTTGACTATATGAAAGCCAATAGGGTGATTGGTTTTCATCCATAATATATCTATATTTAGGATTTATAATCAATGGTTGAATGGTGACTACATAGGGAATGTGATAAATAATATTAATGAGCAAGCTCAAATAACTATCAAATAACATGAATAACATCAAGTGTGATTAAGGAAGATAATGGGGAATTTAGTGTTTCAATATCCTTAGGGACTTGTTTATTATTTAATGGATTATGACTCAACATCTTTAGATAAATATTAATTTATCAAAGGTGGTTGGGTCACATTTATTAAGGAATATTTATTTAGTTCCCTCTCTCTCTCTCTTTTCTTATATATATTCCATTTTCTTTCCCATTGAAAAGAGTTGACTCTCAAATATTTTTCTTAGAGGTAGAGACTCTTATTATTTGGCTATGCCAAATTTTTACTATATCACCTATTTGATATAAGAAAGACTAAATTCCTTTTTTTGTAAGCTAAATTGAAGTGTGTATTATGAGTTCATTGATGTGTTTTAGTGAATCCATGCTTTCTTTTACCTCTACATAAATTACCTCACCTTCATGAAGTGTTTGGTAGTTCCCAAATGTAATTATAAGCACATATATAATATTTTTATTAGTTTGAAAGTGTAAAATTTCCCTCCCATGCTATATTAGTATATAATTCTTACCTTCTAGTGAAATAATTATGTGGAAGCTTTTCAAAGAGTGATTGAAGTGATGTTTATCAATCTCAAAAGTGTCTTATAGTGTGTCTTTTTCAAATATAAGTGTTGAAACCATTGGTTCATCACCTCTTTTTTACAAGTTTTCATGCAATTAGTGTCCTTTTCTCTCCCTTTTCCAAGTCAAAAGTTAGTGTAGGTGATAGATCTAATAGCAATATAGCCTTGTCCAGAGGCTCAACCTCACCATAAGACACCCACATCCTAAGGTTATTCCCATTTTGTTGTTTATTTGGAGGGATATTTAATAAATCCCCCCATGGGTGAAAATTAAGGCCACAATAGGTTATATATTTGCTTGGGGTCCATGCATTCTACCACATTTGTACTAGGATTTACATCATGCCATTTTTATAAATGGTAGAGAGATTGGTCCTTTTACATTACTCTTTTCACTTGTATTTGAAACCTTAAGCATATGTATCATCTCTCCTCATCCAAGTGGCACAATGGAAACATCTCTATTATTTTGGGTGATCAATTTGCTGAGATGAATCTCTAGAAGGGCTAGTTCCCTTGATCCACTATTTGAAACATTATTTCACTCATCATATTTACATGAAAAGGGTTAAGAATACAAAAATATAAAGATAAAATGTGATTCAACAATATTTAATTTCCTCCTATTGACTTAACTTATACTACTTATATAAAATCAAAGCTTCTTTCACATAAAACTCACAACACAAGGTAGATTGTTACATCAGTGTTTCATAAGATAGGTTCAAGAGGTATATTGATGTTTGGGAGGGATGATGAATGATCCTTTGGATAATTAAATCATATACCCCTTATAAAAATTTATACATTAAAAGATAACACTAAAAAAGACCTATAAAAAATTACTCTTCTGTACACTTGGTGAACAATCAAGGATAACATGCTAGAAAAGATCATCTTCTACTAGATAAGACCAACAAAATTGCAAAAAAACTAAATTTTATAGTATATAAGTATGAAAATTATCTTTTTTATTGATTTAAGAGTCACTCAAATACAAAATTGGCTATGGATTCACCAATAACCAATGGAGTATGCTCAAAAGATCCAAAAGGTCACTATTTATAGCATTTGGGAGAGAGGTGGGACAATGGGAGTCCAAAGGTCACTTGGACACATATCCAGATAATAAAATAAGTTAAATATGCATGATAAAGATATGAAAAATTAACAATTAAATTTTAGGAAGTCCAAGTGTCCATACAAGTCATGAAACTTATGAAAAGTGGCGTGAAACTCCTTGTCTTGGCTCAAAAAACTACTTTCATGATTTAAACCTATTTGAAAATCCAAAAATTGACTAGGTATAGTTATGATGATTGGAATTAGAGGTAAGGATTTCAAACATGCCTCTCTATTTATTATTTATAGTCCTAGTCGTCTAGAATATCTTGAAAGTAAGCCATCACTACCTACAATCTAAAAAACTCTTGTTTTAATCACCCCTCACACTTGACCTCAAAATTGGCTTTAGATTTTCATGAAAATCCTTGGTATGTAGATTATGACACTTATAAAACTCTCCATGGTTTTATACTTCTTAGGTACACCTTAAAAAGTCTGACTTGAATTTTTCACCCTTCTCACCATTGTGTTCACTATGCTAGTTTTGACTAGCTGAGATGAGAGATATTCTTTCAAATATTATAAGTTTTTTCAAATCATTATATGTACATAGTTAATTATTAAAATTATTAATATTTCCCCCAACTTTATTACATCTCTAGACTCCTTCTAGAACCTTAAAAACACATAAAATAGTCAAAAGTACCCTATTTTGTTCCCTGTCCATAGAATTATGTATAACTCAAAAGGGTGGGGATGATGTTGAGAGAATAAATTACAAGTTCCTATCACTTTCATGGTAAAATCATGTCATTAGAGACGCTATCTAGCTTCATTTTCTTCATTAGGTCTTGACTGAAGGTTTACAAGGGTTTTAGGTAGTTTTCACTCTTAAGCTTCATTTTTAAAGATATGATATTGGAAATAATAATAAATTTCACAAAAATGAGTTTCAAGACCCGTTATAACCTCCCCAAACTCATTTTTCCTCCATGAAAAGTGTCATGAAAGATATGAGCATTTGAAACTAGCCTATCAAGTTTGTTTTCATAATTCCTACATGCTCAAACTATCTCTAAGCTAAAATTATATTTCATATAGGTTTATCTATATATAAATAGCCCAAAAATTTATAAATACATCTAATAAATATTTTAAAATCAGATATATATCTCACCAATAGCTAGAAGTGAGGTTGGACCCCCAATTAGCTATAGGTCTCTTCAAGGCCTAATAAACTTAGCATGCACCCTACTAGTTCTAGATATTTGGAATAATCTCTCTTATATGGGATGGTGTATCATTATTTTTTACACCCCATTAAATCTCAAAAATTCACCATATATTTTTCCCAACACTCATTTTCATTTCTTCCTCTCATTCACCAACTAGGCCTAATTAGAGCTTGTCTAGTTAAACTGTGTATAGGAGTGTTTTGATCACTTTGAGAGGCATGAGCATTAATTATTTTTTAATATCACCTATTTACCATTTATACACATCAAAATATGTTTATTTATGTTTTAAAATCCTTCTATTAATTTTCTCACCCTCCTTGGCTTTGATTTGCTTAGTTTGCCAAACCTTGATTTTTCTTCACTAGTTGACCTCTGAGACAAAAAAATGAGGTATATCCCTCTTCCCCAAGGAAAAATTAATATTAAAATAGTTTTATTACATCTAAATTAAATTTTTTACCAAATTTTTTATCTATATTCATCTAATTAGGCACCTAACCAACTCAATTTGTCCACAAATGGCCTCCAAAAGGACTATTTTCTTGCATTTTTTACTTCCACCAAAGAATGACCTCTTAATGATAAATTTATGATGATTATGTATCTTAAAAAATTTACCCACCTCAAATTAATGGTCAATAATTTTTTAATTCACCCAAAAAACAAATTTCTTCTTTCAATTCTTCATTCTTACCCATTGAGTACATGGGTTTCCTAGTGTAACTGTACAGACTGCTACCTTTGGATAGGTGGAAGAGTGGGTGATAAACTTGAAAATAGTCATAGAGTGTGTGAAAACACCCTATTTATAAATCATGAATGATTTCAAGTTTTTTAAAACCTTCTCTCTCTCTCTCTTTCTAAGCATATTCACTTCTTACCCTTACCAAGACTGTAAACTTAACTGTAGGTGCATATAGGGCCTTAGGAGGTTACTATAGGTGTATTTAAAATTTTTTATAGCTTATTAATTTCTTAATTATCTTAATTTAGGTGTTAATATTCTTATTTAATCATTACAACCCCTCATATACTCTTTATAATCACCTTGAACTCATAAGGTTGAGTTTTTCCCTCTAGACTGAGATACTCTACCAAAATGACTATTTTGGGTGTGAGGTGAAATTTAGATTGGTCATGGTATGGAGAGTCTCTCCTTGAATCCTAGGGTCATAAATAATCTAAAAATACATAAATTCAACTTTAATTTCCTAAAACACCACCTGGATAGCACCTTTTATCCCATTGTCTATCTTCCCAGTTGTAGGTGTATATTCCCCTTGAGAAGGGACACATATAGGTATCCATGAGCTTAAAAAAATATGCATTAACATCATACTTATTACCTTAATGATAATTTTTACACCATTTTATTATTATAACCATGCCAACATGAGAATTCCTTTTTTTTTCTATTTAATATGTCAAAGGTCAACCAAAACTCAAAACTTGTAGATATGAATGCAAGATTTTAGTGTTTTTAAGGCATCTTTAGGACCCCAAACAACCACTTTCCATCAATAATTTTTACCCCATCCTTGGCATATTTCTTCTCCATAATAGAGACAATAAATTATACCTATATATACATTCATTAAAAAACTTTCTCCATTATGTTGTAAGATATCCAAAAAAGAGGCTAAAACTACATTTTCACATTTTAGGGAATGTTTCCCTGCATTTAGTTATCTCATGTTTTGAAGGTATTCAACACTTCCCTTTACTATCCTAGTATTTCAAGTAGTTATACCATGATCCTTTCATTATATTTAACTTAAGGAGAGTTTCATCATTCATTTCAACACCTCCAAATGGCTCCCCAGCTCTTTGTGGTACCACTTGTAGGTGGTTATTCTATAGTACAAGCAAACTGAGTTTAGGTAGTGGTCATGGATTGAATAATATACATTTTAATTTCATTTTATTAGTCCAAGTCCTCTTTAAATACTTTAAAATGAACTTTTCACACTTAAAATTTATTAAAACCACTACTAAGGCTTTCATGACATCATCATGAGATACATGTATGTGTGTATGGGTTGAATGTAGGTAGTGAATACAAAATGGAGTAAAAGGGTGGATGAAAGGCCTCATAGAAAACTAAAAATCATTGTAAATACCTTAAATACATGATCTACATTAAATAAATCTTAATACCAATTTAAAAACATCCATTTCCACATGAAAAACACTTGCAAACATCTGAAATAGAGTAGGTAGGGGTATCTAATGACTAGTTGGTGTGGTGAATGAGATTGTAACCAAACATGCACTTTTACCAAACATCCAAATGAACTCTCTCCATATCCTAATGAATTTGACAACTGATAAACCTTGAGTACAACTCCATGAACCAGCTAAACAAGTTCTATACATATGTGTTTCAACATGAAATTGAACAAGGAGTTGACTAAGATGAATGACAAGATTGAATGTTGCCCAAAGCATGATATGATGAAACCAAACATGGGAAGATATGATAATATAGTTTTTATACATGTGGAACACTATCTTATATTCACATGAAACCTTTGTAGAAGACCAACATTTTTCAACAAGGAAAAATTGATTGAAACTTCACAATGGTGACACCTTCTTACAACATGAGACAACTTACCCATCAAGACACCATGAACCATGAAACTAATCATGGAGAACATTTGAAAATAAATACAACATCTTCTAGAGCCAATGTCACCAATTGGTTTATATAGACTTTTTCAAAATGGAGCAAAACCTACAAGGTGCAAGAAATAGTGAGTAGAAAAACACATTCAGCTTGTAAAGGATGGTTCATAAAGCATGGTTAACCAAAATAGGAAATATTTTTATGTAAAAGGATCTCTATATGTTTTCTACCACCTCTCAAAAGTGTTTTACCTAGAACTCTTTCTACTGGGCATACTAAGCATGAACCTATTGATCACTTTTGTGTGTCTATAAAGACAAAGGAGAAAAATGGTTTTAGATTAAAAATGGCACCTCTAGATCATTTAAATCATGGAAATGAACCTAAAGAAGATTAATATTCCTTCCATGATCTTCTCCCATATGTCATCTTCTCCCATGGGTTGTACAAGTGCCAAATTCTCCCTTTTTAAGTTGGTTTCTTGAATTTCAATTAGATAACCTACAAGATTTTGATGGAAATAACATTATTGATAGATAATCTAACCACTTGGATGTTTTAAAATAAAATATGACACCTGAACACCTTGGTAACTATGCCACTTACATTTATGTCCCCTAAAAGCCCACTAAATGACCTAAAATGATAAATAAACTTATTAGACAATGACTACGGCTAAAAAGGCATTAAATAACACCAAAGGATATATAATACAGCCTCTAAAAAATAATTAAACCCATAAAACATCTAAAAAACAAGTTATTTACCTATAGATGTCCAAATTTGAGCTAAAGTCAAATTTGGTCAACAAAATGGTGACTCATAGTAGTATGCCTGCTATACTAAAGACCAATAGCCGTATCAATCCATGTGCTAGGGAGTTAATGAAATATTTATGACAAATAGAAATGAATTACCTAAAACATGCACAAAAAAACCATAACACACCAAGAAAACACAAAACAAAGACACTAACTAGACTCACACATGTGTATAAACACTTATGGAAAATAAGAAAACAACATCTATATACAAGGAGAGAGGAGAAACTTAGTATAAATTATTAAGAGATATCCTATTGATTGAGATATGAATATCCTCCCCATCCAACTTTGAGAGTTGGAAAGCATTCTGTTGTTTGCATTGAGTGATGACATAAGGGCCATTCCATAAAGCATCAAATTTTATGTGTTTTCTAGGCTTAGCCATATCTTCATCCCACTTTATAACAATGTCCCCATCTTGGAAGCTTATTGGCATAGATTTATTATCAAATAATATCTTTTTTTGATCTTGATGAGCCCTTATAGTTTGTATAACTTGATCTTTTATTTCTTCAAGTTCTATCAACTCACATAAATTGACCTCCATGCTTTCATTTCACATGAACTCTAGTTGGTAGTGATATCCAAGGCTAGTAACTCAAGTGAAATATGCATTATACCTTCTCTCTGATAAATAATTTTATATGGTGAGTTTCCAATGGCTCTTTTGTGGATGATTATATCATCCCAAAGAGCTGTCTTCAACTTGGCATGCCAAGTTCTTTGGTTTTCCTCCATTGTCCTCTTGATATTCCTAATTATATTCTTATAGGTGAACTTAGCTATTCCATTCAATTTTGAATAATATTTGGAGGAATTAATAATCTAAATACCATGTTTCAAAGCCCACTCACTTGTCTTCATTCCAATGAAAGTCAATGCATTATCTAAAATTATTATTGATGAAGTCCCAAACCTTGTCACTATCCCTTCATAGAAGTCTAAAACTAAAATTTATTTTTATTCCTTGAGAGATACATCCTCCACCCATATTTCAAAGTAATCTTTAGAAGTCAACACCCACTTGTGTCTAACACTAGAAGGTGGGTTGATTAGGCTTATGAAATCTAGACCCCATTGTATAAAAGGTTGGTATACTTGTATTGGATGGAGAGGAAAGGCTAAAAGATTTTGATTATCATCAAAGAGAGATTTTTTTTGACATTTACTTACCTAATCATGTGTTTATTTAAAAGAACAAGGCCACAAGTATCAATATCTCATAATCTTAGTAGTTGTGGTTTTTGAAGCAAAATGACCACTAGTTGGTCCATCATGAAACTCAAGAAATATCTTCTCAACATGCTCTGATTCAACACATCTCAATATTAAACCTAATAATTCCTTCCTAAACAATACTATATCAATAAGTAAATAAGCAATAGATTGTAATCTGAAGCACCTTCTTTTGGCTCTATCTAGGTCTTGTCGACACTCACTAGTTTGAAGAAAATGGATCATTTCTTGTGTCTAACTCCTTATTGATGAATATGTATATTTTATAGAATCATCATGAAGGTATGAAACAAATTATTTTTGTTTCTTAAAGTCTGAATCAAGATTCTTACATAATCCCTTCCCTTTTATTATCTTGGTTGTCATGTTTTCTACATCACACTCCATCACTTTTGTAATCCAACCAACACTTTTTCATTCAAATCTCTAGTTAAAATGAAATATTTGACACTAGGATGACGTACCAATATTTTAATATTTTTTTATACAACATTTTCCTAAAATTATTTAGAATTATAATAACTAAAATTACTTGCTTCTATACATAAGTGTACCTTACCTCATATCCTTCTAATTCTTAACTAAAGAAAGCAATAGGTTGCTCCAAATTTTATTCACTTGATTGAGTGAGCATGGTAGAGATTAATTATTCATTTACAAAGATATACAAGTTGAAATAATTTGATAAATAATAACTTACAAGATTTGAGGCTTGAGCAATATCTTGCTTGATTTCTTTGAAACTCTCATTCCTTCTCCTTGTCCAATCAAACACTTCATTTTTAATTAGCATAGAGGTTAGAGGCTTGAATAAATTATAAAAATAAGGAATAAACCTCCTTACGTAATTGATTTTTCCAAAAAAACTTTCAAAACCTTTCTTATGTTTGGGTAAAGTCAATGTCAAGATTGCACTCACCCTTGGAAGATCTATGGATAGGCCTTTATTTGAGACTATGTGTCTCAAAAAAAATTCTTCATGGATAGAAAATGCACACTTATCTATATTAAGAGATATTAAAAACTCTATACATCTCTCAAAATTATTTCTAAGGTGATTCAAGTGATCCTTTTAATCTTTAGAGAAGACCATGATACCATCAAGATACACCAACAATATACCATTTATTAGACCTTGAAAAACCATATCCATACACATTGAAATGTATCTCCATCATTAGAAAAACAAAAATTAATTTTAATATAGTCATATGTACCCCATTTTATGGTAAGTTTTATCTTTTATTGATCACTTTCCTTTACCAAAATCTGATTATACCCAGAATATCCATCAAGAAGTGAGAGCTTTTCACTACCTACCATAACTTGCAAAATCTACTCTATCAAGATCTAGGAAGCACAATTGATTACCAAATACAAGCAACTAACATGTGGAATTAAACCATAATCACAAGTAACTAGAATTTAGAAACAACACAGAATATGAGAGACAATACCCAATTGTATTAATACTCTTCCAGAAGGAAATACAACAAAGAAGATGCCACAATCTTCTTCCTTACATCTCTAGAGCTCACACACATCTAGAGCATAAATAGTAAATCTCTTCGAGAGGTCACTCTCTCTCTTATAGTCCCAACACACAACTCAAACATAGAGTTGGTGTTCACCTCCAACCAGTCAATATCACTACTACCTGAGTTATCTCCCATGAACTTGCAACAACCTGCAACTGAAATGATCTTACTTATGGAAGGATCTACCTTGCTTTCCTCTATGCTCAATGACTGAGTACACACTGTACTCCAAGTAGATCTCTCCTGATCTTGCTACCTATTGTGTTACTGTCACCTTGATCCTACTGCCACCTACAGATCTCCTTCGACCTCGTACACACACACACCTGCAAATCAATGATCTTACTTACACATGTAGATCTCCAAATGTGGCCTTGCACACCTACTGACCAAGATCCTACATACATGAAGAATCCTTCTGATTCTCCAAACCAACACCCATACTTGGCACTATGGCACTAGGAGGAATACACCTTACTCTGTTCACTCTAAAGGAGCTAATTTTTGTTCTCTTACTCTCTAACACAAATTACAATACAGCCCATGAGTCTATTATATAGATCTCATGCAAACAATAATTAGACATCTAATTATAATAATTAGATCCACAGCTTCAAGTCTATAATTGGCCTTCTACATGCAAACAACCAGTTCGTTAATGAACTATTCATGGAACTCATAATTTGGAACTGCACAGGCGACCGACGTCGATCCCTGTCTGCCTGGGGGTGACCGACATCAGCTAATCCCTGACTATCGTCAACATCTTCCTATCTCCACCTGACTAATGTCAGTTGGCCTGATTGATGTCAGCAATTGTGACACTTAGCAACCTCCTCCCCTATTTGAATTAGTGAAGCTTTTAGCTCCATGACCTAACAATCTCCCACTTGGAGATAAACAACTACACTATACCTGTACCTGTACACCATCTAATCTATTTCCTAGCTTGTATCCCTCTTTAATCTCAATCTTGTAGACTAACCAGCACAAATCTTGTGGTGCACCTCTTGTCATCCAAGTAACCTACCGCATCTACATCTACAAACCCATGTAGAAAATAACTTGACCCTGCATAGCATGTCGACCTGCTGCTGGTCCCTCTCAGATACCTGAGAATCCATTGAACTGCCCTTCAGTTCTTCTTTCCTAGATTGGCTCCAAAATTTTTGATAGCTCCCACTACTGGGGAAAAATTAGGGAGTACACGTACTCAACCTCATCATGTGATTGGGGACCCTATTCTATGAACTGTCCATCCATAGGTATGCTGCCTTGTTCTACATCCTGCACTACCTTCACACAATCATCCTGTGACAACATCAACTTGTGATCTCCTTGTCTCTAGGATTACTCATGCCAAATAATTTTGCTGCTTCCAAATCCTTCATGGCAAACCATTGAACTAACCTTACCTTTAGCTCAGCAAAAACTTGTATGCCTAAACCTTTAACTAGCATACCATCCCCATATAGTAACAAGATAATGTTGCAATCATCATCCACCTAGTAAGACAAACACAATGGTTACACTGACATTGACTAAAGCCCTGCTTTGTCATCCGCATGTCAAACCTATACCATTGTCCTATAGCTTCCTTAAGACCATATGACCTAGTCTTTTGTCTCACATGTCCATTCTCTCTATTCTTTAACTAAGGAATCCATTTGTCTCTCAGTGCTTTCATACCAGTTGGTAACCCTACCAAATCTCCTGTTTGGTTCTGCATCTTATTCATGCCATTCTCCCACTGTTTCCTAGATCCTTCCTATTTTTCAGTGAGCAACGAGTATAAAGAAGAGGAAAAACAAATTTAAGGCTTACTTACCCTTTCAATCCTCTACATGGGAATTTGAGACTCCTTAACATCTTGTTATCTACCCAAAATCTATTCTAGTGACCGACCTCAGTCACCACACAGTCTGCATCTGACCGATGTTAGTTCCATGCGACTGTCCAAGTCACTAACACCGGTTATATTGCTGACATCAGTCTCCACCTGCCTGACACCACCGACTTCTCTAGTCTTCACATGACCGACGTCGGCACCTGCCTATTCGACACTAGTTTCCCATAACTGATGTTGGTACCTATGTTTTTCTATGAGTGATGACTTTTTACCTGCAAGCTTTCTTATAATCATATCCATGTCCAAACTACCCTACTAAGAAGTATCTAGCCCCCTCCACTAATCTCTATCCATCATCTCCTCCAAGAACACCAAGGCTTTCTAGTTCTTAAGTTTATCAAATACATCAGTCTTCCATTTAAGAACATGCATCTCCTTCTTGCTCATGTGACCAAGCCTACAAAGCCACGTCTTCACAACAGAAGAAGAATCAGTAATACAAGAAAGTAGATAAAGAGTACCTACTTTATTACCACATGCCAATTTAAGTGCATCCTTGGTAACATTTCAGGAATCTGCTGTGAGAGTTCCTATGCATCTCTCATCACCCAACTTTCCTGAAGCAATTAGTTGCATCTTCAAGACTGGGACCTGCATGACCTCCTTCAACACCCATGTGTTGGCCACCTACAATTTCAGCCACGCTTCCCCTTTGCCAACCATGTGACAAGGCTCACCAACCCCTCTATTTGGGGTTGCATGGAAAGAGGCAATAGAATATATAAAACAAGATTCTAATTTATCCAAGGAACATCCCAAAGCATCTTGTGTAACAACACCTGCAACATCTACATCTTCAATTCCTTCATGTTGATCTGCTACCAACCAACAATATTTCTTCACCTGCTCTTTCTTTCCATAACACCATAATTAACCATTCATGCCTTTCAATTCCTCCATTCTTAGCATACTTTCTTTTGCCATTGCTATACTCCCACTCAATCAAAAACCCCTGAGAGTGACCTGTAATCAAACACAAACTTGCTCCCTGTAACCTTAGCTTTGATACCACTTTGTCAGGATCTAGGAAGCACAATTGATTACCAAATACAAGCAACTAACACACATAATTAAACCAGAATCACAAGTAACTAGAATTCAAAAACAACACAAAATATGAGAGATAATACCCAATTGTATTAATACTCTTTGAGAAGGAAATACAATAAAGAAGATGCCACAGTCTTCTTCCTTACATCTCTAGAGCTCACACACATCTAGAGCATAAATAGTAAATCTCTTCAAGAGCTCACTCTCTCTCTTCCGGTCCCAACACATAACTCAAACACAGAGTTGGTGTTCACCTCCAACTAGTTAGTGTCACTACTGCTAGTACACCGAGTATACACACATACTCAACCGAGTACACAATGCACTCCAAGTATATCTCCCATAAACTTGCAACAACCTACGACTCAAATGATCTTACTTATAGAAGGATCTACCTTGCCTTCCTCTATGCTCAATGACTGAGTACACACCGTACTCCAAGTAGATCTCTCTTGATCTTGCTACCTATTGTGTTGTTGTCACCTTGATCTTGCTGCCACCTGTAGATCTCCTTTGACCTCACACACACACACACACACTTGCAAATCAATGATCTTACTTACACATGTAGATCTCCAAATGTGGCCTTACACACCTGCTGACCAAGATCCTACATACATGAAGAATCCTTCTAATTCTCCAAACCAGTACCCATACTTGGCACTGTGGCACTAGGAGGAACACACCTTGCTCTCTTCACTCTGAAGGAGATAATTTTTGCTCTCTTACTCTCTAGCACAAATTACAATACAACCCATGAGTCTATTATATAGATCTTATGCAAACAATTATTAGACATCCAATTACAATAATTAGATCTACAGCTTTAAGTCTATAATTGGCCTTCTACATGTAAACAACTAGTTCGTTAACAAACTATTCATGGAACTCATAGTTCAGAACCACACAGGCGATCGACATTGGTCCCTGTCTACCTGGGGGTGACTGACATTGGCCAATCCCTGACCATCATCGGTAGCTTCCTATCTCCACCTAACCGATGTCGGTTGGCCTGATCGATGCCGATGACTATGACACTCAAGAACCTCCTCCCCTATTTGCATTAGTGAAGCTTTTAGCTCCACAACCTAACATGCTCCATATAAGGAAGAGGATAATGATCCTTCAAGGAAACTCTATTAAATTATCTAAATTCAACACATAACTTGATTTACCTATTCTTATTCCTTTTTGGGACTAAGTTTTCCAACCAAGATGAATGATTAATAGGAAAAATGATCTTAGACTCAATCAAATTTACAAGCTCCTTTCTCATGAGAGGCTCAATCTTAGGATTAATTGTCCTTTACCTTTGATTTATGGAATTATAATTATCATCTAGATCTATGGTATGTTGAGCTAATTTTTTATCAAAGCCTTTTAAATCACTATATTCCCTCACAAAGACATCAAAAAATTCCTTGCATAATTCAATGAAAGAATATATTTCTTCTCTAGTGCATACCTTCTCAAGAGAAAGAAACTTAAATTTGAATATTTGCATTATCTCATACTTTTATTGTTTATTATAGATGATTACCTTTTCATTATTCAAATAATCATCATCACTAAAGATACTCTCAAGTTTGACTAAGCCTTTAAAGAGCTTATTTGTCTTCAATTATACAGTCTACACTCCATATTGCTGTTATAGTTTGGATTGATTATTTGAGAAAAAATAAACCTCTTATTATAGAAAAAGAGATATTTTTTGGTCACTTTCAAACACTTTCCAATTAGTGACATTATTAGGTATAGAGGACCTTACAATCACTTTGAGATGAGGTTGGTTCCTATCCTCTCTTATCCCATTTAGAACATCAAACTGAGATCTAATTGCTACTAACCTATTAACATGTTTGTTATCCTCTCTTGGTATAGATTTAATGTTCAAGGCTTGTAAATATTCCACAAGATTCTACACTCTATGCTTATAGGACTTAAGTAAGGAGTTATTAGTCATATTTTGGCCTCTTACTTGATTTACAACCAACTCACTATCACCATAAACTTTTAACTCTTTCACACCTCTATTTCTATCCCACTTAAGGCCATGAATGAGGGCCTAATATTCTACCAAATTACACGTACAACTGAATTGAAATCTGAAACTAGAGTAATAACTTTCCTTGGATTGATAAACCAACATTGCTTCACCACCTAATCCAATCTTGCTTCTTGATCCATCAAAGAAAAGCTACCATAAACCATCCATTTTTTCACTTGCATTCATAAAATTTGGTATTAAAGAGTCCTCCTCATGAATAAAATACACTCCAAGACCAGATTCCTCTATTAATTTTTAAGGATCATTATCATAATGTTTAACTCCCCATTCATCTAAATAGAAATCAGAAACTCCTTCAAGAGAAGAAGTTGGAGATTGATCCATGTGAAGCTCTTCCTCATCAAAAATAACATAATTGACATTTACAACTTTAGGTATGTAGGGATATAAATTATTTTGATTAATATGCTCAGATTAAATCTTCACCTTGGTACCATACTTTGTCCTAAAAACCATATATGACCAATTCACTGCTAAGTATTCACCTATCTTGGCAGTAAATTTTCTTGACAAATAAAAAGAAAAGTACAGAGGTAAATATGCAAAAACCACATCATGAGGGATGGATAAATTAGGAAATTCATGTAAATTCAAATTAAAATCCTTGAATATTCCCAAGTTTTTTGATGGTGGCCCATCCAATTATATAACTCCTTTAGTTATTGGTTCATACTTGAGGCCTAGTTTATCTGTTATTGACTTGGGAATAATTGAAGTACTATCCCCACTATTTATGATAAAATTATGAATTAAGAAATCAAAAATGATAAAATATAGATAAAAATTAGGATTCTTATCAATTTTCTTCACTTATCCATTAATGGGTTGAGTTTCATTCACCAAAACTAGATTTTTAGTCCTAGCTGATCCAACCTATTTACCTAATCCAAGTAATTATTTTTGAAGGATATATTTTTGTCTCAGTATTGTAAATTAATAACACAATTAAATATTTATGTGTGACTTTTTAATTTTATTTACCACATTTTTATAATTATTGATGACCTTGAAAGGCTCTTTGTAAGTACTAGTACCTTATGGTGTAGTATGTGAAGGTAGATTTGTAGGAGCTGGCCTTACATTTTGAAATTTTTATTTTCTTGCATCTAATGGGTTTCGTTATACCCATACACCATTGGAGATTATGTAGGAGTCAAAATATGTCCTTGATTATTTCCTTATGTCTCTTCAACAACCCTTTTCTTAGACCTAGTGTTAGAGGATACACTAGCATTCACATTACTTGAATTTCCCAAATGATTGATGGCACATGATTCTCCCTAAAAATGATTCACAAGAGTATAATCAGATTATTTTTTTCCATTTTACATTTTAATATGAAAATTGGGAACTTGAGGTGCTTGACTATCTTGCATTGTCATGGTTTGACTAGGTGTTTAATTGACATATACAACTTGGCCTTGATTTTGGTCATAAGAAGGATAACATGGTTGTTCTTAAACAAAGTTATTTTGAGTGGGAAAAAAAATATATAATATGAGAGTTAATTAGGATTATAAATTTGGTAAGGTCTATCCTAAGTGATTTGACCTTTTCCTTGAGCATTACCTTGGAAAGGAGGCCTACTTACTTGTCCAAACTAATTATAGGGCTGATAAGGTCTGTAACATTGAGCTTGTTTCATTTTGAGGGAAACCAATTAATTAGTAACACTTTGAATAAAAATCTTTACTTAATTAATCTCATTGGTAAGGGAAAGGGCAGACTTTTATTGACTATTAGGCAAAGGAGCCAAGGTAGATAATGTAACTTCATTATGAGGCTGCAAATTAGGGAACAATGGCATTGGTGGTTGAGGAGTAATATTCCTTGATTAAACAAGACAATTATCAAAATTAATAGGTATATCATAGGTAAAAAGTAGTGTATTCCCACCCATGGATTAGATCATCATGGCGATATCACTATTCAATGCTTTTAGGTAATATAAGAAGGCAAATTTTGGAGTAATGTCTCACAAGGGCTAGGATCCTATCTCATGGTTTTTGAAATCTAGAGTTAAAATCCTACATGAACTCTTCTATATCTCTCTTAATAGTGGTCAATTACTCATGTAGTTATGGATAATCACTCTTCTCTTCAAACCTTCTAGATAATATATCTCCTAGTTCATCACATGAAGTAATGAAATTATGAGGTAGAGTCCCACACCAATCTAAAGCTTTAAATTTGAAAGACAATGCCAATAACTTGATTGATACATTCTCTTAAGTGATATTATGGATATTGAATAATTTTTCTATGTTTTAGATGTGTTAAATTGGATTAGTATGACCTTCTCCACTAAAATATGGAACACTTTTAGTGGCTACTGTAGGAATTTGGTCATATTGGGCAAGATTCAAAGGAGATGATTTGGTGAAGGATACAAAAGGTTACCTATTAGCCATATTGGAATGTATAATATGGGTATTAGGGGTTAAAATAAGTAGGAACTTGGACCTTTTAAAAACCAACTCCCCTGAATAAGGATGAGTATTCACAAATCTGAATATTTTGACAAAATACAAAGGTAATTACACAAAATCAAAAGTATACCTTTAGCAATAAACATAGTGTCACCTTTGGCATAGAAATTAAGGAATTATTAGAAACCAAAGATTTGAAAACTTATTGGAGTCTCTAGGTACTGAATGTAGATGTTCTTATGACTATAAATATGCCAAGACCAACACCAATCTTGGACAATATTATAGGACTTAGAGTCCCACTGGGTGTACCAAAAAATTTATCACTTATATTTTCACCCCTTGAGGATATTTCTAAAATATCCTCATAAAATTGTCATAATGAAACATATCACTTGTTTTGGGTAATCAATTTGGTGAGATGAATCTCTAAAAGGGCTAGTTCCCTTGATACACTCTTTGAAACACTATTTCACTTATCAAATTTGCTTGAAAAGGGTTAATAATACAAACTTAATAAGATAAAAGGTGATGAACCAATATTTAATTTATTCCTATTTATTTAAATTACACTAATTAGATCAAATCAAATCTTCTTTCACATAAAACTCACAACACAAGGCAAATTATTGCATTAACATTTCATATGCTAGGTTCAAGAGGTATATTGATGTTTAGGAGGGATGATGAATGATAAGTTGCATAATTAATTCATAGAAAACTTCTTAAAAACTTATACACTAAAATATAAAATTAACAAATACTTATAACAATTACTCTTCTACACACTTGGTGAACAATAAAAGATAACATGCTAGAAAAGATCATGTTCTACTAGACAAGACCAACAAGATTGTATCAAAACTCAATTATATATCATGTAAGTAGGAAAATTCATTTTTTTATTTATACAATAGTAATTTAAGTACAAAATTGGCCAGGTTTTCACCATTAACCAATGGAGACTGCTTAGAAGATCCAAAAAGGCCACTATTTATAGCATTTGGGAGAGAGGTGGGACAAGGGAAGTCTAAAGGTCACTTAGACACCTATAAAGATGATAAAAGAGGTTAAATATGAATTATAAATAAATTTTAAATTAAACATGAAATTTTATGAAGTCCAATTGTCCATACAAGTCATGGAACTTATGAAAAGTGGCATGAAACTCCTTGTCTTGGCTTAGAAAACTACCTTCATGATTTGGACCTATTTGAACATCATAAAGTTAACTAGAGATAGTTATGATGATTATGATGAGATTTAATATTTAATACATGACTCTATATGCATTTTTATAGGCCTACACATCTGGAATCTCGTAGAAGTAAGCCATCACTGCATATAATCTAAAAAATCCTTCTTTCAGCCACTGCTTACACTTGGCCTCAAAATTGGATTTATTTTACCATGAATATCCATGAGATTGAGTTTATTACACTTTTAAATACTCCTCATGTAATTATACTACTTGGGTACACCTTATAAAGGCTAACATTTGAACTTTTCACCCTTCTCACCATTGTGTTCACTATGCAAGTTTTGACTAGCTAAGATGAGAGATATTTTTTAAATAATTATAAGTTTTTTAAAATAATTATATTTAAATATTTAATTATTAAAATTCCTAATATTATATGCAAACTTGATTTCATCTCTAGACTCCTTCTAGAACCTACAAAACACACCAAATAGTCAAAAGTACTCAATTTTTTACCCTATCGATATAATTACGTAAAACTCAAAAGGGTTGGGAGGATATTAATATATTAATTTAAAATTTAAAATAAATTTCATGTTAAAAATATATCATTATATAATCTATCCAACTTCATCTACTTCATTAGGTCTTGACTGAGGGTTTGTAAAGGTTTTAGGCAATTTTCACTCTTAATCTTTGTTCATAAAGCTATGATGTTGGAATTAACAAAAAAATTGATAAATATGAACTTAAATACCATTAATAACCTATAAAAAATCCATTAGAATCCATTAAATTTGTCAACAAATATATGAGCATTTGAAAGTAGCCCATCAAGCTTGTTTTCATAATTCCTGCATGTTTGGACTATCTTTGAGCTTAAATTAACTTTCTTATAGGTTTTTATATATTAAATAAGATAAAAAAAAATTAAATCCATCTCATAAACATGTTTTAATCATATATATATCTCACCAAGATCTAGAAGTGAGGTTAGACCTCCTATTGGCCCTAGGTCTCTTCAAGGCCTAATGGAATTAGCATGCACCCTTCTAGTTTTGGCTATTTGGATTGATATCTCATGTCTGAGATGGTGTATCATGATTTTTAACACATAATTAAATATCAAAAATTCACCATAAAACTTTCCAAACACTCCTTTTCATTTCTTCAACTCATTCATCAACTAGGCCTAATTAGAGCTTATCTAGTTGAACTATGTGCAGGAGTGTTTTGATCACTTTGAGAGGTTTGATCCTAAATTATATCTTGATATAACCTATTTACCATAAATAAACCTCAAAATATTTATGTTTAGGTTTTTAAAACCTTTTATTAAGTTTCTCACCCTCTTTGTCTTTGATTTGATTATTTTGCCAAACCCCAATTTTTGTTGACTAGCTAACATATAAGACAAAAGAGTGAGGTATAACCCTTTTCACCGAGGAAAAATTAATATTTTAGGAGTTATATTAGGTTTTAATGAAACTTTTTACCAAATATTTTATCTAGATTCATCCAATTAGGCACTTAACCAACTCAATTTGTCCATAAATAGCCTCCAAAAGGACTATTTTCTTGTATTTTTTACATCCACCTAAGATTGACCTCTTAGTGCTAACACCAAGATGTTTATGTATCTTTAAAATTTTATCCACCTCAATTTAATTCTCAATAAGCATGTAATTCACCCCAAAAACACTCTTCTTCTTTGTATTCCTCATTCTTACCCATTGAGCACATGGGTTTCTTAGTGCAACTATATGGACTGCTACTTTTGGTTAGGAGGAAGAGTGGGTGTTAAACCTAAAAAGAGTCATAAATTATGAGAAAATAACTTATTGATAAATAAATAACCATTTCAATTTGTTTGTAACCATCTCTCTCTCTAAGCATATTCACTTCTTACCCTCACCAAGATTACACACTCAACTTAATGTGCATATAGGGCCTTAAGAGGTTTTTGTAGATTTATTTCACATTATTTAGATCTTGTTATGTTCATCATGATCATAATTTATGTTTTCATAATATTATTTAATCATTCCAACCCCTCCTATACTCTTTACAATCACCTTGAACTCATAAGGTTGAGTTCTTCCCTCTTGACTGAGATACTCTATCAAAATGATTGTTTTAGGTGTGTGTAAGATGAAATTTAGCTTATTAATGGTATGGAGAGACTCTCCTTGCATAATTTTGGTCATAAAAAATCTAATCATACCTTAATTCATCTTTAATGTCCTAAATAAAACCTAGACACCACCTGTTAGCCCGTTGTTTGTCTTCTAGTTGTAGGTGCATATTTTCCCTAAGAAGCGACACCTGTAGGTATGCATGAGCTTGAAAATGTATGCATCAATATCTTAATAATTACCTTAATTATAATTTCCATTTTATCATTGTATCCATTCCAACATGAGAATGTCTTTTGTTTACTATTCAATATGTCACAGGTCATCCAAAACTCAAAACCTATAGATATGAATGCAAGATTTTAGAGATTTTAATGGCATTTTTAGGACCCCAAACAAAATTTAAATCAATAATTTTGAACCCATCCTTGACATAATTATTATCTATACTATATATAATAAATTCTACCTATAAATGCTTTAAAATCCTTTGCAATCATGTTGTAATATATCCACAAAATAGGTTAGAACTCTATTTTCACATTTTAGGGAAGGTTTCCTTGAATTTAGTTATCTCATGCTTTGAAGGTATTAAACACTACCATTTGATATAATATTATTTAAATTATGTTTTACATGATCCTTTCACTAGCTTGACCTCAATGAGAGTTTCATCATTCATTACAACACATTAAAATGCCTCCCCACCTCTTTATGGTACCACCTGTAGGTGGTTATTTTATAGTGCAAGTAGATTGAGTTTAGGTAGTGGTCATAAAGTGAAAAATATGAATTATAATTTGATTTTACTGGTCCAATGTCTCTCTAAATAATTTAAAATGGACTCTTCATACTTCAAATGTATTTAAACCACTACTACGGCTATCATGACATCATCATGAGATACATGTATGTGTGTATGGGTTGAATCTTGGTAGTGAACACAAAATGGAGAAAAGTGTGGATTAAATGCCTCATGGAAAAATAAAATTCATTTTAAATACCTCAAATACATGATTTACATCAAAAAAATATTAAGACCAATTCCAAAACATCCATTTCAACATGAAAAACACTTGCAGACATTTGGAACAGAGCAGGCAGGGGTGTCTAATGACTAGTTGGTGTGGCGAATGAGATTTTAACAAAAATTGTACTTTTAAAAAACATCCAAATCAACTCTCTTAATATATTAATGACTTGGATAACTTATATACCCTAAGTACAACTCCATGAACCAACTAAACAAGTTATATACATATTTGTTTCAACATGAAATTGAGCAAGGAGTTGATAGAGATGGATGGAAAGATTTAAAGTTTCCCAAAGCATGATATGATGAAACAAAACATGGGAATATATAATCATATAAATTTGATACTTGTGAAACACCATCTTCTATTCACATAAAAACTTTGTAAAAGACCAACATTATACAATAAGGAAAATTTGACTGAAACTTCACAATGGTGACACCTTCTTTTATCATGAGACAACTTGCCCATAAAGACACCATGAAACAATAAAATAAGAATGGATAACATCTGAGAAGAGATACAACATCCTTAGGATCCAAAATTAAGATTTGTTTTGTATGCACTTGTTTAAAATGGAGCAAAACCTATAGGGTGTAGGAAATAGTGAGAAAAAAACACATTCAGCTTGTAAAGAATGGTTCATAAAGAATGGTTAACCAAAATAGGAAATATTATTATTAAAATGAATCTCTCTGAGGTACTACCACCTCCAAAAATAATTTGAACTATAACTCTTTCTATTGGCTGTACTAAGCATGAACCTATTGGTCACTTTTGTGTGTCTATAAAGACAAAGCAGGAGTAGAATTATTTTAGATTAGAAATGGAACTTATTGAGAATGTAAATAAAGTAAATTAACTTGAGAAAGATGAATATACCTTCCATGATCTTTTCTCATGTTTCATCTTCCCTCATGGGCTATACAAGTGCCAAATGCTCCCTTTTTCAATTGGTTTATTAAATTTTAGAAAGATAACCTACAATATTGTAATGGAACTAAAATTATTAATAAGTAATCTGACCTCTTGGAAATTTTAAAGGAAAATAAAAGACCTAGACACCTTGATAATTTTTCCACTTGCATTTATGACCCCTAAAAGCCCACTTAATGACCCAAAATGTCAAATAAACTTATTAGACCATGAGTAATGCTAAAAAGTCATTAAATAACATCAAATAAAGTTTAATATATCCTATAAAAAATAATTAGACCCATAAAACATCTAAAAAAACAAGTCTTTTACCTATAGGGGTCCAAATTTGACCTAATGTCAAATTTGGTCAACAATTACTATAAACATGGTGATGGGGGCATATTTCTATAAAGAGGCTATTGGGACAAATGATAACTCATTATAATGATGAGCCATTAGAATATGTACAACACATGATTTTTGGCACATGTAGACCATATTTAGGTGGTTTAGAGTTTTATCGGAGGGTTATTAGTGAGTTAGGTGATGATCAAATCACCTGGAGACCTTACATAGAGATTATGTTCTAGTGGCCACATGATGACCTTAACATGGATTATATGATGAAACCATGTCACATTATCAAGACACATGATTACATCATAGAGAGATATATCCCAAATAAGGTGATGAGATAGTTTGGGTGAGATAACATATACCAATTGGGCCACATGTGTTTACATGATCGATGAGGGAGAGATCATAGTGGGGAATGACTATTGATTTATCAATAGATGACCATATTTGGTCACAATTATAGAATATTAGGTAAAGTGACTAGAGAAACATGATTGATGTAGGAGTTATTGATGGTTATATAGATTGATGTGCATGATGGAGACCACTTAAACTGACTATTCCATATGCACCACCATGGAAATAGAGGCAGATGTTGGTGGATAGCTTAAGTAATCAAAAATGAGGCATAGGATTATGATCATGGATTAGGTGGGATATTACACATGATAGAGAATGAGAATTATCATGAGGTAAAAGACATGTACTGATTTATTAGCCACATGATGTGGAGATTATTTAGGTGGAGGATGTAAATATTTTACAAAAAGTAGGGGTTGATATGACCTAGATATACGGATGGATCTAGATATAAAGTAGAGGGTTGTAGGGGAGAATCCATTGATATAATTTGATTATAAGGAGGATAGAGAGGGGGAGGATGTGATCAAGAGAGAAACATAAGACACCCATATAGATAGAGGGGATGTGGATGGTTCTTCATTCACTCTGAGATCTAGATAGGAACATGCTTTTGTTGATAAACTCTGAGAGGATATCAAATATCATGATAGAGGGATTGATGGATTACACCATGAGGTATCCATATTTTAGGGTATAGTTAATGGTAGAGAGGATCAAAAAACTAATATTATATGATTACAATTTGAGGTTCATAGATTACGAAAAATTATAGATAAGATAGATGGATATCACATGGCTATAGTAGTGGTGACACATGATGTAGAGACCGAGACTTTAGACTATATAGAATTGACATAACAGTACATATAGGAGAAAGATATAATGACTAAACTAGCTTAGGAAAGGGTGTTACTAGTTAGACAAGGGTAGATTGCTACTTTGGATAGAGTGATGAAGTCCATAGAGAAATCCATTTACTATAGGAGATTGTATGAGGAGGATATACCATGTGATCAGATATCATCATCATTTAGGGAGTACTCTATGAGATGCTCTATATCAACTAGATTAGTTAAGCCTATTAAGTCAAATATTTTAGTGGGATAGGTACAACATGTGATGGGTCCTCCATGAAGTACACCAAAACATGAGGATTTATTCTTGAGACTAGACACTCTATCAGAGGGACATGATGAGACATAGGGGATATAAGATAGATTGACTTCATTGATATATACATATTTTGAGATGTATCTTTTATATAGACACATTATATATATATTCTTGATTATTATAAGACCTTGTAATATTTGTATTGGACATTTATGGATTGTTTATTGATTTATATGGACTTTATGCATGATTTATAGATGTATGGATACATTGTAGCAATGGTTATATTTCATGCATTTTGATATACACTATCATGTTTTAAGTCTTTTAGCATATTGATTATGGATTTATGGATTATGTGATGTTTTATTGGGTTTATGAATGGTTTATAATGTGACATTGATACATTAATACGGATGGGTCGTCCAAGGGCAACCCGGGGGCGACTGGGATTGGTGGGATTGCTAGGGATTTTTCAAGATCTATGGTTTTTATTTTCTTGGCATATCAGGGAGTGCAGATGGTTAATAAGATGGAAGGTTTGGCTATCCTATATTCTTTGAGGATAGCTTATGCTTTTGGTTAGAGGAGGGTGATCTGCGCAGCTGATTCTCAGGTCTTGATTAACTTGATCCTGGAAAGGCAAATTTTTGATGTGAGTTGGCAGTTGCCCACAATAGTGCAACAGATTTTACAGGTGAGTTCTTGCATGGAGTCGGTATCTTATGCCCACATTCCATGGGAGTGAAATAGGGTCAGTAATTGTTTGTAAAAATGGGTGTTGGAAGAGGGAGAAGGCCGCAAGGTGGATGAATGGGAGTAGCTACCTGGCGATTTACGTCAGGAACTAGAACCCATTCTTGCTAGAGATATTGGTGGAGTTGAGGTTTGAGGCTGTTGTTTTTGGTTTGCTTGTCTTGCGGGCTGTTTGTATGCTTTTGTAATATGATGTTTTAAGTTTAATAAAGTTTTTACCCCCTTTTTTTATAATAAAAAATAAATAAAATGTGACATTGCTACATTGCATTTGACTTTTGTTCCTTGTATTGGATTTCTGACAATATTTAGCTTTCAGCAACCTAATTTTTAATATAACATAAAACACATTACCACTAATGATATTGAATAATCATGATAAATTTTGATGTTTTAAGCATATGCAAAAAATTAAGAATAAATTGTGTAAAATCAAAGTACATCATGATATACTAAAACCATAACCATATTATTATGTAGTTCACAAAATAATCTTTTTATACACATAGAAAATAACAACCAACAACAAGATGTGAAAACAAAAATTAATCTAAATGATTTTTAACATACACATAATTAAAATTCAACATTAATAATAAATAATTATACACAAATAAAAAAACAAAGAGTAACTCTAAAAATAAAAAATGATCACAATGGACAAAGTAAAGGAAATAATGATGTAAATGGCTAAAGATAAAATGATGTAAAGTAAGAAAATTAATGGTTAGGGTTAGAGAAATGAAAAAAAGAAATTATAATTGTTATATATAGAAAAATAATAATAATAAAATCAAAACACAAAAAATATTTAAGTATAAAAGTTTTAAACAAAGGCAATCTAAGGATTTGACAATTGTAACCAAGTTCTTGGCTAATTACTGAACAACTGAGGAATAAGCATAAGGGTAAGATAATCAATGTTTGAGGTAATGGATTATGAGGAAGATGGTGGCTAAGATGACTATTGTTACCAAATATTTCACCCTAGAGATGGTTTATCAATCCTACTCAAATATTTGGGAAACATTGGATTACCTCTAGGCTTGTGGGTTGCTTGTAGTAATCATGATAAATGTTGATGTTATAACTTTTCTTGATTATCACCTACAATACTAGTTGGTTGAATTAAAAAATATAGATATTATCATGAAAATATATTATTATAAAAAAGGTGATACACCAAATTTATATCCACTAAAATACCGTAACTTGCACTATGAAATATTATTTTCAAGACTAGATTCAAACTTTTAGGGTATTCCAATATAAGTATTTCAAACATGAAGGTGATACGTACTAAAATTATCAAAGTGAAAGGATATAAGGCCTAATATTAGACAATAATTAAAATTACTACACTTAGATATAGATAAGGACATTGACTACACTCCATGTGACCTTTTAGATAATGAATTGATTGCACACAATACGAGAGTGTAAGGTGAATGCAAGGATAGGTTATTACTACTTATCATTCAAATTTTCACTACTAAAAACACTTAAAAAGGTAATTTTAGAATTAAAAACATCTTAAAATATTTATTCAAAGGTGAACATCACTATTAAAACTAGCATGGCTTTTCCATATGAGACATGGATTCTATTAAAAAAGCCAAAATGGCTTGCATTTATAAAGTGTGTAAGGAGAGAGAAAAGGAGTGGAGATCAACGATCATAAGAAAAAGTTTCAAGTGATGATGAATAGATAAATTTTATAAGAATAGAGTAGAGAAATGGACTATGAAGGTCTTATTTGGTAAGTGTCCAACTAAAACATAATAAACTCTCCAAAACTAGTGTAGGGTCCTCAAATGGTCTTCTTGAAAAATGCCTTCATGATGAGGCATATATTAACTTATCAAAACTTAAATATGGAGATTTGGAACATTTTTAATATATTAGGTATGTTTAAAAAATGTTTTTATAGTCATCAGATATTTCCCTAATTCTTATCCTTCATGACACTTTTGATAATTGTATGCAGTCATTCATTGGTCTTTCAGGCCTCATTCTTAACATTTGTCATCCAAATGGCCTTCAATTACTCAAAAAAATACATGTAAGAGATTTTATTACACCTTTTTAATTTCAATTTTTCTTTTAATCCATGATTTAGACCTTAAAAATATCCAAGAACAAACTTCTCCTCTTCTCACTAGGTAGTCACTATGTCATTTCATTGCTTGTATAGGACTACCTATGATGAATGAGTAAAAAAAATGTTTATATTCCTATATATTATGATAAACTGAAATATTGAGCTATAAAAAGTCCCACTTGGGATCCCAAAATAATTCTCATTCTTCAAAACTCCTTTGTACCTATAGAACAAGTCAAATTCTTGAAAAACATTTGTGCTAGGCTTGTCTATACAGTAAGGGTATAGACCAATTTGATGTGATTGATATTGAGAAAGTTCTAAATAATCCCAAAACATTTTTTTGGCTATCTAATCACTTTTAAACTCATCTCCATTAGTTTCTTCTCCATCAAGTTCTAGATAGTGTTTTATTAGGGTTTTAAATTGTTTTGCTTCTTAACAATGGTTTGTAAAAACTAGACATTCAACTACGAAAAAAATATGATTGAGGCCAAGTTTATGACCCTAATAAACTACCCCTAGATCCTTGGGTCACAATTAAATTTTTTCATACAATTATGGGTGTTTGAAGTTGTCTTATCGAGATCTTCCTTTGCATTCTATGTACCTCTGTCCTAGAATTGGGTTAAAATGATTAGTTTGGTGAAAATCCTATAAATAAATGTCTTAAATAAATCTTATATCTATAATAAAGTCTATAAATTATAATATAATTATCATATGGTATTAGAAAAGGAATTGAGCATCATTAGGGCTTAGGCATAGTCTAGGCCTAATAGGCCTGACTATGTCTTTATGTGTTTAGGACAATAATTGAGCAGTCATGTTGAATTTAGAGTCACATATACATTTTTTTATTATAAAATAAACTCCAATAAACACCATAAAGTCGCCCAATAATTCTCATTCCACCCCTTTCTCACCTACACATTATGCCTGTAGTTTTCATCTTAACTAAGAGTGCCCTCTATCCGAGATAAAAAAGAGGGCATATCCCCTAATTTACTAGCCAAACTAAGGTTATGAGGTTTTATACTATGACACAAGGATAATATACAATTTTTTTAATCCTTTATCACCTTTTTGAGGTTCCTAATACTTCAAATCTTGAAGACAGACCTATATGATTTGACTCTACACAAACTTTGAGTTGACTATGATTATAGGTTAGTTATCATAATATATCTCCTTTGCCTAAGAATATGATAGGATATGGAATCATAAATTTGAGTGTTTATTATGTATGTTCCATCTATCATGCATCTTTTCTAACCTTCTAATCTCATATCTCTCTATTTGTATGAGTTAGTCTATCTATTGTAGTAGACTGTATGTGCTTATCTTTGTAGAGATTGGTGATTTTTTTATAGGTAAAGGTATATGTTTTAGAAATAAAATTCATGACCTATGTTCATATTTAAATCTTTAAGATAACTTCATAATTTTACATATTCATATAATGCCTTAGATCTATGCCAACATCTAAATTGCCTACTCCTAATGTATTGTCAATCTACAGTCAGACTATAGGTGACATTTTGAGAGAAAAAGGGACTCTTGTAGGTTGTGACCTAAGTCAAAAAATTATGTTTAAACTCAATATATTACTCCTTAGGTCACTAGTTTCATTTATTATTCAAATAATATCATTTTTTCTTGAATTCTATAACTATTATGTCATGTTGTGTGTTATAAGATCATTCAAGCTTAAAACACTAACTTACTAAAGGTTTTTAGTGTGAACTAGATTACATTAAAACCAATCCAACCATCATATTTATTTTTATCAAAAAACCTTATATTGATGTCAATACACTACTATAATATTTTTATATATGAGGGAAACCACTTAGACTGCCCAAACCTCAAGATACTCCACCAAGAGATGACTTCTTATGAGGCAGGATTCCCTTTTCAGAAAGATTAAGGTGATTTATCCTCAAATGAAACTTTCCTAATATATGATCATGGAATCAAATATATTTTCCATCATATGAATTCAACATTTTCATAATATATTTATAAATGCTCTTAAACCTCAATTAAGGTTTCAAACAAGTTCAAATATATTTATTTCAACTCTACTCAGACCTATGTGGATTGCACTCAGACTATTAATGAAGATGCCTATACGTGATCATCATATTTAAGACTATGAACATATTAAATTGGTATTTACATCCAAAATCAAACCATTTAAAATGATTAATATTATTTATTTCACTTGGGAAACCTCTCACAATCCTTTAAATTTGTTGTTTCATGAATATGACTATGCAAGGCTCCTTTATACTTGACTGTAGGTGACAGTCACAAAGAAACCTTACTATGTTTATGTATTTGTCTCTTCACTCCATGTAAAATAGTATTGAGACCAAAATTTAAAATTAAAACTAATAACCATATAATTTTATAATGGAAACAACATGTATCCTTTGAACTAAGACCACTATAGGAGATGGAAACTTATGTAACTAATGAAATAACTATCTACATGCCTCAATAGTGTTTCCAAATAGAAAAATTAGATTATTATGCCTTTTAAATCACACCACACATGAAAACCAAACAAATATACACCTGATAAGGGTTTTCATTCCATTCCATAACCTGTTTAACATTTTTTTTGCATATACCAATCCAAACAAAAAAGAAAATAGAAGGCCATGGGGATGTACAAGAAAAAAATAGGACAAAACCTTCTTATAAATGTTTCATAGAACATGGTGTACAAAAATTTCAACTATTTCCATGTATTTTAGTATAAAATAGTGTTATCATGTACCAAGGTCACCTTCTCTAACTCACCTCCTACTATCCATAACAAAAGATGACCAATTGACCATTTTTGCTTACAAAGGAGACTTATAGGGAAGATAGGTTAGTTTTTTAAATTTTAAAGTCTATAAAATATTATAAATCATGAAATCATATTATAGGAACCCCAATAGTCACTCTTTAATTCACCACACATTCCAAATGTGTTTTACAGGCTATATAACTAATTAAAACTGCCTAAACTACCTGATCTTCTTGCTTTCAACATTGCACCTATAGTTGTCAGTCTAAAACTACCATATTTGACATGAATATGACATTTAGGACATTATATACATGTAACAAACTTTTATTCTTATGTAAATTATACAAGTTTAATTAATGACCCCAAAAGTGGCCTAGAATGAGTTAGCACAAACTATAGATAAATATGACAAAGATAAACATAATGTTGACCTTACTAAGACCATATGACACATTTATACCCTAGGAGACCCTTATAAAATGTTTTAATATATATGAGGTTAACGTAATTTGACTTTTCATCAAATTAGCCAATATTTTGGTGATTTCTTAGGGGTGGTAAGCTATTTATGCCAAAAACTAGTAGCCTAATCCTATCCATTGGGTCATGGAGTCACTTATAAATAGATTTGAAACTAAATTACCTTTTAAGCCACATTAAAAAATATAAAAAAACACACAAAACAACACACCTAAGAAAAGATACCTATTTTCTAAAGAACACTTAGGGCAAACACAGAAAACATAAGCAAAAACACACACCTATCCTAATATACACAAGGCCTCAACACTTGAGGTGAAGAAAAATCACTGTCACTTCAACCATGATAAAAAATAGTACCTCTTACATAATTTATTCTCCATGGAAGCAATCTCTCATGTGAAGCATGATTATGAATAAATGCTTAGTTGTGTAGGTGATCAAATGGCTTACCATATTCATCTCTTCTTTTTTTTATAAGTGTGATTCTTAGATATTTTAGTGACACTCCTTCCATCTCTCCAAGAGACTTTTTTGAGTTTTTAGTCTACTTAACTTATGACATGTCTAATTGACACTTCTCAAACTATAACTTGGGAGTATTGACACTTCTCAAACTATAACTTGGGAGTGATCAAAGTTTATTCAACTTTACTTTATTATATAACATGATGCACTTGATGTTTAGATCCATCAATATTGTCTCCTTTCTATTCTAACTTATTTGGAAATGGTTCAAATTTAGGTTAAGGTGTTGACTAATCCTCAAACATAGATTATTTTTTGTTTTGGCTTCACTATAATCCTCCATGGATATAACATTTTTGACAATGGTTTGATATTCATATTCATGCTTAGCAATAAAATATCCTTCATGATTATAATTCTCATCAACAAACTCATTATCAGGTTCACACTTCTTAGGAGGGGAAGTAGACTTACTCAACTACTCAAACTCTTGAATTATTGCATAGAACATTTTCCATAAGTCATTTTCTTCTTCACCAGTATCATGTTCATGGATACCTCCATCTTATCAGGTAGAATGGTATTTTATTTATCATTATCATGCTCTACCATAACTTGAAAAACATCATCATGTAAATGAATGAGGTAATTACTTTCAACAACTTGTGAAAAAGAACTACCAATTCTTACCTTAGATTGTTCATATCCTCCTTAATGGATGATGTATGTGCCAAAATTAATTTACTCTAACAAAGCATATCGATCATGTGGATAATTATCTACACCATACTCATATATGAAAATACTAGATATGGCCTCAAGCTTATAAGATGTTCCATAATCCACAATATAGTCCTCTTGATCATTGATTATGCAATTAAGATTAGAGCTTGTTTCTACATAGGGTGCATTATTAAACTTATCTAATGGTTGAGTTATAATGGATACCTTCGATCCATACCTTGTATTGAAGGATAACAAGGAATAATAAATTGAGAGGTAGCCTCCTATCTTAGCTATGAAATCCCTTGAGAGGCAAATAACAAAGTGAGTAGGAAAATAAACCAGTACTATGTCTTGAAGGATAAGAAAGCTAGGACAATAATGCAAGGAAAATCTCAACCCTTTGAAAAGTATTACTAACCTAGATGGTATCCCATAAAGTTGTATCACTCCCTTAGTGTATGGTTCATATTTCAAGACTAAATTATTTGCTACAATCTTGGGCATCACTAAGGTGCTAGCTCCACTATCCACAATGTAGTTGTGAATAAGTTTGTCTCCCATAATGAGAGTGAGGTAGAAGGGTGGAGGTTTTTCAAATTTAGAATAGGGTTCAACTATGTGAGTAGGAGCATTGGGGAGGGAGAAATCATCATGAATTTATGGTTGAGGGCTAAGATGGATTTTGGAGAGTTATTCTTGAAGAAGTTCCTTTTGAGCAGGCAAGTGAAGCATTTCCCAAAGAGAGAGACTAGTCTTAACACTCTTCAAAGAATAAAAAATATTTAAATAAGGAAAATTTACCTTTTCATGTGTCCTTAAAGTGAAATAAGTTATTTGAGATTGAGGAATTGGATCACTTTGATTAACCCTTATAATATTCTAATTTGAAGTAGGTGAAGAAGTTATAGGAACTATCACACTTGGACTCACACCTTAATACCTTATAGGAGGATTAATTGAACTTGTATCAACACCATCATCATCTCCTAAGGCCCTCCTCCTAGATATTTTATTATCTATAGTTGAATAATTTTGATTGAGGACATGTGTGTCTCCAAATAGAAAGTTTTCAAGGTTAAACTTTTGGGGTTGGCATCCTTCATTTTCTTGCATGTAATTTTAATCTTCTACTAAAAACTAAGGAGTGAATCCTCCTTGATCAACCAAAGATTTATCCCCATCTTCAATTTCATCTATGAATTGTCTTTATTTTCATTCTTATTTTTGGACCAAGTTACTGTGAATAGGGACCATGGATCTTGTGTTGGTGAAATTTGGATTATATGTATTGGTTGGCCTATTTAACTTAATTTGTCCTTGACCTCTACCTTGACCATATTGGTTTAGTAGAACCTATTCCATTTTTGAGGTTAAGGGTAGGGGTTTTTATTAACTCTATATTTTATACTGAGTTGCCTAACTTGAGCTGTTAAAGCCTTATACCTTACCTCACAATCAATAATATCTTCTACCTTCTTAGGAGAAGTTCTAGACTTGGTATTTTCACTTGGGACTTGAGAAAAACTTGGAGTAGTAGTAGAAGTATTTGGTAATAGAGGAATAAAAAAATTTGGAGGGAATTTTCCATCTTCTATTAGTCCATTATTAGCTCTAATGGCAAGGTCATCAGCTTTAAGTAAGGTGTAACCACCCATGGAATACAACATGATGGCTAAATTAGATCTAATATCCCTTAAATATGTAGGGAATACAAATCTTTTAGGTGGTCTCATGGGAAGAGGTATACTATGACATTTTATTTGAAATCTCACATTTATGTCATGCATTATCTCCTTAGGACCCATTTAAATTACATTAAGATGATGAATGAGTGATGTGTGATCACTTTTGTCTTCAACCCTTAAAGTTAGACACTCTATAAAATCATCCCAAGTGATGATACATCCAATGGTAAATGTCCTATACCAGTCAATTTTTTCCCCTCCAAGGGACATGGAAAGTAGTCTAATGGAATTTTTGAATTCAATAACATTTTGAAAACTACATAAGTTAGATATGTTCCTAATATGATTACTAGGGGTGACATGACCTTCAACATTTAATGTGGGAAAAATCTTAGTAGTATTAGGAGGTATATCATCATATGGATTGAGTTGTATGGGATTTTTTGTGTTAAAGGTTGGGAAGGCATATTGCCTAGCCATGTTATCCTCAATTTCTTCTTCACTCTCTTGATCTTCTTAGCTTGAAAAGTCTTCTTATTATTGAAAGGTGAAGATATCATGAGGATGTTGAACTTCAAGAGAAAGTTCAGGTTAAAAGATTGTGTTTATTGGATTGAAACCTCTATTATAAGTTGACCTAGCAAGGACCATGAAGTATGAACAAAGAACTAATAATTTTTTTTCTACAACCATATACTACCTTGAATGGAGTTTAAAAATGTTAAGTAGAATACCATATATAATTATGATGTTGTCAAGACCAACATTCACTAGGACAAGATGCCTTTGAGACAATGGTCCCACCTAGCATGCTAGAATTATTATCACCAAATGTTTCACCCTAGAGATGGTTTTTTGAGCCTAATATAAGATTTAGGAAATATTGGATTGTCTTTAGGCCTATGGGTTGCCTATATAAGAGGCAAACCTCTAGATTTAAGGTGTAACTCCCTAGATATAACTTTGCTTGCTTATCACCTACACTACTAGTTTGGCTGAATGAAAAGAGATAGAGAGTAATATGAAAATAACCTATTATAATAAGGTTATACACCAAATTGATATCCACTAAACTACCATGACCTATACTATGAAATATTGTTTGCATGACTGGATTCAAACTTTTAGGGTATTCCAACATAGGTATTTTAAGAATGAATGTGATATGTATTATACTTCTCAAAGTGAAAGGACATAAGGCTTGATCCTAGACACTAATGAAAATTATTACACTTACAGATAGACAAGGACATTGAATACACTCTGTGTCACTTATTAGAGAATGAATTGCTTGCATACAATATGAGAGAGTAAGTTGAATGCAAGGATAATTTATTACCACTTATCAGTCAAATTTTCACTAATCCACACAATTAAAAAATGAATTATAGAATTTAAAACATCTTAAATTATTTATTCAAAGGTAAACATCAATATTCAAACCATTAGGGATTCATTGTACCAGACATGGATTCAATTACAAAAGCTAAAATGGCTTGAATTTATAGAGTAAGGAGAGAGGAGTGGAGTTTAAGGGTCATAATAACAAGTGTCAAGTGATGAGGAATAGTTACATTGTAGAATAATGGAGTGGATAAATAGACCATGATGGTCTTAGTGGAATAGTGTCTAGCTGAAACATGACATACTCTCAAAAATTGGTGTAGGTTTCTCAAATAGTCTTCTTAAAAATTACCTTCATGATAAGGCATCTCTTGACTGCTCAAAAATAAAATAGGGAGATTTGACACATGTGAAATATATTAGTGTGGTTGGAAACATGCTATTATAGTCATCATATGTTTCCCTAAATGTTAGCCTTCTTCATGACACTTGTGCTTACTTTCTACAATCATTCATTCATCTTCTAGGCCTCATTATTCACATTTATCATCCATGTGGCCTTAATTTTCTCCAAAGAAATCCATGGAGGAGGTGTTAGGACACTTTTTTAAGTTCCCCATATCTTATAATACATGATTTAAATCTTTAAAATATCCAAGAACAAACTTCTCTTCTCACTAGGTAGTCACTCTATCTCTTCATTGCCTGTCTAAGACTGCCTATGATGAATGAGTTAGTAAAAGTGATTCTATGCCTATTTATTGTGATAAATGGAAATATGGAGTTATAAAAAGTCCCAATTGACCTCCCTAAATGATTTGCATTCTTCAAATCTCCTTTATACCTATAGAACAAGTAAAATCATTGAAAACCCTCTATGTTAGTCTTGTTCTTATAGATAGGTACAAAAATTTTTGATGTGATGGAGACTGAGAGAGTCCAAAAGAAAAAAATAATGTATAGGCCATATTACCACTTTTTAATTCATCTCCATCAATCTCTTCTCCATCAGGTTATAGATAGGGTTTTAGGAGGGTTTTAAACTATTTTGCTTCTTAGCAATGGTTCATAAAAAATACATTTTCAAGTACCAAAAAGAGGTCACTGAGGCCAATTTTATGACCCTAATCAACTACCCCTAGATACTTTGGGCATGATACAATGTGTTTATATAGGTATAATTGTTTGAATTTGGCTTATCAAGCTCTTCCTTTGCATTATATGTGTCTCTATCCTAGAATTAGGTCAAAATTAATAATTTGGTATAAATACCTAAAAAAATGGCTTAAATCAACCTTACATCTCCCATGTAAGGATCTAAAATTGATTTTAATGGTCAAATGGTCCTATAAAAGGAATTGATCATCTTAGAGCTTAGGCCCAGTCCATGCTTAATAGGTCTGACTATGTCATTGTTTGTTTAGGACCACCATTGAGAATTCATGCTGACTAAAGACTATAATATACATTTTTTCATGTTTAAATAAACCCCAAGAAATACCCTATAGTTAAAAAATCATTATCATTCTATTGCTTTCTAACTTACACATTATGACCATAGTTTTCATCTTGAGTAGGAATTCCCTCTATTTGAGACAAAATCGAGGGTATATCCCCTATTTTATAATCCAAAATGAGGATATGAGGTGTTATAATTGGTCAATAGAATCTTATACACCAAATATCCATGCTTGATCACCTTTTAAAGGTTCCAATACTTCAAATCTTTAAGATATACCTATGTGATTTGATTGTGCACAGACTTTAAACTGATTATGACTATAGTTTAGTATTACTACTTTATTTATTATATCAACGAATATCATAGGATATCACATCATAAATATAAGATCATATTATATATTTTATATCCATCATGCATCTATTCTAACCTTATAATATTATACCTCTCTATTTCCATGAGTTAGTATGTCTCCTATAGTAGATTATATGTGCATATCTTAGTAGAGATTGGAGGTTTCCTGTAGGTGAAGGTAGATGTTTTATCCCTAACCTTCATACACTAGGTTCCTATTTAAGTCTTTGATATCACTTAATATTTATACATATTCATATTATGCCTTATAACTATGCCAACATCCAAATTGCCTACTCCCAATGTACTATCAGTCTATACTCAAACTGTAGGTGACATTTTGAGAGAAAAAGGGACTCTTATATGTGGTGACCTGAGTCAAACCATTTTAATTCAACAATATAAATTGTGCCTTGGGTCACTATTTTCACCTCTTATTGAAATAATATCATTTTGTCTTGAATTTTTCTACCATATGTCATGTTGTGTGTTGTAAGATCATTTAGTCTGAAAGCATTGTAACTTACTAAAGGTTTTCAATATGAATTAGATTGGGTTGAAGCCACTTCAACCATCATCTTTTTTTGAACAAAAAACCTTATCTTCATTTCAATACACTAATCTATGATTAGGATACATGATGGAAACCACTTAGACTACCTAGACCTCAAGATACTCCACCAAGAGATGACTTCTTAGGATGCAAAATTCCCTTTTCAAAAAGATTAAGGTAAGTTGTTCTAAAATGAAATTTTCCTAATCTTTGATCATAGACTCAAGTTTCTATACCATAATATGACTTCACCATTATCAAAATACATTTATCAATGTTCTTATACCTTAATGAAGTTTTCAAAAAAGTTTAAACATATTTATTTTTACTCTACTCAAACCTATGTGGATTGCACTCAGACCATTAATGAAGTTGCCTGTAAGTGAACATCAAATTTAGGAGTATGTGAATTTTGAATTATTCTTAAAAACCAATCTCAAACCATTTTAAAGGATCGGTCTTATTATTTTCACTTTGGAAACCTCTCAAAATCCTTTAAATTTCTTATTTCATGAATATGACTACTCAAGGCTCCTTTATACTTGACTGTAGGTGATAGTCATAAAGAAACATGATTGTGTTTATGTATTTTTCTCTTCACTCTATGTGAAATATTATTGAAAACAAACCTTCAAAGGAAAACTAATCACCATGCAATGTGATAATGGAAAAAACATGGATCTTTTGATCTGAGATCACTCCAAGAGATAGAAACGTCTTCAACTAATGAAACAATTATTTATAGACCTTATTGGTGTTTCAAACTAGTGCTTTTATCATTCACACCACACATTAAAAATAGAAAAAAAACTATGTGATAAGGGTGGTCATTCCATTATAGAACATGTTTAACACTTGGTTTTCAAATACCAATTTAAATAGAGAAGAAACTTGAAGGCCATGGGGATGTGTAGGTAGAAAAGAGGAGAAACCCTTCTTAGTAATGTTTAATAGAGCATATTTTACCAAACCTACAACTATTTCCATGTATTTTTAGTATAAAAATATTATTATCATGTACCAAGGGCACTTAATCTAACTTAGCTTCTACTATCCATACCAAAGGAAGATTAGTTGACTATTTTCACTTGTAAAGGAGAGGAATAAGTAAGATAATTTATTTTATTACATTTCAATTAAAAGATACCCAATTAATAAATTACACTATAGGAATATAAATAAACACTCCTAAAGTCACCACATGTTCCATATGTGTTATAAAGGCCATACAACTACTTAAACTTGCCTAAACTGCTTGATCTTCTTGCTTTAAACATTGCACCTATAGTTGTCAATCCAAGACTACCATCTCTTACATGAATATAACATATATGATGTTAGATAAACTTGGACACACTTTTATTCCTATGTAAATTTAATAAGTTAAATTAATAACCCCAAAAGTGGCTTTGAATGGCTTAGGACAAACTATAGACAAATATGATAAAGATAAACATAATGTTGACCTTACTAAGACCATAAGACACATTTTACACCCTGGAAAACCCATATAAAAAGTTTAAATATATAAAGGTTTAACCTAATTTGACTTATGGTCAAATTAGTCAACACTAACCATAGATAATCCATGTCTCTAAGCGTTTCCCACATAATCCACCTTAGACAAAGTCTATGTGGGAATATCAAGCTAGATGTAGTTTTCCAGATATGGGAAGTGATGAAAAATATGATTATTGATGAAAAATTTGAGTGTTGGATGAAAATTATGCATAGGTGACCCACCCAAGAATTAGTGAACAATGTGGATGTTAGATAAAATTGTAGATGTGTGGATGTTGATGTTTGCCATATTTTTGGGATATATTCTTTTTATATTTTGGGATTTTTGAAATAAGGAATATAAAATATATCTTTCTACTGTCACGATCAAGAATGTTGGTTTACATGTAGGAATATAAACCCTAAACTTATCATTTTATAGGATAAATGACTAATAACTGACAAAATGATAAACATTGGGAATATATAATGGGTTACTGAAAGGTGATGCCCCCAAGAAACTAGGGTAAGTATAGAAAATGGTTTACACATGATGGGTATGTTTGTTTTGGTTTTAGATTTTTAATAATGTAACATGGTAAATATTCATGAAACTTTTTGAATGCAACAATCAATTTTTTTTAGGTAATAGCCTAATTATTTTGTAAGCACAACATATGACTTTTAATCTGCATCAAAATAATGAAAGAATGAATATGAGAAGTATGAAATGGTGAAGATAAAAATCAAAATTTTACATGACAAAGGATAATGAACTAATCCTTTTTAGTAAAGGAGAAAGTGTACATCTTACTAAACTCACAAAATACTAACTTTATTGGATTTGTCTAGAGAGAACTAGCCCTGATAGAATTAGTAAATGGGATAAAGTTACCCTTTTTAGCATAGAAATGTAAACAAGTTATTTGAATAAATATTTATTTGGACACCTTTTGACTTAATTTTTAATACATTATTTTTCTACTCCTTCATGTAGTCTCATGTAACTATGAATACACATGGGCTTATCAACAAAGACTATACATAAATGAGTAAGGATATCTCCCTAATGCTAATCCCATGTAACTAGTGAGATATGAGGGCTCAACACTAAAGATAATCAAAGTGTGGCAGATGTGGTATTTTAATTTGACAAGTTTTGAATAAGGATGCTATGGTATATGGAAGGGTTTTACCCCCATGTCTGTGCCCCATGTGACTAACAAGATGCAAGGGCTTAACACCAAAGACCAAGATAGGAAAGTAAAGTTACCATATTTCTTTTTGTAGCATTTTTACTGGTTTTTGCTTTTGAAGGAATTGAATTAAGAGACTTTGTCATGGACAATCTTCTAGACCAGGCTATGGGATAATATTTTCTTAGTCTATCAAGATGTATAAAAAAGAGATTTACTCTGCTTGTAATAACTAAGGAAAGAACTAATGTAATGCTAATATAGAAAATGATTTTCATGGGATAATAGGGTGGTATGAAAAAGTGAAATTATATAAGAGGATGAAATTTTGAATTTATGTATTATGCAAATTCACCAAACATAATATCTGATATACAAGACAAAATGTAAATGATAGTAAATGTAAGTAGTGTAAACATGCCACCCCCAAGTGTTAAGGTACTTGTAGATAACAAGTTTTTTTTTGTGATTTTTAATTTTTTTGGATTTATTGGAATCTAAACCCAATGAAAGTCATAATGTTCATAGGTTCCTTGTTCTACATATTTATAACCCATGCTAACTATAGATAATCTATGATGTTTTAACTAGATTTCCTCTTCAATTTCTATTTTGCTTCTATTATTTACTTTGAATAGTACTTGACCAAGATGAGGTTGTTGAGCCCACCAAGAGTTATAGGAAAACCATCCATAGTATCATTCTCTATTGTTAAACCCTTATTGAATAAATATATCTAGATATAAGTTTCTTTGATAAAGTTTTATGGTAATTTTGATTTTTCTTTGGAAAATATAATTATCTAATAGACTCACATTAATATGCTTAATAGTAATGATGAACTTTAGAAACTTTCCAAGAGTTCTTTTGATCATCATGGAATTAGGATGCCTTTACATATAAGGGATAGAAGAAATGATGTTAAAGAGTGTCAAACACTAGAGATTAATGAGGAATCTATATGTGCAAAAACCAATATCTCTTACCCAACCACCAAATACTACAAAAGTCAAAATAAGATAGATTTATATCGATAATCCTTAATTCTTTGGAAAATATAGAATGTTTAAAATTTTTGTGGTGTGCATGAGATGTGAACTCAAAATCTTGATCTAACTCACTATATTTCCATTCTACTAGTCTAACATAATAAGTATGAAACAACAAATTTTGGATTCTGTCTTGGATTATAAATGGTTGATCATTCCATGTTGTTTCTCTTTTAGTTAGCTTTATATTTTCATTGCCTTTAATTTTATCATCATCAATAAATAAGGAGTTGATTTGTTCATTTATTGGTGTATATTGATTGCTACCTAGATCTTCAAGCAATGTTTCATGAGGTATAATTTCTCCAAATTAGATGTTTTCATAGATGTTTATAGATGTTACAATTGATATGTTGTCATGGGATAATTCTAATAAAGTCAATTTCTATGGATTCTAGTTGACATGTACAGGTAATGTGATATTAATGTATTTAATGGGAAATAAAAGTCTAGTCATATAAAATGCAAAAATTGTCAAGTTGAGCATGGATAATGACACCCAATCCTTAGGTCCCTCTTACCTACTCTCATAACCCTCTTAGGCTTATTTTCACTGATTATCAATCATCCATAGCCTTCCAGACTTGATCCTAGCTGAGTTAGGACCCTCTTTTGATGACTAATCCATCCTCCAAGTCACATCTCCTTAGGACAATAGTGCCAAAGTTATAATATAACACTAGACCCTAGGGTTTCCCCTTTCTAATGGTCTTATCCAATCAAAATTTGAGCCCAAATTACCATTTTTACTTGATTCCTTTTCTTTATTATGTTGACCTAGTCTAGTTTCATCTAAGCCATGAGAAATAGATCCATATAAAATCCCATTTAAATATCATTTGGAAAGGGTTGGAAAATATCACTCATGCAAGCAAGAATACAAGAAAGACCACCCAACTAATCTTCCCTATTCTCTACACACATCTAGCCTATACACTTTCAAGCCAATTTAAGTCCTTACACCAACCCATAGTCATCTCACACACACCAAATTTTTTGTATTTCTTGCATTTTCATTGACTATTGCACCAAGCACTCTTGAAGGGAGAAATACATATGGCTTGATCCCTCTTTAGAGTATTGGTATGTAGGCAACATGCTCATACATGGGGTGTGAAGCACATCCAATGCATCTTACACACACTAACCCCTTTTTACTATTTGAAAAAAAAATTATTCAAGTGCATAAATGATAGAGACGTATAAAATTAGGTATACAAAGAGATTTATTAATATCAAGGCTCCAAAATTTAGTACACAAGTTCACACTGACCAAGTGAACAAAACCCAAAAAGCTTAGATCATTAGAACAATAGTGTTGGTGAAGGATAATAGCACCAAAGCCCAAGGTGTCTAGTTTTAGGGATCTTATCCAATCAATAAATTAAGTTTAAGATCTTTTTTGAGACAGTGTCCTAGGATTACACACAACTTTCTATACCCTATCTTAGTTGGATCAGTATAAAAATAAGATAATGTTAGTTTTATCTCTCTCACTATTATTTTTAGAAATGGTCAAATTATAATTAAATTTCATAAATTAGTAGATTTAATTTGGAATATTATTTACTCATTTTCTCCTACTTAGACCCTTTTATTATTTAGGAATTAAAAACTAATCTACCCAAAAATAATAAATCATTTGATAAACCTAACTTACATTGAATTGTGCATAAAACCCTAAAAACCCTAGGATAAATTCCTAGCTAATTTTGCCCATAAATTTATGAATTATTCCTTGAATATTTGAAGTATAAATTCATCCCAAATTTTAAAATTTATTAATAAATTTTAAAATAATTTTATTTCAAACCCTAGTTGCATAAAATAGGTCCCAGTAATTTTCAAATATTAATCCAATAATTTCTTGGTTTTTTATTGCATATCTAAATCAAAAATTTGATTCAAATTTTAAAATTAAATAATAATTTCACAAATAATTTTATTTCAAACCTTAGTTTCATGAACTAGCTCCCAGTAATTTTCTAATCACTTTTTTAATTTTTAGTTACATATTAAAATAATAAAATCACTTCTAATTTCAAAAATTCATAGTAATTTCAAAAAAAATTCCTCAAAGCCCAAGTTTCATCTACTTAGTCCCCTTAAATCAAACACTTTCCCATAAATTTTTAAATTTTTACTTGCATACTTAACTCATAAATTAAATTTTAATTTAAAAAATTCATAATATTTTGCAAAAATATTATTGTCATAAGCTAGTTACATATATTAGCACCTATTTGCTTCTTGAGGTATCACCTTACATCCATAATCAAATTGTAAACACGATTGTAACTTATGTACAGACTTTTCTTACATTTCTTGAAAATAACAAGGAACCGATAATGGGCCCTATCATGTACATGAATGATGAAGTCTATCATATGTTAATACAAAGCTTCATTCTTTACATTTCATGCTTATTTTTCATTATATAGGATGATGTTAAGTAATTTATTCTTAACACATGTTAATACATCTCTTCAATCACCTCCCTTGGAGCCTCTACCCTATACTGAGTCATGTTGCATGGTCTATTTCACTCTTCCCTAGGTTACTACCCATCATTAGAGAGTCTATTTGACACCCTTTGTCCCTCCACCACCTCAACACCTTGATTATCTTCACTCTCCTCCTGTAGCCACTAATACTCCTATATATATAGTAGATAATGTAGTTAGAGCTATTAATCGATGTGCTACCATGCCTCCCCCACCTAGCTAGGATCCCTGTCACCATTCTGTTCCTTCCTATCTTAGGCCCAACCCACCTACATAGGTAGATTTATATAAGGCATATGATATTATTGATTAATTGAGAAATAATATAGCTAAGATTTATATATTATAACTTATTTAGAAACCTAATGTCTTCAAGGACATTCTTTATCAGGCACTCACTCAGATTTCTATGACCATTGACTCAAAAACTTCATATTTTTCATCAGTGGTCAATACTTTAAAAACTATAGAAAGGCAATTTATTTTAACAATGATGAAATGCCTTATCAAACATTTATTGATCAAAATTTACCACATTTCATACAAGTTTAAGTTAGAACTAGTGTAGTCAAGAGAGTTCTAGTTGATAATGGTTCTAAACTTAATATATGTCATATCACATTCTTATAGGCCATGGACATAGATATGGAATCAATGCAAAAATCATATAAGAAAATTTAAGAGTTCGATGATATATCATAAAATACATTGGGCACCATTACTTTGGATATCATTGTAGGACCTAAAACCCTCTCTACATAGTTATAGGTCATGTCAAGTCCTCTCCACTATAATATTTTACTTGAATGACCCTAGATACATAATATGGGTTCCATTCCTTCTACTCTTCATTGATATGTTATGTTTCTCCATTAATGATATCTATATACATGTCTAACATACAACCAAACATTCAAATATTATCAAACTACAAATTCATCTTCAACTATTTAAACAAATGGGACACTTTATCTCATAGTATGACCACCAGGTTGTTGTATTTCTCTTGATCAGATACATACATATTATTTTGGAGAGACTATCACTTCTCACACTCTTCCACTTATAGTCATACATTTAGCTCTAGATATTCAACTAGTCATAACATATTTAGCCATTGTAACTACTCCATCAGTCATAGTTCTAACACCCATTACACACATAATCATCGATAGTAGTACTAGTATTTCTAGTTGATTCCATAGTTACTCCATCAATTACAAATACTTTTTTAGTAGTACCATCTTCGAATACTATAAATTATGAGATTCATATATCATAGTTACCCATTGTGGTAAATTTTGAGTCACCATATGTACATGATGTTAATATATATTCTTAGGCTTCTTTAGATGATGATATGAAACCCATACTCACATATGACTATGTGTGTGGATTGACTTTTACACTAGTTGGCCTAGGAGAGTACCAAGATGAATATAGAGCTCTATTTACACATCCTACATCAGTTTTAGTATCTCATACTATACTCTCAGGATATACTCCACACTAAAAACCATAAATAGATCACTTGGCACATATAGTTCACATGGTTACCTCTATGGATATAAATCCAATTGTTTAGATTCAGATAAGCAGTACACATCATTATCCATAGTTTATGTTGTAGTTATTACTTGATCGTGGATTGATCACATTACCTATATTATGACATAGATCTTTCAATAGACTGTCACAGCAAGATGGTCATCCATTTTGTACTTTTCATAGGATTATAGACCATGATATAAACTCATGTATAAATTTACAATAAATATTGGGTAAACTACAATATCAAGGTATTATTCAAATTATAGCACCACCACTAGCACTAGATCCACTACTTCTACTCAAGACATCTACTAACAGGGCTAAATGTCCCAGAGCAGAGTCAACATCTCTATCACTAGAGTAACATTGAGTTCACCTTTGACATGATGAAACTTATGATGAAAATCTCAAGACATTTGATGATGGTCATGACCCCTTCCTCCATTCCCATCCCCAAGTAACTCCATCATTAGACCCCTTCCCCCCTTTAGCCTAGTATTTTATATCATTATGTACATATTGCTTTATTTACATGATTGTACATAGTTTTCCTTCCAACATTACCTATACATAGTTTCTTATGCTTGATTGTACATAATCTCTTCTACTTGATTGTACATAGTTTATTATGATTGATTGTATATAGTTCAAATAATTCCAAAGTATAAAAAAAATATAACATTTTAAATCATCCAAAAACATTTAGATATGTCAAAAACAAAAAAAAAATTAATTAGATGCATCATCCATGCTTTACATTGATACTAATATTCTAGGACTTACATTTTTTTGTTTCATGCTATTGTATGTCAATTTATCTACATTACCATGATTCACTTGATCTTATTTTTGTGTGTGCAATGACATCCAACTAATTGATTGATTCACTCTACCCATTGAGGTGGCATCCAACTTCTACATTCAAGACACACATTAATATACATACCCACTAGGGACATCTTCTAAATGACTACACCATATAGGTTATGTCATTCTTACACTCCACACTCTAGGTTATCATGTTGATGTACATTATCTACTAGATTACATAGACTACTTTATCAAAATATCATCATTATCTAGCACTTGTGTATTTATTAGCATATACCTAGTCTTTTACTAAACATGTTTTACAAAATTTTCCTCTTACTTTGATTAGTTATATGTTATTGAATATTTGTAATGTTTACATGTTTTATCTTCTTACTTAGCATATCTTTATGTGATTACATTTCTAGTTATTTATTGTCTCTTATATTTTCCTTAGTAAATTTTCCAATGTCATTTGCTTGTATTCTTGTATGTTCATGTGGCCCTTATGCCAACTTTGATTGTTCCACTTGTATGTATATGTGGCATTTAAACATGCCCTATATTCTTTATTTCTAGTTTGAGTGACATGTGCCCATGTACCTTGATTACATGGCCCCTTGGCCACCCTTGTATGCTTCTTGATTCATGATTTGTGTGTTTGTTGCTTTATTGTTTTTTATTGTTGTAATTGCATGATCTATATCATTCATTTTCCTGTTCTCTTAGATGCCATGATGGATATCATGCTTCATCCCTCCAACTAAAAACTAATAAACTAACAACTAACTTTTTTTGTCTTAATTCAATTCCAATACATTGAACATGCTATTACATTTTTATATCTATCTAGGCATACCCTTGTTGATCTAATAATCTCTCAATTCAAACCATGCTATATCTTGAGATATCTTGTTGATTATCATTGCTATATCATGTTTATTTATAGCTTAACACATTTTTAGGGCTTCTTCTTCTAAGGGAATTCATTGTAGTGTACCTATTTCCTACCCTTAGAAGAGGGGGAAACAAATAGGGGTTTTGTTACAAAGATCAGAGCTCCTATCAATTAAAAATTCTATTTTCAAAACAACCAAAACAACTAGTCATCAAACCACTTAGAATAGACTAGATAGACAATTAAAAATCTATAATATTGATCAATTTTATCCCAAGAAAATAGCACTAAGGTTAGAGAATGTAGACACTTAAATCTGGCCACTAATAACCCCCAATCAAGCTTTTGACCAATTTCCACTTAAAATACACAATTTGGCCTACAAATACTAGAAAATGCTAAATGATGTGAAACTAACATATTCAAGTGCTAATTTTGGCTAGGGTATCCTTAAATGGGGTAATGTAATTTATGGGCTAACTAACTTTGATTAGATCATTTTGAGTTAAAATGCCAATTTTGCACTTGGGTGCTCTAGATTTTTCTTTCCTATCAAAACTCTTACATAAGACACGTGCCTTTGTTATTTATTGTTGATAACATCCTAAATGGGATAATAGATCCAACACATCTAATATTTCCTTCCATTTCTAATTTAGTCAAATTTTAGACCAATATCAAGGCATTTTGATCAATTTGAGTAATTTGTGCACAAAGTGCTTAATCATGCTTAAGAGCTAATTAAACTAAATTAGAGCCTAATCAATAATTCCATGGAAACTTGTCAAAAAAATGTTTTTGGAAATGGATATTCAATATCTACATCATTAGATGACCTCATTTCTTAGGAAGATATCCCTAGACCATAAATGCCACAAATATCAAGATTCATGCCCTCCATGCCTCATCAATGCCTTCTATGATGCCCTCCATGCCTCTTAATTGCCTCTTATTCCAATGTCATGATGAGGATAATTATAAACTTAATTTAAAAAATTTAATTAATACTCAACCACACATCTGCATCTCAGGATGGATGGTTCAGGTTGATTCTAGACATTCTCAAAAATTTATAAATAGGAGGCCTTTTGGTGAAAAGTTATTATGCTCAAATATCTTTAAAAAAGGTTAATTTGTGTAAAGTTATAATGTAGAATTGGTTCCAAAAGCTTCATGCAATTAGTGTTACCATGCCAAATTTATTCCAAGACAAGTTGAGCCATAAGCCAAAGGTGCTAAGGAGAGATGGAGGTAGCCAAGCTTCCACTGCCAAGGACTTCATGAGCATAAGCTAAGCAAGCCACTACAACAAGCATTTTGGAGCATCCAAGGGAGGTAAAAGAAGGTTTCTTTTGCATTTAGTTGTGTGTTTTATTCATGTTTGTAAATTAAGCTCTCCCTAGTGTGTTTCTTTCATTTTGCTTTCATTTTGAAACTAACTCAATACTAACCATCCTCTCTTGAGTCAAATTCCTAGATTCACATATGGCATGCTTGGTGGGACTAGACGCATCCCACATATGAAAAAGATAAATTTTAAACTTTAAAATATTTATTTAGACCACTAAAACTCTTGAAATTGATTTTATAACTTTATTTTACCATTATTATTTGCTATGGGTTTACATAGTAACTGACATCAGTTAGTAATATCAACATAAGTTGGATATATTAACTATCATTATTTAGTAAAATCAACATCGGTTGGATACCTATTATCAATCACATTGTTATAACTTATGTCAGTAGATAACCATCATCGATTAGAAAATTTAACCATTATTGGTTATATAACCAATGTCGATCATTGTGTGTTTCTTAAAACATAGACCTGAGAGCTATTTTTTTAAAGTTCATTATTTCAAACCTAAAAGAGATTTAATTCTAAAGGAAATGATAATGTTTTTATTGTAGGACCAAGCTTGAAATTTTTTAAAAACATGTTTAGATCACCTTTTGCATGCTTAAAAATCAATTAAGAACCTTGTTTTGGTGTTTAACAAAAAAAACAAATTTTAGATGGTTATGGTAAATGTTTTCAAAGTCTGTAACTAAAACCAAGGGGTCAAATAAACACCACCTTACATTCCATTTGGAATTAAAAATTAACTCACCTTTTTAAAGGTTTTTTTGTTTACTTAGTTGTTTAGATTAAATTTTTTTTGGCAAAAAGAGGGATGTTGCATATATGCTCTTCCATTTGTCCCCTTTTATGGAACCCTTGGAATCAAAAGCACCATTACTATTGAACAAAGCCTAGTCCAAGGATTAGAAATAATATCATATAAATGACTCCCTAAAAAATCATCAAAGTTTAGGTGACCTCGAAAAAGACCTTAAAGTCTTTCTTTTTATGTCTTTCATTTCATTGTGTCTTGGCTTGCAAGGGGGATGCCATTACTTCCCATGAGTTTTCTAGGGAAGCTTTGACTTGGGGATTCATCTACCAAATCTGACATAACTTACTCATTCAGAGTTTCACATGAGATGTAACTGCATTCGGACATCATACTACATTGAGCAAACAACAAGATGTAGTGGTTATAAAAAGGATTAGACCTTTTTACAACTAGCCAATGTCATGGTCACCTAGTTTCCATGCTTTTATTTTTCATTATTTGGTGTGAAATTAATTGTGAAATTAGTTTCCCTAGAATGATCAAAACCATGCTAGTTTTAGTCAACCCTATTTTTTCATACCCTTTCTAGGATTTGGATGGTTATACTTAGAGTATTTTGGTCATTTTTGCTTGGTATGTTTTGAGACTAAAACTTGTTTGTTTCTTCATAAGCCATGTAAAAACAATGTATTTGAGTTAAGGAGGGTATTTTTATGCTACCCAAATCATTTCAAACCATTTGTACCTTTGATTATTTTCAAGCATAGCAGTGATCACATCATTCAAGAATGCTTACGCTGATGGACTATTCAATTCATTTCCCATTCAATTTATTTCAAGACTAGTTTACCTTGCACCAAAAACCATTTATTTCAAACCATGTCATGTATACCATTTGTAACTTTGTGTTGTGATATCATGTTGTCGAATCTTGTCTAGCCTGTTTGGTCAAATCCTAATTTTCAACGTTGAGTTTTCAATTAGCCTTGTGAAGTTTTAATTCAAATATTGATTGATTTCTATGTATGCCTTAATTCATAGGGTTAATACATAGATATTTATATTTTGGGTTGCATAAAGTCAATCAATTAGTTACCTAAATTTGAAAACTATTAATGGTTTATTTTTTAAAGCCTATCTTCATCATTGTTTGTGCCTTTATTTGGGAGAACACAACCTTTCTCAAAGAGCCTTTTGTCTTATACCTTATGCCAATTGATCATGTTTATGTTTGATTTCATGTGTCAAAATTATGTCAAAGTTATTTCCAAACTTGTTAGATTAAATCAAATCACCTCATACCTTTGTTTAAGTCTAGCTTTTGATGTTGTTTGGCCAAAAGTCCTAGCATATGCCTATTTGTTTCGGCCTAGATTTTGACTCCATGTTTGGACAAAAGACCTAGTAACTCAACTTTTCCCTATCCTAGTTTAGACCTTGTTTGAACAACTTTGACCTAGTCCTTTGACATGCCAGTTATATTTAGACACTTGACCTTTTATGATTATGACATTTGACATTAGACATTTTAATGTTAGGTTGTTTTATGCCAAGTCTTAACACAAATTATTTTAGAGATACAACTCCAATTTAGAACCATATTGGAGATACAGATCCACCCCTTTGACCAAGTTAGACCAAGATTGAACCAATTATCCTTTGGAGATAGTTTTTAGAGTTTGTGGAACTCTATGCATTTTTATTTTAGAGCTTTCATCATTTACATGGATATGTCTAGCTACACTTTTGGTGGAGTCACCTAAAATTTGAATTATGATATAATGGATACACAAAATGACATTTATGGCTTTAGTCAAGACCCTAATGATGCTAATATGGTTTTTGAGATAGTTTTCTATCCACCTCATATTAATCATTCATGGGAGCAAAGTCATGAAACAACATATGATCCAACTCGAGACATTGATTAGTATGAAGATTCTTTTGAAGAGGACTTTGAAGACCCAACTATAGATAATGTTGTTTGGGATACGAATCCATACCTTCTTTTCAATAATTAGTACATGGAATATAGTTAAGAACAAGCTTATGAGCCAATTCATGATTGGGATGATATGGTTTATGAGGAAGACTTGGATGCTTTTGCTTGTGTAAGTAATTAAGTTTGATAATGTATTTTCATTATTTGATCATCAACTACCCCTAACCCTCCTTTATATTATATGATCTATCAAGCTCTGCACTATCTAATGAATACCATTACCATTCTTAGATCTAGTCCTTTGGCTTGTGTGAGAAATCAATCCTCACAATTCCATATCATTACCATCTTAAGAATTTATCCTTTGGATCATATGAGAAATGATGCTCCCCAATGCCATAAAATTATCTAATAGTAAGTCATTCATCATCTAGTACCAATACCAACCAAGCCTCAACCAATCCAATTATTCAAAGACCAAACTATGTTTAAAACTAGTATTTTTTAACTCATTAGAAATCAAGGCCAAAATAACTAGCCAATCCAAGATGTTTCTATTGAATCAACTATTTGTGATAAGTCAACCTATGATGAATCACCTATTGATCCTATACTAGTTATCAAGAAGTCTCACACTGACAAGCCAATATTTGCTGACTCACTTATTAATGATTATAACCACCTTTGGGCAAATCATTACCTTGACCATGTGCCTATTTTTCAAGAGCTAGTTTCTAAGGAGTTGTCTCTTGAACTTTTTCCCATCCTAGATGAGTCCTGCTCTAATATACTAGTTTTTATGGAGCCCATTATGCCATCATAGGTTGTTACTTGTCCAAAATTAATTATTCAACAAGACATCATTGTAACAGAGAACCCATGAGATGAAGAATTAGAGTTAGAGTCAAGTTATATTCTTAAACTAACATCAGATTTACCATTATAATCTAAATCAAAATTAGTCTAAACATTATATTTAGAGTCACTTGAGTTAGAATCAATTTTAGAAGAATAATATGTTCATGGTTGTTAAAAAATTGGTTATGCATGCCACATAGATCAATTTGAATACATGTTTTATCCTTCTATTGTTTTTTAGGATGAGTACTTTAGCTTCAACACAAGTTATCCTAGTATCTTCAATGATTATTATGCAACCTCTCCCCATTCCATCACCATTACATAGGCCATTACCATCAAATAAAATAGCCATATCATTGGTATTCCATCTCTCATAAGTGTTGATTGGGATCTATAGAATCATGCTTTGTTGAATTGCATCCATGGTGACAAAGTATTAAAGAAGAGAAAGGAGGCTAAGACCACATTCATATAGTAGAAGAACACTCTCCTCATGAAACTTTTTTAGAGGCATTAGGGGATAATCAAAGTTAAAAATCATTATCTTCTAGTGATTTTTTTTCAAAAGTTCTAGAAGATAGTCAAATTCAAACTTCAACATTCCTTAGTGAAACCTTCTCAAATGTGCTACAGGACAATCCAGATAACTTCATTGGTGAAAAATTATTTGAGGCACTAATAGATAAGCACAAAATTTCTTCACTGCTTGATGAAGACCACATCAAAGATTAAATCAAAATAGATTCTTATCTATAGCCTAATTAGATGGTAATTACTCTCAAGATCAAACAACAAAAAAAATTGGTGGTCTTATCAAGAGAACAAGTCTTGAGCTCCACCACAACCAAAATTATGTCAAATCCAACATCACCAACATTACATGTGACTAAAAGTCTTGATATTCATTTATTTCTCCACCATTATACATTCCATTATCATATACCATTCCATTTCATAATCAAACCTACCATCCATTATTTATCCTTTTTTACCATCTATGGTTGAACATTCCTCTGTAGAGGGTATAAAGATACTTTGTCTTAACACTTGAAGGAATCAGAATCAATGACCAATGAAGATCACAACATTCTCAAAATAACACTCAACATCTAGTTCTTGATAGATCAATTATTCAAACAATATGTGGGCTATCAATTAACATGATCAAGTATTCTATTTGTATCATTTGTTGATTAGGATGTGCATCTCCCCATCAGCAAAAATAATAGAATAAAAAACCACACCCAAGCCAAAAACATGTACCATACCATTTCATGTATCATACCATTTCACATTGCCATGCCATTGCCATTATTACATATTCTTTTTCCATTTCCACGTATCCTTTCATTTATCCCATTACTTGGGGGCAAACCCTCTTACCATTTTTATACATACTATTTTTCCATTTATATCTAGACCAAAGCCTATTTTAGTCATCCTACCAAATCCTATTTTGATCTTGGTTCATTTGGTTCTTCCCACACATTTTCATTGGGTGATTTTGATCAAGTTTCAACAATCAATCCAATCTATGTTTACAATGATAGTCTATGAAAGTAGTGTGAAAGTTTATCTGGCAAGATATCTTTCATCCTATCAAGTTTATTTATGTGAACCTAATTATAACCACATATGGTAAAATCAATGTCTCACTAGTCTTGATAATAATTATAACCACCTATGGGAAAATTAGTATCATTGACCTATGTCATTGTATCCTAGCTATAATCGCTTATGGGCAAACTAGGGGCAACACTTGTTTTCCATGCATTATTGCATCACCTTGCCATTACTATTTTTATTTTAATGGCCATTTAATAGATTTGACAACTTGTTGGGACCTATTTGGTTTTTCCCTACCTTTCATGTGGATGGAATTACTATGACTTGAGGTCATTTTGGGACATTGTAGGTCATGTTTAATTCATGTTGAGGTCACCTTAGTCCCCCTTTCTATACGCTCTCATCATTTTACAAGAAACCTAATCCAACTGCTCTCATTTTTTTATGAGGAAGTATATTGTCATTTTATAATGAGTTAAGATACCTTAAAATGCCAAAAACATTCATAATATTTCAAAAAATACCAAAAATATTTGTCCTATCTAAGCCTAGTTAGTTATCTTCGATCTGCCTTTCTGGGGCATTATCATTGTTAGGATGCTTTCTTTTACTTTTGTTTTCAAGATTTTTATTTGTTTATTTATTTTTATATATTTTTTTAATTCACTTGCCTATTTGTTTACTTTCAGCACTATTTCCTTGACTCAGTCTATATGTGTTCATTGGGTGATTCCTTGAGCACATTATTCTTGAGTGTATCCATATTCATACTTCAATATTATCATGATTTTTATTATTGGTGTATTGTTTTCAAGTTTTTATTGGATTGGGAGTCAGTCCTTATGCATATTTTGGCCAAGTCTTCATGGTGTTCTATCATTAAGCCTACCATCACATGGTATAGAAAAAATCAACTTCAAGAAGGTCTAGAATCAATGGAGCCATTGAAGTTTCTCTTTGGCACCTTGGCAAATCCTTCCATCCAACCCTCGATCAAATCAACCCATTGACCATTCTAGTCATATCAGTGTTAATCAAGATGAGCATCTCCTCATTGAAAGGGACAATTGAATCATTTTCTATTGATCAATCTTATTCCTCTATTCATATCTTTTATCACTTTGCACCAAATCATATTTAATCTATATTCCAAGTTATATACTTGAGTTATAATTTTTAATCATCCTTAACTAGGGAACCATTAGTTTTAGCCAATCCAAGTCTACTTAATGATTATAACTACCAATGGGTAAATCATTATTTTGACTTTTATTCTTGATTATAACCACCTTTAGGTAAATCAACATCCTTTATAGATAAATGCATGCAGGAATTTTCTCATTTGGATTAATATCAACCATAGGTTAGTTCCACCTTTCTTCTTTCTTCTTTTTGAGGGACCATCCATCAATAAATGTGATATCCAATCCCTCAAGGGGGCATCATCATAAGCTTCCCAAAACTATTTGGAGTTTTGTTTTTCAACTATCATCTTCTTTTTGGCATATAATACATCTCTCATTATTTGAGAAGACATTGCTTTGAATATGGTTTTAAACATATTCCCAAATAGGGGCAAACTGTGGACACCTAAATCTAGCCACTAATAACCCCCAATCAAGCTATTAACCAATTTCCACTTAAAATACATAATTTGTCCTAAGAACACTAAAAAATGCTAAATGATGTGAAAATAACATATTCAATTTCCCATTTTGGTCAAGATATCCTTAAATGGGGTAATACAATTTATAGGATAACTAACTTTGATCATATCATTTCAAGTCAAAATGTCAATTTTGCACTTGGGTGCTCTGGATTATTCTTTCCTATCAAATCTCTTGCATAAGACATGTGCCTTTTATATTTTTATTTATAACTCCCTAAATGGGATAATGTATCCAACACATCTAACATTGGCTTCCAATTCTAATCCAATCAAAATTTCGACCAATAATAAGGCATTCTGATCAATTTGAGTAATTTGTGCACAATGTTCTTAATAATGCTTAAGATCTAATTAAACCAAATTAGAGCCTAATCAAGAATTATATAGAAACTTGTTAAAAAATTATTTTTGGAAATGGATATTGAATAACTACATCATCAAGTGAACTCATTTCTTGGGAAGACATCCCTAGGCCATAAATTCCACAAATATCAAAATTTGTGCCCTCCATGCCTAATCAATTCCTTCTATGATGCCTTCCATGCCTCTTAATTTCCCCTTCTTCCAATGTCATAATGAGGATAATTCTAAACTTGATTACAAAAATTGAATTAATCCTCAACCACACATCTACATCTCAGGATGGATGATTTAGGCTGATTCTAAATATTCTCAAAAATCTATAATAGGAGGCCTTACCACATCATTTCTAAAATATTTTGGTGAAAAGTTATTATGTTCAAATATCTTCAAAAATTCTTAATTTGTGCTAAGTTATAATGTAGGATTGGTTCCAAAAGCTTCATGTAATTATTGTTAACATGCCAAATTGATTCCAAGCCAAGCCAAGCCACAAGCCAAAGGTTCCAAGGAGAGATAGAGGTAGCCAAGCTTCACTTTCAAAGGATTTCATGAGCACAAGATGAGAAAACCAATATAACAAAAAAATTGGATAATCCAAGGGAGGTAAAAGAAGGTTTTTTTTGCATTTTAGTTGTGTGTTTTATTCATGTTTGTTAACTAAACTCTCCCTAGTGTCTAGGCCTAGAGATGTTATGTTAGTTTGTGTATTTCTTTCATTTTTTTTTAATTTTGAAGCTAACACAATACTAACCATTCTCTCTTGAGTCCAATTCTTAGATTCATAGACAATAGCATTAGACACTAGGGTGTCCTATTTTGGCACTCTCCAAATAGTAGAAAAGCCAAATTTTCTAGAAGCATGTAGAAAAGTAGGTTCAACTACAATTTTGCACAATCCAACCAGTTGAAAATTAGTATTTTTTAATACAATTTTCTTAGAAAATATAGATATAGGGGGCATCATGCATGACATGATTGGTTCTCACTTTCATTTTTAAATACAGTCATTTCTAGATCAAAATCCATGTTTAAGACACCAATGATCAAGGGTAGATTGCACAACACTTTTGCTTCTTTTCTTTTTGAGTTCAAAATTACATAGGTATTCTCAATATTTGCATTTATTACTCCATCTACAAGTGGTTGGCATAATTTTAGAGTGGCTTTCATACAATCCTAACTTCCACATTCTTAAGTTCTTGAGTTCTTGAGTGGCTTCCACATAAGCCAAATTTTTAGTTTTGGAGTGGCTTTCATACAAGCCTAATCTCCATCTTTTTTATGTTAGGCAACATTGGCCTAGTTTATAGTATATATTCAAATATCCATGCCATATTATTATATTTTTATAGCATTCATGGGATTCATAAGCCATCTCATATGACATAATTCTTCATATAGGCTAGCTTTTGTATTCTTGAGCCACCTATTCAGAAGGATTGGACACACAGTCTAAACATCAATTAGCACACATAGGTTCATCTAACATTGCTTAGTAGGCAATGATGGAGCCAAAGAGATAAGATTTGAATTTTTTATTGAATTTATAGGGAATTAAATACTCAACTCCATTCATGATATAACTTTTGGTACATCATCATCCAACACATCAAACATTACTCAACCTTACTCGTCATCACAACAAGTTTTGTATTGGTTCACGTACCTAGTGTGGTGTATTCTCTCTCTCTCTCTCTCTCTCTCTCTCTCTCTCTCTCTCTCTCTCTCTCTCTCTCTCTCTCTCTCTCTCTCTCTCTCTCTCTCTCTCTCTCTCTCTCTCTCTCTCTCTATCTCTCTCACCTAGCTGTTTACATTCTTGTTTTATATTACATATAATATCGATCTACTTTTTGTTTTCTTTCATAGATTCAAACTTGCACAATGTGCTCTCTATACACTATCCAACATTATGTATAATAACACAACTTCATGGGATTCACCTTTATAGGTAAGTTTAGGTACACTTTTTATTTTCCTTTATCCTAGTATTTCACTTTATTGCATCACTATAATAAAGGAGGGGCAAATGTAGTCATATAAAATTAAAAAACTGGCAAGGCTAATGATACCCAATCCTTAGGTTCCTATTTCTTACTCTCATAACCCTATTAGACTTGTTTTCATTGATTCTCAATCATTTATATCCTTTAAAATTTGATCCCAGCTGAGCCAAAAACCTCTCTTAACGACTAATCCATTCCCCTAGGTCCTATCTACTCAAAATAATAGTGCCAAATTTGGACTATAACACTCAACCCTAGGGTGTCCCCTTTCTAACACTCTTTTTAAATCACAATTTGAGCATAGATTACCATTTTTACCTGATTCTTCTTGTTAATTATGTTAGCCTATTCCAATTTCATCTACCCCATGACTAATAGATCCATATAATATTCCATTCAAAGATCATTTGGAAAGGGTTGGAAAATATCACTCAATTAAGCAAGAACAAAATCAAGATCACTCAATAAATCTTCCCTATTCTCTACACATAACCAACATATACACATTCAATCTAATTCAAGTCCTTAAACTATCCCCTAGTCATCTCAAGAATACCCAAATTTTGCATTTATTGCATTTTCATTCACTATTGCACCAAGCACTCTTAGAGGTAGAACTACATATGGCTTGATCCCTCCTTAGAGTATTGGTATGTAAGCAGTATGCCCACACATGGGGTCTGAAGCATGTACAATACATATTACATACACTAACCCATTTTCCCTATTTGTAAAATTTTATATTCAAGTGCATAGAAGATAAATACATAAAATTATCTCTAAAAAGAGCTCTATTGATAGTGAAACTCCAAAATTTGGTACACAAACTCACACTAACCTGATAGACCAAACCTAGAAAGATTAGATCCTCAAGATGACAACATCAGGGAAGGACTTTAGCATCAGAGCCCAATGTGTCTAGTTTCAATGTTCTTACCCAATCAAGAAATGAAGTTTAGGGTCCTATTTGTGATAGTGTCTTAGGCTTGCACACAAATTTCTAGACCCTATCTAAGTCAGATCAATATAGAATAAGATAATTTTAATTTTCTCCCTCTCACTATTATTTTTATAAAAGGTCAAATTGCAATTAAATTTCACAAATCAATAGCGCTTTAATTTGGATTATTATTTACTAATTTTCACCTACTCAAACCCTTTTATTATTTAGGAATTAAACATTAATTTCCCAAAAAATAATAAATACAAAATCATAGTGTTTATGGAAGGGAAACATAGTATATTGATCATAACAAGGGAATTTGTATTGATGCTAGATGAAGCTTCCTTCTTAACCATAAAATTATCACTAACCTTTTCAAATTTTTTTATAGATGAAACTATTGTTGGGACAAAGGTGGATGTTGATGTTAATTATAAACCTTATTTTAATGTCAAAAGGAATTATATATCACATTTTGGTATTAAATTTGATCTTGGTTTGAAGGTGGACATAATGAAGGCCCACTAAATTACATTATTTCCAAGTTTCTTTTTCATCAGTCATTTAGAAATAATGGATTTAGGATGAAGAGATTTTTATAAATACAAAATCTTAAGTATTAGATGGAAGATATATGGTCATTAAATGATGGGTATATTAACTGATGTTTTGGAAAAGATATGATCTTTGTCAAAAATGGGTATTTGATAAAAAATAGTTTTTTGGTTGTGAATGGATTGAAAATTGTGATCTTTATTTTTAAATGGGAAGGATTGATTAGGCTCATGAAAGATAATTTGGCATACCCTTATATTTGGATTCATACGAATGTGCTCTTCATCAATCAAATCTTGGCTAGTGAAATTAGGGATTTCAAAAATATAACAAGTGGATGGGACACTTGGATGTTTATATAAAATATGGTCATTAGAGATAAGGTGATATTATTGTGAAATATTTTAGGATTACCTAGTAATGAAGCATGTTAAATAAGTAGCTTGATCATGGAAGGATAGATTTTTTATAATTGTGTTGATAGTGAAAATATTTGGATTTTATGGATTTGTGAAGGTATAGGGATTTCTGAATAAGTTTGAATTTGATGAATTCATGAAGAAATGTGGATTTTATGTAGTTTGATTCAATTTCTAGAATGATTTTGATGAAAAATTAAATGATTGATTTTGATGAATGTGAAAAGGTTGGTTTTGATGGGTGTAAAAGTTGAAATATTGATTTAGATGTAACATATTTAGATTTAATTAAATCAAGGTTTGATTTTTTAATGTGTTTTGGTTCATATAGATATCCCAAAGTGATGATGACGCTGAACCAAAAGTTTGATTTAGATTTATGTTAAGGTTGGAACCAAATAGATCTATGAATGTATTTTTATTTGAGTGATGACATTTGATTTATGGGTGGTATATAACTTAGAAAATAATGCAAAGAATTTGATTATCATAGCCTATAAATTTATCGTATGTTTTCTCTAAAGTAAAAATATGATTTTGTTCTATGGGTAAAAATGAATAAGAATTCAAGTTTGGAATTGATTGATTGATGTTTGAAGATGAATACATATTCAAACTAAGATTTAGATTTTTTGGATGGTTGATTTGAAAATGATTCAAATGTGTTTTTGAATCAAAATTAGCTATATATAAATTTATGTTAAAACAAGGATTATTTAGAGTTGGATTTGTGATTGAATTGGTCAAGTTATTATTCCACACAGTTGTGCTTCTTGTAATGGGTGAAGCTACCAATTAAAGTCTTGACTCAAAAATGAAAAAGACTCAAAACTAAATCAAAATACCAAATTGACTAAAATTTTGATTTTAAATTAAATTATTTTCTTTAAAAACAAGGACACATGGTAAACACAATAAAATAACAAGCAAAATTTATATTTTGAATAGTCAAGAAATTGCACATAAAAGGTGAAAAACTAGAGTGAAGTTTGTGAACAACTACTAGCCCTTACAATATTAGTGAATCATCTTTACTCTTAGTTACGATGTAATATTTCAAGGAACTAACCATGTATGATATTACCATTCCCATGGCCAACAAAGTCTAGTTTTGAGTGTGTGTTGAAGGTAGCTTCTCAGCACTAATTGCTAATTGATCCACTAAATTCAAATGGAAAAATAGGTTATCTTAGGCTTAAGTTTTAAATAAGATTATCTAGGGGGGAAAACCATGGAATAAATAGATAAAATAGATACACAATATTGGGTCTTGTCTCAAATTTCCTAACATTTCCATATGGGTCTTAGTGTTTAGATAATTGGTGATATCATATTTTAAGGTAGCTATTAAAACTCTAGGTATTGGAGCATGAAATCCCATCACATCATAGTGTGATTAAAACACATAACTATTTAGGTAATTAAAATAACTAGATCTCAATTTATATACCCCAATGATAAATAAAGTTTGGCCTACTACATAGTGATGAAATCCATGGTTAATATATCCCCTTAAAAAGAAAATAAAAAGGAAGTATCCGTATGTGATTTTTGAGTATCATCACCTATATGATACTAAGGAAAAAACATATATGGGCACTACTTAGGTAACACATAAAATTATATAATTATATTTTATTATTTAGTATTATCACTAATGTGATGTCAATGAAATATCATACAAAATTTCTATAATTAAAAATAGAATACGGAAATAAATTTTTTTGTAATTACTATAAACTTTGAAAACAAGATTGAAAGTGTTAGTAAAATTGATTGGTTTTTGTTTATCCTTTTTGTTGATTATCTTTGACAAATATTCTAAAAATAAATGGTTAGAATATTTGATTAGGCTTGGAGCAAGTGAACCTATAATGAAGTAAATAAAAATAACAAAAATAAATCAAAAACTACTTCTCTGTGACAAATTTATAGTTATGTAAAAAGACAAAAAAGCAAAAGTGTAATAAAACAAACACAAGAAAAATATAAAATATAAAAAACACATCACAAATAATTTCATGATTATAGAATGATTTTTATACCCTGTATGATGATTTTAAAATCCATAGAGATGAATTCTCTAGTCAAAATGATGAATTCATAACCTATAGAAATAATTTTGCTGCCATAAAAGATGATTTTATTACTAAAAAAGGGTAAATTCACTACTAAGAATGATGATTTCATTGTTAATAATGATTGTTTTTGTTGATCTTTAAAAAATAAAAAATAAAATATATAAGGATAAATATAATGATTTTTATACTTAGTTGAATTATTTTTCTACTAAGAATGATAATTTCGCTATTAGACACAGTGATTTCACTAAAAAGTATACCAATTTTACTCTTTTCCTCTAGAAAACAATTACAAAAAAAATAAAAACATAGACACAAGCATAAGGTGAATATAAATTTAATGATGTAAATAAAATAAGGAAACATAGACTAAAAACATAGGTCAAAAAATTATTTCATTGTTATTGGGTATAATTTCACTATTGATGTTTATGAATTCATTGTTATGTAGTGGACATACAAAGCCAAGTATAAAATGTCTAATAATGACCTGCGGCTTATACCATCACTCAAAAAGATAACATTAAACACATATGCAAATATAAATAACAAAAATAAAATGAAAAATGATTTCTAAATGCAAATATGATGAACATAGAATGAATAAGATGAGGGAAGGTCCCACTAGGCATGTCAATAATGTGTGAACTAAATTTCAAAATGATAATAAATCAATTAATAATGTAATCTTAATCTATGATAAATTAAACCTAAGATATAGAAACAAAAAAAGAAAATTGAAAACACAAACTTATATTTCAAATGTTAAAGCTTTATCCATTGCAATTTAAACTTGATTTACCCTTTGAAAATGTGGTTGGTCACTCTTCCAATGCAAAGGAAAACATGCAACATTTTTGTTCAAAAGGAGTTTTTGTATGATTTTACTCACTTTGGTTCACTTGTATTCACTTTTTAATTGAATATAACTTCATTAGATTAAGTAAGGATTCTTGAAAACAAAGGTTTCTAAGCTTATTTATAGTTTTTTTAGAGGAAGATCCAATGGTAGAAGATTATGTGTATTTATTAAATTATCTAAATAATAAATGGTCGCTAATTAATCCTCACCTATGAGGATGAATACCTTTTTAGATGGATAAGATAATTATGGGATTAGTTAGTTGAGTTAGCATGAATGAATCAAGCTTCTTGACAACTCAGCGGATGACTCAAAGGAGGTTGAGAAAGTTATGGGTTTTATTGGGATGAGTCAAAATGTGAGGGAGAATATGGTGGAAGATTTTTAATGAGGTGTAAAATCTAGATTTTATATTTAAAATAAATATTTAAAGTATGCATAATTAACTAATTTGACTTATTCAATTATTTGATTTTTGAGGGAGATTTGATGCATTATTTTAATAAGAATTATTAAATGGATTCTAGGGGAATTTCAATAATAAATGTAATTTAGGTGTCTATAGAATTTTTTTGGGAATGTTTCCATTTTTAACTATTGTCTATGTATGTTTAAGTATTTATAGGTCCAATTTTTAGGTGCCACTAATTCCCCAATTCAAAATTTTAGAACTATATATATACAAGGTTATTTAGAAGGAATTTAATGAAAAACATTAATTATTACATGAGGTTGGAATAATTACATGTTACACATACAAAATTGATAAATCTAAATCTAATTTTGTAAAGGTCAAGCTTACATTTACATGCTTGTATAAAGCAGAAAATATAGTATGAATCTAATTTATAAATAACTTCTATCATAATTAGCGTTAGCTAATACAAATTAAAATAAAACATATTGGTGAAACCATTTATTTATTAAACATTTTAGAACCCTATAATTCCATTAGGGTTTCATCCATCTCTAGGGTTTTTAGATTTGAGAATCGGGGTATGGTATTAATACTTGATTCCTATTTTCCCCATCTTCATGTGTGCAAATATGATGATTTACCTTATTTTCCTATTTTTAAAATGGATATTAACCTATTAGGACATAATATATTAGGGTTATTCCTTAATTGGATTATATTTGGATCAAATCATATATCTTTTTCAAATGTTCTTATATTTTATATATCTGTATTGAGTGGATTAAAAACATGTTTTTGTTCACCAAATGTTGTAAGGATGTTTTTTATTCAATTTACTTTTTTATTTAAATTCTACCTAAAAGGTGAATGGTATAACTATTATAAATTAAATATCATGTTTATTTTATCTACAATTTTTTTTAAAAAAAAAATCTTTTGTATTTTACTAAATTCTCATAGATGTCTCTAAGTAGACAATTTTTATGCTTGAAATTTTATGGTGGCTATAATGTAAATTTAGTGTATACTTTATAATACATCCAAGATTGTAATAATTACATGTTATTGTAATGAGATTTGTAATACATTTCATAATAATGTAATTAAATGGGTGAAAAACATGTATAATAAAATTAATTCTTAAATTAATGATGATCAAATCTTAAATCTCATTAATAAGACATCTTCTATGGATTTAGAGTCCAAAATACTTCAATATGTATGTTCTTTAATGTGTCCTCATTTTTTAATATCTAAAATACAATATCATAGAATTCCATGATTACACTCTCCCAAGAGGTAGGTTTACCCATCATATAATAAAACTAATAGGCCATCATAATGGTTCTCTCCATCCTCCTCTACCTCCCACACACCCTTTTGATGGTTTTTGTATGAATATTTAATCATAAGTGCCTAGGATTTATGTTTTTAAGAATTTAATATATTACATTTTTACCATGAGAAACTTAATATTGGAAATAATAAATAAATATATAATATCTAAGTCTAATGTTTTAATTACTTTAATAAATATTACACCTATAACAAATCTTGAGCATGCTAGTGTCAATCATATATCTACATCTCCATTCAGGGGTTATGTAACTTGAAAGGTATTTTTTAAATAAGAGATTAAGAAAATAATAAATATAAAACTAATGATTCAATAAAAACATAATAATACAAGTGAGATTAAAACAGACATGGCCTAAAATATGTTGCTTACATATCATCCTATGCATCCTCTTAGGAAATCAAAATATTATTGTGATTATCATAGAATGCATTGACATCATACAAATAATTTTTGGTATTTTAAGAATAAAACAAAATTTTAATTAATAGTGGTTATTTTGAACTAGAAACCTATATCAAACCACTAATAAATTCATGTACAAATTCTATAGTTAAGAAACCTACTCAAACTTTGATTGAATATTCTAAGAAACAAGTGTAGAAAGAACCAAAAAGGAAGGTTACAAAAGGAACAATTAAAAGGTTAAGTATTAAAAATATAATAAGAATAAAAAAATTATTTCATAAGAATTTTTTTGAAAGGAAGAACTAAAAAATAAAAGTCTACAAAATTAATAGTTTAAAAATCAAATGTTACAAAAAGAAAAATTAAAATAGTAAAGGTTACAAAGGGAATTTTTTGTAAATAAAATATTATAGAATGAATAGTTCAAAAATAAAATTTTAAAAAGGAATAATTAAAAATCAAAATGTTACAAAAGGAAAAACTATAACGTCAAAAGTTACAAAAAGAGAAGTTATAAAAATAAAGGTTGAAAAAGTAAGTGCAGGCTAAGTAAGAAAGCATCTTAAGAAGGAAGTTTGTAAACAAGATATAAATAAAAAATATAATATCACAAACATATTTTCAAAGTGGTAAAATAAAAATAATTCCTCATATATAGATTATTTTATTATTATCCATTACATATATGGAAACTACTGAAATAAATGCTCAGGTTACTAACACTTATGATATCAATCTATCTAGAATGAAACATCTCAAATATCTTGGATATGACAATCAACATTTGGATAACATTACTTTAATCTAGGCATGAATTTTATATATTATGTTACCTATGACTATTATTCCTAAATCATGTGATGTTATATTCCACATTGATTTAGACCTATGTCAATATATTGATATTCGAAGAAGCTCAAGACTAAGGAAAATGGAGGCAATACTTGTCAAGGACCATGACCACATTAAATTTGATCATGAATGTTAGAATATTAATATTTCAAGGTATGGAACATATAAAAATCAAGATATTAAATTAAAAACCACTATTATAAAGGATAATGTATTTACTTATAGATATACTATAATAGATAACAAATGTATTCAAAGGTATACCAGCGTAAGTGTTGTTGACAACACAATGTCATAATTATAGAATCATGTTTAAATACCAATAAGGTTATAATTTTATTAAAAAAAATATTATTTTCAAGTGGATATAATAATTATTACATACCTGAAACATCTATTTATGGTGATATCAAAAATTATTTAATCACACACAATTTAGTTTACATAACTTCCTTCTGATTTCTTGATTTATCATATTATTTGTTCTTATATTTTGGCATACATTTGTATATATGGTATTTCATTGATCATTATTATATCTATTGTATTTTTTATTTAGTTTTAAATTTATTTTTAATTGTTTATCTTGATTTCAACATCCATGACATATATCCTTCATTGATATATCATTCAAAAATAACTTCAATGTAGTGTGCATCCTTTGAAATAATATCACTTACTCATCCTTTCATATTGACTATTTAAAAATGTTATGGTTTACATTGAGATTAAAAAATAACATCATTTTATATCTACATATAACATGATCATGCATTGATGATTTTATATTAGGGGCATGTGTGTCCTTATCTCCACATATATAGTTGGTGGATGTTACTTGATCCTTCTTTCTCCATAGTACCATGCTATTAAATATAATGCACATTATGCCTTAATGCATATTGTGAATTGTTCAAATAACTCATATTAATATATTTTTAAGACTCACATAAATATATTTCTTTATAGTGTTGATGTATATCCAAATTTCAAGGTAATTAAAAAAATATAAAAAACTCATGTAAATTAAAAAATGAAAACCAATCAAAATATGAGAAAAAATCAAAACATAGACTAACCATGACATTATCAATATATAACACCATTCACATATGTTATTCCTGATATTTTTGGTAGATGGAATATTATTTTTCATACACATATAAGTTCTATGGTAAAAAGAGTGTGATGTGGTACATACAGATCATACATTCACACATAAATGTTGGAATCTTAAATACTTGGTGATCATGTCAATGATAATGGCATATTATTACACATATCATCTTATCACATGTTATACATTTTTATTATAATTTTACATTCTGATATATATATATATATATATATATATATATATATATATATATATATATATATATATATATTAAATGTCTCTCTAATTACTCATATCATACATAATGGTACATGGATATGCCACTTTACTATTAATGGACATTGATATGCATGGGTAGTGTAGACTAGTTTTCACATGTTATATGCTTCAATAATGGTGTTTCTATTTCATCGTAGTGTTTTCACTTGGATTTTCACCCTTTGCGTAGATGCCTAAACTCTCCTAATACAAGTGGTACAATTGAAACACCTCTAGGTTGTGGGTATCCTAAGAATGAGGTGAATCTCTATGTAGGGATAGATCCATTGATGTACAACTTGTAGACCACTACTACACCTATCGTTATGAGAGAAAAGGGGGAGAAAAATTAAATTAAACTATCCTAAAGGATGTGATAGACCAAATTTTTTTATGACTACCAACTAGATACATGTTACACATGAGACCATGAGACTAAATAAATATGCACATCTCTAATCTGAATCTTCTCACATTAGTATTTCATTATGAGGTTGTGATGAATGTTTAGGATATAAGGACTAAACAAGAGGCCTTGAATATCACTAGTGAATAGAAAAACTCACTCAACCATTGACACTTCAAAGAAAACTTCACATGACCTGTAAGAAGAAGCTTTCAAGCCATAACTAGGTGAGAGAATGAGACAACATGCTACGGAAACAAGAGTCATCACTAAGAAAGATCAATCATCTAAGTAAAACACACTATGAATAGTCATAAAAGAGGTAAAAATTAGTAGTATTTATTTATCCAATGGTATGTAAATGATTAGGGATTCATCATACTCAATTGGAGCATAATTTACAAAGGCCAAAATGGCTAGTTCTTATAGAACTTGAGAGAGAGAGGATAAAGAAGAAGTCCAAAGGTCATAAGGACACTTTTCAAGCTGATAAAATTAGTTAAATGTTCATGATAAAAGAGTATAAAATTGATAATGCAAGTTTAGAAGAGACAAGTGGCATCCCAAGTCATGAGATTCATATAATGTGGCATAGGAGTTCTCTTTGTTGGCTCAGAAAACTACCTTCATGATTTATCCGTATTTGAACATCCCAAAACTAACTAGGGATAGGTATAATTATTGGGATGAGAGGGAATGGTTTAGACATGATTCTACATGAATTATATACATTCTTAATAACTTGGAATCTTTTGAAAGTTAGCCATCACTGCCTGAAGTCAAAAAAACTCCTCTTTCACATACCTTTCACACTTGGATTCCAAAAAGGCATTATTTTTCCATAAAATTTCATAAAATCGAGTTTATTATACTTTTAAATATACTCCATGGACTTAGAGGCATCAAAAACACATTAAACAAACTCCCACTTGAAGTTTTCACCCTTCTCACCATCATGATCACTATTCCAATTTTAATTGGCTGAGATTAGAGCTCTAATAGGCACACATGGGAGTTTTTTCGAAACATTAAATAGATATTGGGAGTTATATTAATTATCTATATTCCACCTAAAGTTTATTTCATCTATTGAAACCTCCTATAACTTGTGCAATGCATAAAATAGTCAAGAAAATAAGTCTTATACCCTATCGATATAGATTTTTTATAACTAATTATAGTTTTAGGAATCATAAATGAGTATTATAAAACATAAAATAATAATTTGTGGAAGACTATGCCATTTGGGTGCACTACTTTCTCAATATTCTCAAACTAGTCACTAGCAAGGGTTTTGATGAGCTTAGACCTATTTTACCCTCTTAAGCTTTGTTCATCCAGATTTCACATTGAAAAAAATTTCACTATATCATATTTAAATACCTTAATCAACTTACCCAAACTCATTATATCCCCAAGCAAAACCTCCAAGGAGATGTGAACTTCCAAAATTGCTCTATCAAGCTTGATTCTCCACTTTACATAGGTTTAATGTTGTCCTTGAGTCAAAAATGAGCTTATTTGTGTTTTTTACACATAAAAATGGATTAAAAATGTCTAAATTAATCTTAAAAACATGTTCCAAATATTTATAAGGCTCAGTAAGAGCTAGAAGTGAAAGTGACCTCTTATTTGGATCTAGGCCTAACCATGCCTCAAAAGCCTATCTACACTTTTGATAGTTTGGACCTCCTTGTAAGGATTCTCCCCTTATTGAGATGTTAATAATGTTTTATTAATTTTTAATCAACTCTTAAAACCTCATATAAAGGTCCAACGACCTATGGTTCACCCTTTCATCCTCATTTCCCAAGACTAAAGGGTTTATATAAAAGGGAAGTACCCTATGTCTGAGATAAAACAAAGGGTACTTCCCATATTTTCCTAGGAAAATTTATAATTTTAAGATATTTTAAAATTTATTTGCACCTAATACACAAAAATTCATCCCTTTATTATTTAATTTGGACCTCCAACCTCTCCAAAACCCAAGACAAATTGCCTAGAAAAGAGACTGTGTACGGTGGTTTAAGGAAGTAGACTATATGATGCTTATTTGATCCTTTTATATATTTAATATCCACTATGAGATATTAATTAGAATATTATGATCATAATTAAGGTATTAAAATATTCATTCATCACTTCAAACCTTCTTTTACCCTTGTGCACACCTTGAACTCTCAAAATAGTGTGCATTTCTTGACAGTGTTTCCTATTTTCCTCCCTCAAGGGTGACCCCTGTAGGTTACCATGCTTGTTTGGGATTAATTATTGTGTATAAAGTATTTCCTAGAGTAACTAAAGACCATTTTTAATTCTTTGGATCCATTTTTTCACCTTTTATATGCTAGATCCTCACCTAAACACTATGTTTAGCTTAATGTCTGCCTACTTAGTTGTAGGTGAATATTTTGAATGTTGGGACACCTGTAGGTGGTCATGGAAGACAATTTAAAATATATAATCCTCTTTAGGTTACATTTATACTCATTTTAAACCAATTTCATCTGATAAACCTTATTATTCCATGTTTAAACCTCTATCATGGACTGTGTAGGAGTTTCACCCTTGGCTGTAGGTGCATAGTTAAAGAAGTTGACACTTGTAGGTGTTTATGGGACCTAAAACACACTATATGAGACTCTTTTGAAGATAATTTTCCTCATGGTATGTCTTTCATGTTTATAATATCATTCAAAAATGATAATATGCTTTATTCACACTTTTAGATGTTAAAGCCACTTTGTATCTTCAAACCCTATAGATGTTACTGCCTAGAAACAATGCATAAAAGTGTAACTTGGAGACCTCCAAATTCTATCTTCACCTAGTCATTAATCCTAAAACTTTTTAATATCTCTTATCTCATATTTAGGCTATAATTTTTAGTTATTATTATTCATAAAAAGTCCTTATAACCATTTTAATATGACCCTGACAAAATCCTTAGACCTCTATTTTCTTAGTTTAGGGATTACGTCCCTAAATACAATCATCCTAAATACAATCATTGTTCTATTTCACAAACTTCTAGGTCTATTTTCCCATATGTTACCTTTAAATTTTATGTAATTTTATTTAATTCACACATATAACTTTAATTAAGTTCTATCATATCCAAATTTTCCATTAAGTGTCCTTATTTCTCTGTTAATACCACTTTTAGGTGGTTATTTGTATATATACAGACAATAAGCAAATCTGAGTAGTATGCAAGCTATAAAGGTTTATGATAAATTTAATAATTCACAAAGTGTTAAAATTCACTCTTATAAATATTAAAATACTAAAAAAACTATCAAATTCTCCATCTCAGCATGACATCATCAAGGAGACCCCTATAGGTGAAGATTGAGTTGTATGCAGGTAGATAGTGAGTTTAGGTAGTGAAGATGAGTCTGACTCTATGACCAACTTCCTACCCTTAAAAATGCATAAAATGATTAATTATGATAAAAAATAGCTTGAGGCAAACCTATACACCACATTTAATAGTTTGAAACCTTTCAAGTACTTATATGTACACATTCCAATGGTAGACTGTATGCAAATGTTGCACATGATTACAATAGTCCATATTTTTTTCACCATATGGAAACTTAACTTACTAATTTTTGTTGAAAAAATATATCTCACATATTTTTAAACCTTCATCACACTTTTATGGACATTATTAGAGCTTTTAAAAATCATAACTGAGATTAAGGATGAGCAGGGAGCTGACTATGTATGCCAATGGACTGTAACCTCAATGATGTTTACCTCAGATGTTAAATTTTTTGAAAGAAGGATGTTACCATGAAATTTTTTTTGAGTTAAACACCATGATACATCATGTCAAATCCCTTTTAGATAAAGAGGCATTTTAAAAATTGTGTAAGTTGAATGTAAGTTTAGTATCAACACCCTCCTACAAAGTGAGTTGTTTGAGCTATCAAATCAACTTGAAACATGAAAGCAAGCATGAATATAATTTGAGAAGATATCCAACATATTTTTAAGTTAACATCACCAACTATATTGTAGATATTTATTCAAACCAAGGAAAAATCTATACGGTGCATAGATTAGCAAGAAAAATACACAGTCTAACTTCCTAGGAATGTTTCATAAAGAAAAGACCACCATTCCTCTACAACAAAACATAAAATGTAATATTAATAAGTGTATAATACACACCCAAGATAATTTTACCTGAAACCTCTGCTACTGACTATGCCAAGTATAAACTTGAGGGACATTCTTGCTTGCCAAGCCAAGTAGAAGAATAGAGGAGTGGTTTTCTTCATTTATTGAAGTTTATAATCAAAATGATCATTTTATTAAGTGTATGTAATTCCAAGGGACATATTTAAATTTTCTCAACTATAGGAGTATGTACAATTCTGTACACCTCATCAAATACTCATTTTTTTCAAGAAAACTACCCATTCTTCTAAAGAACCTACCACTTTTTAGTTACAAATAGTTGATTAATACATATTATGACACATGGGGTGTGAAGTCATCATTTTAAACCTTCACATCCCCCAAGGATGCCATATAATTCATTTAATGCTCTTTTATGACCTTTAAAATGACTCAAAATGATATATTGACTAAAATGACTAATGATCAGGGCTAATATGACATTAAATTATATAAAATGGAATGTAATACACCTATGAAAATATATTATACCCCTTATACACTACTAAATATTAGGTTTTTAGCTATAGGGGTCCAAATCTAACCTATCGGGTCAAATTTAGTCAACAAATTGGTGACTCATAGGGGTAGCATGCTTTGTATGATAACTAGACTAGTGGCCTTATATTTCCATTAGGATTAAGGAGTCATATAAATTATAAAATAAAAAAGTTCTTTGACAATTGAAAACAAGCATTGATCAAGACAAGACCAATTGACTACCTCAACCACACAAAGTAAAGGACACACACAAAGCAAAGCGAACTAACTAACAAGAAACAAACACATGTGTTTAAAGAACTTAGGGAAAATATAAAAATAGACCACTATATATAACTAATAATTAAGCATATCTACCTTTCTAGGATCAAAAGGAAAGTTCATTTCATCTCCTTCTTCATGGGATGAATCATAGTGCTAAGCATGTTGCTCTTTGAATTAGATGTTTGATATATTAGACCTATTTCTTGGCACTTCACTTACTATGATATCAAGTATACCATATTCAAATAGGTATCCAATTTAAACTTATTCCTCTTTTCCTTGTAAACATACCTCATATTACTGCCCACTATTCATCTCATGATCAACTTACATCCTCTTTGTAGGCATAGTTTCAAGAAAAGTAATTTCTTATTCCTTGGAAGATTGAGGCCAATAGAAGCTTGTTCCATATTTCAAGATATGATGCATTTCTCCCAACTAACTGATAAGATGATAAAATATTTTTATTATTTCAAACATATGATCATGGGATGCATATGCTTCTTGAAATGACAGATTTGAAAAATTGCTTTTTCTTTGTATACTCACTTGAGTGTCATGGTTGCCTTCTCAATTTTTCATTAGATCCTAGATTCCTCAAAGAGGAGTATAACCTGATACAATGATTTCAAAAAAACCATCCCAAGTCTTATTAGAGGATTTTTATTTATAATATATGACATTTTGAAAAATACCATCTTGCTTACGATCACTTCCAATCAATTCTAAGAAAGCTGTAGACCCATTGAGAGATTAAAACTCATTGAAAATATTTTCAAATTGATACAAAAACTCCTAATATTATGTTTTATTAAAATCATGGAGGGGAAAAATAGTATAATATCCTTTATCCTCTTCTTTAGAATCCAGAAGGACTTCATCCAATATTTTTTCCTTGACAAAAGGAAAGGCATTATTTACTATCAACCATACAAGATGACTCAACACAATGACTCACCTCTTCCTTAGAATTTAAAAAATCTTGAGGTATCTCAAGTTGTATCTCAACTATCATAACTTTACTTTGATTCTTAAGGGCTACAATATATTCAATCTCCTTCTCCTTCTTGGTGATGCTAAGACTAGGCATCTTAAAATCAGGGAACTTAATCTAATGAGGCTATCAAGGAGTTATCTATTCTTAAAGCAAGAGTTATGAATTATTCTCAAAAAAATTATCCTCTTTAGGTTTTCATATCATATTTACATCAAGGAAAATGGTGATGGGGTGAGGACAAGATGAAATATTTGGTGGAGGTGGAACATATAACTCAAAATCAAATTGAGAATCAATTATAGGGAATTATTTTGGGAGTTATTGAGGAAGGGGAGGTAGAACTTAGATAAAATAACATTTTTTTATTATTTCCATTTGATAATCACTTCATTTAAGTATAACTTATATTTATCACTCTCTTGAGAAATCTTAGATGGGTTGTTTTTAGGCATATGATCTTCTTTTGGCTATAAACCTTCCTTCACACCTTGACTTAACAATTTCATTCTCAACTCTAAATCTTCAATTTCCTTGGCTAGGTTATCTTATAATAGTCTCTCTTGAATTTTATATGCATAATAATTAGGAAAATAAGTACAAGATGGATTACATGGAACATAACATATCTCTTGAGGAAGGGTAGGATGGACTTGCATATGATCAAGTTCTGTCTCAACTTCATACTCCTTATCAAGGCTTCTATCCTTTCTCTTTCCCTATGATTCCTATCTTATTATATCTTAGTATGTTATTATTATGAGTCTCTCCTTGATATGGTGATTAAATTTTAAGAGTGGATGAAGTGTTCAAAAACTTGGCATCTCCTTGGGATTTGATTCTTCACCTTGTCTCCAACTTCAGATTTCATATCTATAAGTCTCTTATCGAGGTGGTGATGTAATGGGAGAAGGAAATAAGGGATTAAATTACACTTATTTTTTTAATTATATGGACTAATGAGTATAATTATTATCCAAATCAATATGCCTATCAATATTTAATTTAAAAACAAGGCTTCTCTTTCTAGCTCTCTCTTCTAGCTAATTGGGAAAAGGATGAATTTGATAAGCTTAGTTGGGGTCATGAGTAGGGGTCAATTAGGACTGATAGAAATATTGGGGAGGTGAATATGAGGGCTTATATAATTTTTTAGGTTGTTACTCATAAAATCTTAGCTTAACTTCCAAGGATGCAATCAATCCACCTACATCTAACATCTCACTTGGGAGCCTTTGCCAATCTACTCTCTTAATAGGTACCCCATCTCTTTTAATCATCTCTAATAAACATATCACATTATAAATTAAATTAATATGGAAATATTTACCATATCACCTTAATGTATCAATCTCTATCTTGTACTTCTCATAACCCAGGAAAGTTTTCTTGAATGTGGAAATGAACAAATTAGAGAAGTGACTAGCTTGACTAGGAGGAACAAGATATTGAGAAAACTAGTTATATGACTAATATAAATCATAAAAATATTGATAATAATAATATTTTAGATGGTAAGTCTCATGACAAGGCTGGTATGAATCACAGAAATCATGATGTGTTGAAAGATAAAACCAAAAATCCTTCAACTTCTTGGACAAAGAGTCCCACCAAGCATGCCAAAAATTAGTGTCACTTGGATTTACACCCTTTGAGGAGATGTATTATCTCTCCTCATCTAAGTGGTACAATTGGAACACTTCTAGGATATTGATAGCCTAATAATGATGTGAATATCTAAATAGGGCTAGCTGTCTTGATGTACCACTTGTAGATCACTACTACATCTATGTTTGTGATGGAAAAGAGAGAGAAAATTGAAATTAAAATATACTAAAGGAGGTGATACACCAAAATAGTTTATGACTACCAAAAAAATACATGTTACACATGAGAACAATAGACTAGCCAAACACACACTTCTGTAATCTACATCTCACATCAATATTTCATTATTAGGTTGTGATGAATGTTTAGGCTAGGAGGACTAAACATGAGGCCTAGAATGGCACTATTTGAATAGACTAAATTAATATTGACACATCATAAAACACTTCACATGACCTAAACAAAAGAATATTTCAAGATAAAAATAGGTGAGAGAATGAGACATGTTATGGAAACAAGATTCATCACTAAGTAAGATCAATCGTTTAAGTAAAACACACTATGAATAGTCATAAAAGAGGTAAAAATTAGTAGTCTTTATTGATCCAATGGTATACTCTACCTAATTATGGTGAATACATGTTCATTTTCATAACATTGGATTAATAAAGACTACTTATTTTTACATATTATATGACTTTTCATAGTGCATTTTACTTGGATGATTGATCTTCCTGAGTAATGACTATTGTTTCCTTAGTATGGTGTCTCATTATCTCACCTATTTATAGATTAAAATATTATTCTCGTAGGTCATGTGAAGTGCTTAAATATGTTTCAAGGTTGATTGAATTAGTCTATTCAAATAGTGTCATTTTAGGCCTCTTGTTTAGTCTTCATAACCTAAACATTCATCATAACCTCATAATGAAATATTGATGTGAGAAGTTGCAGTTTGGATAAGTGTATGTTTGGTTAGTTCCTTGTTTTCATGTGTAATTTATACATCTTAAAGGTTAAGCAACCACACATATCATGTCTTTTCACTATTTTTTCATATGACACTCCAACTAGAGAATATGAGCCTTGTTCATGTTAGCCATGTCTTGGTTTTACTTATCTTGGTCTTATTTCATGCTTGAGTCACCTTTTTGGTCATTAATAGTCATCTATAGCCTTCCAAATAGTTTTTCCATCTCAATTGGACTCTATTTTATAGGCCAATCCTATCCCCCAAAGTTCTAAACATGTAGGACAAAAGCACTAGGATTAGTCTATAAGACTGGACCATAGGGTGTCCCATTTTTGGTTCTCTTATCCTTTTGAATTTTGAGTCCTAATGATTATTTATTTTTTCTCAAGAGCTCATAAACCATTATCATCCCCTCCCTTACATTTTGTTTGTCTTCTAAATGTTATCTATTGAAGATAAATCTCCTAAATTCAAAATAAAGGGTCTCCTATATAAAGGACTTCACAAGGCATTTTATATCTAGCACTTACTACTTTGACATAATACATAATTAAAAAGTAGTAAATAGTATATCTCAACATTCTACATCATACATGGATTTGTATTATTCATCAAGGAAGGGCCTAGGTGAAAGTTCATTATTTCATCTATCACGTGCATTGATTATGCATGCTCCCTAAGGGAGAACCACATTTGATTGGAGACCCTAGATTGAGTGTTAATATAGGGAGAGATTAGGATAATAAGCATTATAGATCATGTAATCATACTTCCCCTAACCTAGTTTTGCCCCATTTTTATTTTGATGTGTTTGTTATTTCATGTGTGTATATAGACACATGGTTTGAAGATTAAAATAACTCTATAGTGAGCTCTATCAACATTCAACATCCAAAATTTCACAGGTAGGCTCACACAAGAATAGTAGAAAGAACCCAAAAAAAATAGGTCTCTGTGAGTAGTTTGGACAATAACATCAAAATAGGATAATAGTGCTAGACCCTATGGTGTCTTATTTTTAGTGGTCTTGTTCTTTCATAAAATGAAAGCTAGATCTAGGTTCCTGACATCTTCTTAGTTCTGTACAATAGTTTTTAGGCTCTAAAATAGTCATCTCAATCTATTTTTTTATATAAGTTACTTCTCTTCTCTCTTAATTAATGTAGTTAAATTGATATAAATATATATTTTACTATATTTAATTACATTTTTTCCCTTACTCTAGACCATTTATTGTTTAGGAACTAGACCCTAGTTTCCCAAAAATAATAAAACTTTTGGTAAACCTGACTTACTTCAAACAAATATCAAACCTTAGGTACCCTTAGGATTTTTCCTTCATATTTTTATGTAAACATTCAATTTCAAATTTCTGATTTTTTTATAAACTTTTGTGAATTTATTTAATAATTTAAATTATTTCCATAATTTTCAAAAATTATAAAACCCCAACCTAGAACCCTAGATTTCTAAACTAGGTCCTCAAATGCCAAGCCTTCCTTAAAATTTTTAGATTATTTTTTTGTAATTTTCACAAATTTTTTGGAGTGTCAAAAATATTTCAAAAATCTCTATGTTATTAGTTATTTGTGCAAATAATTAATTTCAAATTTTTGATATTTGTTTAAATTTTTGTATATTTATTTTATTCAAATTTATTTTAGAATTTAATTTATTGCAGTAAATTTCAAAAATTATAAACCCCAACCCAAAACCCTAGATTTATAAACTAGTTCCTAAAACCTCAAGCCTTACTTAAAACTTTTAGATAAAAATTTTGGATTTTTTGTAAATTGTTGGGAAGGTCAAAAATATTTTCAAAATCTCTATGTTAGTAGTTATTCTTACATTTATTTGCTTAATATTAATTTTACATATTATATTTGGTGAAAGAAATAAAATGGCCACTAAGGCACTTCTTCCCTCTCATCCCATAGATCAATTTCTAATTTTTTCTCATAATTATGACAATGAATGGACAAAATTGCAAAATTGCACATTAGCTGAAAATGTAGAAAATAATTTCATTTACAATGAATATAATTACTATTATTGTAATGAGTTATATGATGATAAATATGAAAGTGATATTGAATAAAAATTAGATGCATCTTCTTCTCTCAAACCTTTCTTTTATTCCCTTTTCTAAAGAAAATAATTTCGATAATGGGAAAGGTACTTTTCACCTCATTATCATATGCACAATAAACCAAATGAAAAAATTAGTCATGTAATTCCAAATGAATATCTCATTGGTGATAACTTTCTTCCATTTGAGCCATATATATCATTACTTCTATGTTCAAATTACAAAAATATAAACATAATAGAATCAAATTTCCAATGCATAGTTCAAATGATACATCTCATGTTATTAACTCTAATTTTTCATCTCAAACAAAGGCAAATAAATGTTTAAATGATAACTCTCTTACTTTTAATTCTCATATTGAAAATAAAAATAATGCATGCACTCCATTAAAGGGTAACATAGATGCACACAATATTCCAATTTCATAGGATAACTTATTACATATTAAGAAGGAATTAACATCTTCTCTTACCCCTCTCCCTAGTGATGATGGAAGTCATAATGAGTATGATAGTGAACATGTAAATGAATATGAAAATGAGAATGAATATGAACAAAATTTTGATTATGATAATGCATGGAATAATGATGATTATTATGTACATAGTGTAGAATAATATGCATGTCATGCTTCTAACTCTTCTCTCACTCCTCTCAAACATAATGAGCTAAAAAATGTTGTTTTTACTTCTATGCATTATTATATTTCAAATGATGCACATATTAATGATAACATCACATACTCTACTCAATTAGATTGTGATTCAATAAATAATAAAGATACCAATGAATCTCCTAAGTTACCCCCTACTACAGTAGCACCTATTTCTCACTCTTCACCTAAATATAATGATAGCCCACATCCCTCTACTAAGGTCCAAGTTACCATTCCTCAGAAGTTTCAAGTGAGTACACCCCCTCTCTATAATCCAATTGCTAAATGTAGCATTCATATGGCTAAAATCAATGATTAAATGAACCACTTCAAGATACTAATATACCATCCCAATAGATTATTTATTTTATGCATGTAGTTAGTGAATTAAAACACCAAGTACATCACCTTACCTTGGAAAACAAGGCTTATAAATCTTGGCAGGATGATAATGACTTACATGGTAACCCTCTTCTAAATAAATTTGTCAAAGCTTCATTGCCTAAGCATTTCTAAATACCATCGTTACCTCAACTTGATGGAATTAGAGATTCATTCATTTACATTTAAGCCTTTCAAAAGACTTTTCCATCTCATGTGAGTCCTTTGATTCTACTTAAGTTGTTCTAGTAGACACTAGTAGGTAATACACAAAATTGGTTCTTTCATCTACTCCCTATTAGTTACTTGCATACATATGATGATTTAGTGGAGGCATTTATAAGATATCATATAGAAAAAATGAGTCCTCATGTTACATATGAAAAAAATACCACATTTCATCAAAATAATTTAGATCCAGTTAGCGATTATATCTTATGATTCAAGATGAACATGTTAAGATTGATCTATAAACTAGTAGATTTAGAGATTCAACATATCTTTATTAAGGGGTTTTTACAACCCATCCTAGAGAACATATTTTATTAGATAGAGTCCTCTTTTAGGCATTTATGTTATACAATTCCACCCTTGGAGAAGAAATTGAGACTGATTGAGTTAGATTCAGTTGATTGGATTACTCTAGATTTCATAGCATTACCTCTATGTACAACTCCTAGCACACAAAATCCACCATGTCATAAACAAGATAGGGGACCACAACTAGAAAAGTAACTAGTTAAGGATAGAGAGCCAATTTTTAGAGCACCACCTATAGTATGCACTATAGAGAATAATAGTAAGGCACCACTATAGTTTGATTCAAAGTGAGATAGCCCATATGTCATATTATTAGCACTAATAGATAGGAGGTTAATCAAATTACCTTCTACTCATCGATGAGATCCACATCTCTTACATTGATAGCCACATTGGCCTTTTTGTAACTATCATCATATTTGTGGGCATAGAAATAATGATTTTTATGGACTAAAAGATTGCATTAATAGATGTGTTGATAATGGCATCATATCATTCACATTTGGGGCACCGAGATCTCCTCCATCATGAAACCATAGATCTCATTCCTCCATAATTGAGTCATCCTAGGAATTATTTCATAGGAATCATTGGTTACTGATTATGAGAGTAATGTAGTTTCTAGGATAGAGCCTCATAGGATATCTCCTATCCCACCTAATTAGAAGGTTTGGAGACCAGTATAATGAGAGTATCCTACATATAATAGTGTAGTCCAAAGAGTACATAGTGTAGTTCCATATACATATATAACATAATCACAGGCATTACATTATATTACTACTCCAAATAAATAATCACTATAGCAAAGTTTTTAGGGTCTTATATTACATAGCAACCAACTAAAATTAAGATTAGATGAACCCACATCATAGATTACTACTCTAGATAGATATTCACTACAAACAAGTTTTTAGGGGCCTATTTCAGATATCAACCTACTATAATTGAGATTAGATGAGCCCCCATCAAAGGTTATAATTACATCTTGATATATTGATCAGTAATATGAATCACAATAAATGACATAGGGTATTATTTCACATATAAATCCACTACAATTATAGATAGATGAGCCTACTTCACAACACATAGTTTTAGTTGTGCATCCATTGAGATTGCATCTTATAGAGTCTCCAAATATAGCTAAAGCTAGTATACTATAGATAATATCAAATACAAGGCATGTTCCTACACATCATGAGTAGTATGGGCACTTATTCAATTGGCCATAGATGTCTAAATAGTGATATAACACACATACATACTGTTATGAGTTCATAGCTTCACTTAAGGGGCAACAATGGAACCAAAGGAATAGTCAACCTTTGTATTCTTGCGTTGCCTACTCAGAGGGATTGAACACATAGTCTATACATTAATAAGTACACACATGATTTCATAGCTTCACTTAGTATGAAATGATAGAGAGAAAGATCTAGCCTTTGTATTCTTGAGCCACTCTTAGGGAATTGAGCACAATGTGATATGCATAGAATGATTTCTTACATCCCCTTCTACTAACAACTAACATTCCTAACTATAAATAACCATCCCTAGCTAAAAAAAATTATCCAAATATTGATCTGACCGATATCCTATTTTACCAATCTTAACCAATCTCACTTTATGAAATCAATTTACAAATTACAAAATAGAAAAGTTTTACTCACATATGATTCAAAATCAAAACTAATATCACACTTATCAACAACAATAAAATCACATCACAAATACCACTTTATCAGAACATATGTAACCTCAACATCAATGTCAAATCAACTATTTATAATCAACCATTTTTAATAAATATAACAATGTGCTTAAAATTCCATAACATAGTACACATGAGTCCAAAAATGAAACAATTATAACAAGTTTTCAAAAAATATACACTAATATCAAGCACAATTATTTGTTAATGGGCATCATGCCCTCACTCTCAGTCTCACTTTCCCCACTAGTTTAGTCCCATAATCCACCCTAGCACTCGATGTCCGCACACCTATTCAAGCTATTACATGCCTCTTGTGATGACTTTCTCACTCTAATAGATGACCATGTTCCTCAAATAAGTCTGCATATTACCTTTGAAGGTCTATATAGTCATCTATGATCCTCATAATAATAGATATAAAATTAGGTAAAGGCATCCTATGCCTATCTAGCTCATATTTTAGCTCAACTCTCTCTCTCTCTCTCTCTCTCTCTCTCTCTCTCTCTCTCTCTCTCTCTCTCTCTCTCTCTCTCTCTCTCTCTCTCTCTCTCTCTCTCTCTCTCTCTCCTACCACCCTAACATATGTAGCTATTGATATGGCATCCCTATAAAATATATGGGTATGAATACTGATCATGACCATTTTTCTCTCTATCAATCCTTCCTCTATTGAATTGTCAATAAAATGCCATGTGAGCTCTTAAAGTGTCAACTCAATGATGGTATCCCAATACTCATCATCTCCACTTACCACCCCAATGTGTGCCTAACAAATAAAGAAAACAACAATCAAAACTTCATAGTTTGAATACAAGATTTCTCCATTATGATGTATATCTAATTTGCTCTTTCATGTATGTGGTGCTCACTCCTCCAATGCAAACAGATAATGGGAAAAAAATTATTTTAAAGTGATGACTTATATTCACTTTGATTTGATTTGATTCACTTTGTGTGCTAGATATCTATATATTTTTATTGTGATTTCAATATATGTGATTGTAAAGGATGATTCAAAATGGATATTTGCAAGCTTACTTATAGAATCTTGGAAAAGGATCCAATGGTGGAGGATCATTTGGACTTTTTTAATGATATAAATGATCAATGGTGGAGGATGAGTCCTCATCCATGAGGATAGAGACCTTTTGAACATGGTTGAGAAAAAAGTGGGGTTGGTTAATTGACCCAACAAGACTTAGTCAATTTTATTGACAACTTAAGGGAGAAGTCATAAGAGCTGGAAAACTTTATGGATTTGGTTGGGATGAGGGAGAAAAAGGTGGGAGAGGTTTGAATATGTGGAAAATATAGATTTAAATATTTAAAATAAATATTTATAGGTGCACAATTGACTTACTCAAATATGTTGAATTCTTTAATTATTTTAATTTAGGAAGAAATGTTGTTTATTAATTTAAGAAGAATTATAAATAGATTTTTGTGCATTTTAACACTAAATTAAATTTAGGTGTCTAGATTTTCCCCTCTTTGAAATGGTTTTATGAATCAATACTATTTTGAAGAATAGAAGTAGAGTGTTGATGATAGAAAAGAAAAAATTTGCCCCAAAATAATGAAAATGAGTGTGATGATTCCGCTTTGAGAGTTTATGTGAGAAAATAGACAAATGCTCAAAATGAATGAAAAGAATAAATAGTTAAAATGATGTAGAGGAATGATAAATTAGGTTATTTTAGTTATTTACAAGATGTTGATAACGTAAAAGGGTTTCCCCTTGTTAATTTAAAACTAGAGTATTGATTTGAAAATCAATAATTTAATCACTCATAGATTTCACATCTATTATTACTTGCTAATGACTCAGGGGTTAATTGAGTAGGTATGGGAATGATATATCCTAATAATAATAAATTATAGATCTATAAATAGAAAAAGGTATTGATTTTGCAAATGATTGTGGATTTTATGTTTATAAATGATTTCAAGATTTGGAATCCAATCTTGGAGTAATTTATTTAATTTTTCCTTAATGTATTTTTAGATTAATGAAAGAATAGGTTGGATGGGGGGTGTAATATTTGGGAGGGTAAAAAATTATAAATAGGAGATTTGGTGATTTATAAAATCATTTGTGAAAATAAGTTTCAGGGTTAGTGGCTTAAGACTTGATTAGTGAGACTTTTACTCTGAGGCAAGCAAGGAAAAATGGAGTGAATTACACACCATGTACACTGAGCTAAGAGAGTGAGATGTTTCAAAATAATTGAGAGGAGTGGGCCTCTGATAGGTCTCTTATTTTGTGAAATTTTTGTTATTTATTAACATTTATTATGGTTTGAAAATAATGAAAAAAATCATTGTTTGGAAAATTGTGATTTCATCATTGATTTTAGTGATTTCATTAGGGTAAATAGTGAAATAATCAAACAGGGTAGCATTTTTATATTGGGGTATTTTATTATTTAACCATTATGGGTGGAAGTGAAATTGTTGAATAGGGTCGTGAAATTGTTAAAGTGCATAGAAATTTCATTGAAGTTAGCAGTGAATTCATTAATAGCATTTTCATTAATGTGTGAAGTGAATTTATTTCATGCAGAAGTTATTTTGTTAAGAGTTTTGAAAAATTCATGGGTTTTCTTATAATAAATGATTATAATGTGAAATGAGATCAAATGGATTATGGGAAAAATGAATTTATTTGATGATTTTTAAAAAATTATATAATGCTAACATTGTGGATTTTTGGGAGGTATTACCAGTGATGGTGACATGAGAGTGTAGATCAGCAATGATGGTATGTATGGATAGATTCATAGAGTATGAGTTGGGGGTCCTAGTGGTGACTAGGATATCTTAAATTGTGTATATGCTAGAGGTTTGACTTGACATATCCCTATTGACCACATTATCTTAGAGGTGGTATAGTGAGATGAGTACATTTCACTTTTCGACTAGTGAGATGACTATCACACTTGAGGATGTCTATCAGATCTTGGGGATCCTTATAGAAGGTAGAAAAATGTATTAGGGATAAGGTTCATATGATGAGACATTGTATCATATTTTTTTTATGATGTGATCCTAATTTTGAGAGGTGGGATTTATGTAGACTATGTAAGGATTTAGATATGGACTCTCCTAGTATTATACTTATGGATATTATTAGTGGCATGTTTCTTACTAACAAGAGTGGTAGACTATGTCTTATTGTATTTATAGATGTTATTGGTGATATGATGGAGATGGGAGAGAGGTTTACATGGGTTATATGCATTTTATCACATTTATACCATTATGTGCATCACTTTATCTATTCAGGTCACGTAAAGATAGGGCCTTCTACACTAGTACATGTTTGGTGCTAGGAGCACATTGTTATCAATAGATTGCTTAGGTACATGAGTACTTGGGAATAGGATTATTAGCTGGCATGTGATACTTGAGATATGTAAACCACACTTGGGTGATTTAGAGTTCTATAGGAGAGTAATGACAAGCTAGGTTATGACCAGATCACCTTGAGACCTTATATAGAGATTGTAAGGGATTGGCCTCATGAGGATATTCAAATGGACTATGTGATGTCCCCATGATACATCATCAAGAGAAATGTATATATTATAAAGGGATATTAACCAAATAGGGTGATGAGATAGTTTGGTGTGAGACAACATATACCAACTGGTCCACACATATTTTCTTAAATAGTGTAACAAAGATAATAGTAGGGCATGAAAATTGATCATACTTTTATTGATCATAGTTGGAGACACATACATATAGTGATATTGAGGGATAGGAGAGATTTTATAGACATAATATTGGATAATAGATATGCAAAATGGTGGGCTTGGCATAGACTAGTGAGATTGATGATGCCATATAAACCAACATGAACATTAAGATAGGGACTAGTAGTGAGCTTGAGTAGGAAACCATGAGGCATAATTTTGGGATCCCAAATTCGGATGGCTATTGTAGGTGATAAAGGATGAGCTATGGAGGTTAGCTAGATGCATGATGTGTTGATTACTAAGGTAGAGGGTATTGAGATTCTGAAGAGTTAGGGGTAGATATGGATGTTCACATAGAGTAGAGGATAGGAGGGGATACTCTCAGCATAGAGGTAGAGAGTGAGGATGAGGATAGATGACATGAGGCTATGATTTGATTAGTTTAGGCTACATAGGTAGAAAGAGATGTTATAAGCTCATCATATGCTTTGACATCTATAGAGGAGCATGTTATGATAGATAAAATTTGAGAGGAGATTTGGACTAGAGATAGAGATATTGATGGGTTACATCATGAAGTTACCAAATTATAGATTGTAGTCGATAGTAGAGGAGATCAAACTATAAAGATCAAGAAACTATAGGCTAAGTTTTATAGGTTATAGGGCATTTTAAATGGGATGGATGGGGATGATATGGCCATAAGAGTGATTACATGTGATTTTGAGACATAAATGCTAGATTACACACCTATTATATAGTGGTATATATAAGAGAGGGACACAACTGAGATAGAGCTTATAGAGGCTAGAGTGTAGTTAGTCAGGGAGGGATAGTTGGTGACATTAGATAGAGTGATGTGGGTGATGGAGTAGGATATATATTATATGAGCTTATATGAGTGGGATATACCATGCGAGTAGAGGGTCTCATCTTTTAGAGAGGAATCTATGAGATTATCAGTGTCTACTAGGTCTGTGAAGCTAGTGGAGTTAAAAAGATCAGTGGGATAGGTTTCATGTGTGATGTGTCCTCCATGAGGTACACCATGGTGCATAGATATATTATTAATACTAAATATGCCATCTTAGGGATAGGATGAGATAGAGCTATCATTTTTACTATGCTATATGTATTTCATCAATGTATACATACATTGAGATATATCTTTTGTAGGGATATATTTGATATATGTATGGGTAGATGATATCACTGATTATACTTCTTACATACTATTGTGTTTTAGAATTTATTAGTTTTAGAATTTACTTTCAACATTTTATTATTATAATGAATACATGATTGAAATATGAGTGAATAATGTTTATAGATGAAACATTATTGCATAGTATTTATTTCCATTGTTTACATTGGTATTCTAAATATCTGGAGTATTTTGAATGACTTGAATTTTAATATAGCATAAAACATAGTACCACTAATGATATTGAATAATCATGATGAATGTTGATGTTTTAATCATGTTTAAATAAAATAAAAGAATAAATTGTGTTGTTACAATGTATGTCATTATATAGTCATAACCATATTGCATAAAATAGTCTTGATAACACACAAAAAATAATAAAAAGAATTTAAGACAAAAAAATTAATATATTTGGTTTAAAATACACAAAATACAATGAGTTATTGAAAAAAATGTAAATGAATTATTATGCTAAATGATTAATGTAAACAAATGTATTATGAAGGATTGAAATGAGTTGACAAAAGAGAAAAATAAAATTAACCATGAATGGATAGAGATAAAAATGAAGTAAAAGAACCAAATTAATGGTTAAAGAGAACTAAAAGGATGAAAAAAACCAAATAAATGGCTAGAGATTAAAAAATAAAAAACAAGACAACAAACAAAAAAATTACATACATAAAAAAGTAAAAGTTTGAAAAAGACTTTAAGAAAGGACAAAATAAATAAAGACAAGACAACTATAGCTAAGATAAAGGCTAAGAATTGAACAAGTGAGGGACAATACAAATAAAAATCTAAGAAAAAAGATAGGGGAATAGATGATGGGAAAGGCAGTGGTCAAGATGACCCTAGAGACCTCATATCTCTAGGTGTTGCCTACATAACCCATTTAGAAAATGTCTATATGTGGATATCATACCATATGTAATTCTCCCAATGTAGGAAGTGATGATAGTAGATGACTGATGAATCAAGTAAAGTGTTTTTATGTAAAGTATGTGTGAGTGACCCACCTAAGAACAATCTAATGGGAGGTAACTGAGTTGAAGCTTATGGTTTTAGAATACATGGATTTGCTTTATTTCTTTTATGATTTTTTATGTTTTTGTTTGGGTAATTATAATGTTTTTGGTATTTTTGATGTTTTTTGGATGTTTTGGATTTTGATGTTTTTTCGATGTTTTTGGATTTTTATGCTTAAATAAGGTGTAAGATATTTTCTACAATCATGAGTAAGAATGCAGGGGTACAAAAGCAATATCAGCCTTGAACTCTAGCATGTTATAGGATGAAATGATTAACAGTCGACAAAACTAACACACTTGGAAACATGTAATGGATGACTAAAAGATTATGCCCCTAAGTAATAGAAGAGCAATCATAGACAATGGTTTTACACATGATGATAGAGAACTAGTTTTCACCATGGTACTTATCCAAAGTATCATATAGATGGTTTTCACTTTTGGATAATCTATGTACACATTTATATATATATATATATATATATATTCATTTTTGTGTGTTTTTTTTTGAATATATAATTTTTTTAATATTTGACCTTGGATATACCAATAAAAACATATAGAACCAAATCTTAAGCATATCATTTTTTAAGGTGCATGTTATTCATAAGTTTATCAAGCTCTTTTCCATCTTTTATGGCCAATTTACAAGCTCCTGATCCATATTTTGAAATGACAATGTATGGACCTAACTAGTTAGGCTCAAATTTCCCCTTCTTCTCTCTTTTGGAATTAGTGTTTTGTTGATTTTATTTCAGAAGAAGATCTATGATTTCAAATTGCCTAGATTTAATTCATTTATTATAAATATGTCGAAGGTGATTATGGTAAACTTGTAGTTGATTTAAAGAATTGAGTCATTTTTCATCCAAAAGGTCAATTTTGCTTAAGTGTGATGTTGTATATGATTCCTCATCTATGATTTGTTGCAAATATATTCATAGAGATGGAATCTCAACCTCAATGGGTAAAATAGACTGACTACCATAAACAAGGGAATAAGGGATTGCCCCCATAGATGTATGAATACTAGTGTGGTATGCCCAAAGGGAAGGATATAATTGGGTGTGTCATTTATGACCAACTTCATTGATAACTTGCTCAAGAATGTGCAGAATGTTCTTATTTTTTTCATTAGCTTGGACATTACCTTATGGGTAATAGGGAGTGGAGCATATATGATTGATATGGTATGTATGGATAATAATTTTAACATATTCTTGAAGTATTTTCCATTTTCATAAATGAGAGTGGATGGAATACCAAAATGATGGACCATGTGGTTGAGGATAAACATGAAAATTCGATTTCTAGTCACATAAGTTAGTGGCATTGCTTATACCCACTTGATAAAATACTCAATGGAAATGATAATGTGCTTATGCCCATTAGATGAACTAGAGTTGATTTTCCTAATGAGCTCTAACCCCCATGTGGATAATGTCCAAGGTGTTGTGATAGGTTGTAAGGCTTATGAAGGACTATGCATAAGATCTCCATGATTTTGGAAAGGTATACATTTTTTAACATAAGCACATGAATCAAATTACATTGTGGACCAATAATAACCAACTCAAATAATATTTTTTTCAAGGACACTACCACTTTAATGTGCACCCAAAAGTCCTTCATGAACTTATCGAATAGTTGAAGAAGATTCTCTAGAATTTAAATAGTGTATAAAGGTTCCATCATAGCCACGATGATAGAAGGTGTTGCCAAGGATTATATAGTAAGATTTTATTTTAATGAGGGATTGGCATTGGTTGGAGGATAAATTAGATGGAAGGGTATGGTTGTTAAGGTATGTGTATATATCAAAGTACCATGGAGAAGTGGGACGAACCACCTCACAAACCATTTTTTATTCTAGTGTATCATAAGCATGTATCCTTAAGTAATCAAAAAATAATAATTATGCTTTGTATTTAAATAAAGTAAAGATCTTATTATTTCCATAGCATCTATTACATGATTATTTACTTGAGACACTTGTTCAAAATAAGTTATCAAGGCATCCAAAATTTTATTATATGGTATTATCTTATCATCACATGCTTGGAATTAATTAGTTACTTGATTGATGATGAGATTCAAATCACCAAAAACAAGGAGATGTTGGATGCCCCACTAAATTTCTATCTTAATACTTGTTACTAAGCCTTCATACTCCACTATGTCATTTGTACATGGGAATTTAAAGTGAAATGCCTTAAGAGTATGATCCCCATCAAGTGTTACCAACAAAAAATTTGTCCCTAAGACATGATTTTTAAAGGATCCGTCAAAGAAAATTTTCCAAATTATATATTTATCTACTGACATAAATACAACATTTGGGAATTCTACAATGATATGTGCTTTTCCATGGAATGGTGCTTTTACTAATACATCTAATAAAAATTGCCCTTTGATTTCCTTTTGAGTAACATAATCCAAATCTAACTCACTATGTAACATAACCCACTTAGCCATCCTACCTGTTAGAGTGGATTTGGATAGAAGATACTTAAGAGGATAAATTTTAGCAATGTATTTAGTTTGATTATTAATCATGTAATGCCTTAATTTTTGGGAAGTAAAAAACAACTACAAGACAAGAAAATATATTTAAGAGTAATTTAATTCATAGGATATGAATGTTCTACTTAAGTGATGTACTTCTCTTTCTTTTCTATGATCATTAATTTGTGTAAGCAATGATCTAATGGCATATTGAGTAGCTAAAATATATAATAAAAAGGGTTTACTAGCAATCAGTGGCATCAAAATTGGTAGATTGGAAAGATATTTATTGATATTATTGAGTGCCTTTTCACAATCTTATATCTAAGTAAAAACTATATCCTTTTTTTAAGAATAAGTTAAAGAGGTGATAGACATCTGCAAGTTGAGAAATAAACATTCTGATGGCTTGTATTTTTCCTTGTAAGCTTCTAAGTTGTTTAAGATTTTTAGGTGGTGACATATCCATGATATCTAAAAATTTTGAAGGATCAAATTCAATGCCATGCTGTGAAATAATAAATCCTAACAACTATCTTGATGTAACACCAAACACACATTTTTTTTGGATTTAGCCTCATGTTATATTCTTTCATTTTGTTAAAAATACGGTGAAATTCTTGAGGATGATTTGCTCTAGATTTATATTTTGCTAAAATTCCATCTACGTAGTCCTCCATAATATCATTAAGCATGCCATGAAAGATAATGATCATTGCCCTTTGATATGTCACCCTAGCATTCTTCAACCCAAAAGACATCATTTGATAGTAGAATGCTCCCCATGGAGTTATAAAATACATTTTATGTTTATCTTCCTCAATAATTGTAATCTGGCTATACACTAAAAATCCATCCACTAAATATATCATTTCATGGCATACAAAGGAATCAATGATCGTATCTATATTAGGTAATGGAAAGTTATCCTTTGGGCATGATTTATTAATATCATAGAAGTCCATGAATACTTTGATCCCATCAAGTTTAGTAGATACTAACATAGTGTTTGATATATAGTATGAGTATTCGATGGGGTGTATAAAACATACAACCAAATATTTCTTCAACTCTTTATTGACTTACAATGCTATTTTGGGATGCATTTTTCTATGTTTTTACTTGATTGGCTTTGCATCTGGATGCACCACAATGTGTTTAACTACTAATTATGGATCTAACCTTAGCATTTACCTATAACGCCATGATAATATATTAGATAACTCATGAGTTAGTAGTGTAAATATATCCCTTTCCTCCACATTGAGTGATATAAAAAGTTTTACAATCTTTGGATCAACTTCAATACCGATGTTTATAGGAATGGTTTCTTAAACAAGTAAACTTGATTAATATTTATAATATAGGGTTTGTGTAGGAAGATTAAAATCTTCAAACTCTTCTTTTTCTGATGGAGATGTAGAATTGATATATTGATGCAAATTTTGTTCCCCAAAATATGCTAAATCTACTAGTTGTATTAAGAAACCTTTCTTATGATCACCTATAAGAATTTGATCCCTGATTCCTAAGAACTTAGATATTAAGTCATTATTTTGAAAATGATCAAGCTAGGGTGTAGATTATTGGTATAATTGGATTAGAGAATGATATGCAAGGTTAAGTGTTAAAATGACATTTTCATGGAAAATATTGGTAAAGGCTAGATCTTCAAAATGGCTAATGATGGAACCTTTCTTGCTATTTGATGAATCATCTTCTAACTCACTAGAAGAGTCACTTTGGGAAATTATTAGATTTACATTAATCAGGTTAAATCCTAGACCATTCTTCCCTTCATTGGATTTTAGCATTATTGGTTCAATGAAACCTTGTTCATAGAGACCATGGCATTTGCCCTTGTAATACATTATTTTTCACATGATGAATTTTTCAATAGGGTATCTATTTGTGGATAAGAAAGTAGATAATTCATATAATTAAAGATAAGAAGAATTTGAATCATCAATATGTTCATAATAAAGGATTCCTCCATCAATAAATTTTATCTGTCTAAGCTTTTTAACCATTCTTCGATCATTTAGATGGTTTGGTCTACCACATTCATTAGGATTGACATGTATTGTTCTTATATAAAAATATTGGATAATGTACTTGTTCATGCCTCGATCAGTGATTTTGAAATGTGAAGAAGTAGAAGATGATGGCTTATTGGATATGGATTTGATGTTTGTTCAACATATGGATTATTGGAATTCAATGAATGGATTATTAGAAGCTTGTTTAATGGATGGATTATTAGAAGATTTTGTAATAGATGGAAAATTGGTTAATGTTTTTTCAATGGATTTAGATGGAGTTGGAGTATTACTCCAACCACCAAGGTCATTTGTTTGAAAAAAACTCTTAGGATTAACATAGTTTTGAAATGAAGGATAATCCTCAATATGGGTGAAATTATCTTCTATGACTAGGAGATAGTTGGATTTTTTTTATATTTACCTTCAAAAGTTTTTAATATTGGAAGGGATGATGATCCCCTTTAATAGTTACTTCCATTCCTATGTGTGAAAATTTTAAGAATTTATGGAGGGTAGATGGAATGGTGTTCATGGAGTGGATTCATGGGCATCCAAAAAGTATATTATATAGTAAATCAAGATCGAGAACATGAACACATGTTTCTTTAATAACACACCCTGCCATCAAAAGAATATGGATTGTGTTGATAGATTACCACTCATTATTATCATATGAATTTATTGTTATGATATTTGCCTCTAATGTTGTTACTAGATATCGAAAATGTTTTATGAGTCTTAGTATGCATAGATTAATGGCTGAACAATTATCTATAAAAAAAACCCTCTTTATGTGATGCCTAGAAATTGTAACCTATATATACAATGAGATGTTATGCTTTAAACCTAAAGGATAAACATCAGAGTGATCAAACATTACTTTGTTATTTATTTCCAAATAACCTATTAACACCTTTAAGTTTATGGGATCAATTTTTTGAGGAACATTGGACTCCTAAAGAGCTTTATACAAAATATCTTTATATATGGGGGAAGTTTTGAGAAGGTCTAAAATGGATATATTGGTTGTTGTTTTCTCAAGGTGATATCTAATTTTTTTTACTTACATTCAAGATTAGATGGATATACACTTGGTAAGGTGAGATTTACATGTCTGGTAGTGACTACACATTCATATTTTGGTAAAGTGACAATGGTAACATGTTTATGTACCATATCAATGATATTGATTATGGAATAAAATTGATGATTAGCTTGGTTGACATTGTTTGATTTTGGTTTCTTTTGTTTTTGTTTAGCCTTAACTTGCTCATTATTAGGGAAAAGATCTTGATATATACATAAATTTTGGTTATTAGATTGTTTGGATGAGGATTTTTCTACTAAAATGTCACCTTTATCAATAAGATTTTGAATGTAATGTTTTAGGCACATGCATTGGTTTGTTGAATGTCTTTGTATCTAATGGTATTCATAGTATTCATCCTTTTTGTGCCAATAAGGTTTTGGAACATTTTCTTCAAAATGCTTTGTGTTTGGCCAAACAATCATGTTCTCATGGGCCAAATTTCAAAAAACATTTTCACAAGTGTCAACTAATTGAGTAAACTTATGTTTTGGTCTTCCTTGTTTTGGTTTCCCACTAGGAATTATGTTGTTATGGGTTGATTGGTTATATTTTTGACTTTCCAGGTTCTGAATATATTTTATATCCATTACACCATCCCTAATATGATTCTTATTTTTATGAAAGAATTTGGGTTTGTCTACTAGTTTGGAGGAATTATTATTATCTAGTTTGAAGATTTTAATTATACCCATATTGATCAAATTTATTTCTAACTAAATGCCCTTTTCAATAATCTCATCAAAATATCATGGGAAAAGAAGTAATAGGTGATTTCCTAAATCTAAGTTCAATTTATTCATGAAAATTTCCACCAATTCTATTTTTGGAAATAACCATGAAAAGTGGATTTCCATTGCCCTCCATCTTTCAAAGAAAGAAGCAAAGGCTTTGCCATTTCACTGTTTGGTATTATGCAAGTCTAGGGTGGTTAAGTCTTTCTCAATATTGTAAGAGAAGTGAAAAATAAATTTTTTAGATAGATATTTAAAAGTGAAGATAGATCTTTTCCATATTTTTGAAAACCATTCAAAATCCTAGCCTTTAAGGCTTCATTGAAATAAACACAACATGAATTTGTTGTTATACACAACATCTACACATTCATGATAAAAGATCATTAAATGTTCACTGGGATCTCCTTTTCCTTTTTACTTGTAAAATTTAGGGAGATAAAAATATTTAGAGAATGGTTTAGTCATTTTTCTCACATCATAAGGATATGAACAAATCTCTTGAAACTTTAATTATTATTTTTAGTTATAGGATCCATCTTACAATCCATATACCCTATCCTTGATGTTTTGAAATTATTGCATTAGAAAAGGAGATAGTTGATCCATTTGAATAAAATCATTAGGTGGTTGATTTGTAAATCAGTTTTTTTGTTGGGGTATGTTTGATTTTTTTTTTTGGAAATTTGATTGTTGTAGTTAAGGTTTTGAGGTTTGGAAAGAGTATTGGTGGTATAACCAAGGTTTTGATTAGTACCAAAATTCATTTTACTTGAATTTGGGTTGAAACCAAAATTGGTTTGGGTTGGGTTTAGATTTTGGGTAGAACCAAGATTAAGATTTTGCATAAAATTTGAATCTACTTGGTTTAGATTTGGGTTAGAGTTTGGGTTGTTTGACATGTTAGTGCTAGAGTTCATTGGATTGGAAATAGTATTTTGACAAAATATTTCTTGGTTAAACACATTTGGATTATTTTGTTGAGGAATGTTAGTATTTTAACTAAATTGGTTGAAATGTAAGTTTGGGTTAAATTTAATATTGGGGTTATTAAGGTTGAGGTTAGCATTGGATTGTATTTGATTTTGGATTGAAATATCATTGGGGTTTGGGGTGGTTTTAAATGAAATATCTGGATTAGAACTAGATTGGTTCTGATTTGGATTGAGATTATAAGGAACTAATCCCAACAAAATTTGATTTGATACATTTGGATTTATACTAAGATTATTAAATGTACCTAAAGAAACATTTAGGCTAAGATTTGGCAATTGATTGGCTAAACTAGAATATGTACTCAAATTTTGGTTAGGATTGGATATAATGGGTGAGTTTTGAAAACTTTGTTTTGGATTAATTTGTGAGTTTGAATAAAGATTCACACTTTGATTTATTTGATCACAACCCTATAAGTTTGGGTGTATACCCAAATTAGGTGTAATTAAATTTTGGTTGTTTAGACTTAAATTAGATGGGAAACCCATATTCAATTTGGGATGATTTTTTTGTATGATGGTAAAACTTGAAGTAGGATTCAAGTTTTGATTGGTGAGTTATAAGATTGATCAATTTGAAGTCAAACTCAAATTCATATTATTGGGATGGTGTTGTAAACTTGTATTTACATTCATGGTAAGATTACCAAAGGGATTATTTTGTTGGTGAGATTGAAAATTCAAAATATTTTTGTTTCCTTGATTTGCATGGATTTCAATAGGAAAACCATGACTAGATTGTGATGAATATTCATGCAAAATAGGTTTCCCTTTATCTTGGGAGACTTGGGGATGAGATTGTGAAGAGAGAAAGAGAGAATTATTTCCTTGCAAAGATATTTTTGTATATTTTTTTTATTAATATTTGTAGAAGAAGGCTCTTTTCTTGTAATGATATTCCAAGTTATGAACATCAAAATCAAAAGGCAATTTGGCACCAAACCCCAATACTTGAATTAACACTTAATTTTTATTAGATGTGATATATTTGTCTAGGGATGGTGGAGGTTGGGTAGCTTTGGGGATACCTTCATCTTGATATGGCTCTCCCTCTTTTTCTTCATGTTTAGTGATTTCATGTATTTCTATAGGATGCTCTTGACTAGGAAACTGAAAGGGATCATTGACAAAAGGCTCTTCCCTTATAAGAGGATTCAACATGACCATTTTATGTGTAATAGGCATGATTTATAAACAAAAAGGAAAATATTTAAAATAAAAATATGATCTAAACTATCAATATGAACCAAATATTTGATTGAAAAACTTATAATTTTGAACCAATTTTTTTAAGAATGTGATTTTAAAGGAATTATTTCCAAGTAAGGATTTTTAGCACATGGAAAATCACAAGGAAAAAATAAACAATTTTACTCTAACCAAACAAGCAATTGCACCAAAAGGGTGAAAACTAGGTAGAAAGGTTGTGAACAACTTTTGGGCTTTCCATTGTCACTCTCTCATTCATTCTCTCAATTGTGGCCTAATATTTCAAGGTGATAACCATGGAGGATCCTTCCATTACCATAACCCATTGAGTCTAGTTTTGAGCATGTGTGTAATTTTACTTATTGGTGCTAATTACTAACTAATACACCAAATTTGAATGACAAAAATATGATCGTAGGATTTAAGGTATACACAAGCTTATCTAGGGGAAATAAAATTATGGAACCAATAAATAGAGTGGACACACACTATTGGGTCTTATCCCAAAGTAACCAACACAAACATAAGGGTTTCAATGTGTTTAAAATTTACAATATTAGATCTCGAGTCAGTTTTTGATACCCTAGGTATTGGAGCATGAAAGTCCATCATGTCATGATGCGCTTAAAACACAACCACTTAGGCAATTTAAATAGGTGGGTCTCAATTTATATAGGCCACTGGTAAATGGGGATTAGCCTACTAGATTATGGTGAAATCCATGGTTAATATATCCCCTAATAAAATAAAATTAAAAAGTAGATACCCATTTTTGATTTTCATGTGTTGTCACCAATGTAATATTGATAAAAGAACATATGTGGATATCACTTGGGTAACATAGATACATTATGAAAATGTTTGTAATTTATAGGTATTATTACTAATGTAATGCCAATGAAAGAGCATATATGTATTTCACAACCACAAATAAACATACTTGAAATAAAAGTGATGTAATTACTAGGAATATGAAAAATATTAAGGATGTTAGCAACAAGAAAAAATGGCTTTTATATTGATTTTTTGTTGATTTTATTTAGCAAGAATCATACAAAGAAGGTGTTAGATTGTCTTCTTTGGATAAAAAATGAGATAACCTATATTGAACAAGTTAAAAACTAGGAAACACAAGAAAAACGAAGTCTCTATTACAAAAATGTTATTACATAGTCAAGTCAGAAAAGAGAAATTAAAAAATGACAACATAGGAAAAACATAGAGAAAAAAAACTAGAAAATAGAAAAACCCATGTTTACCAAGAGATTTTTCTACACAAAACAATGATTTCACTACTAGGAATGATTAATTCACTATTAATAGGGATGAATTCACTATGAGAAATGACAAAAGCACTGTACATAGAAGAAATTTTGCTATAAGAAATGATGATTTCATTGCAAAGTTTAATGATTTTGCTATGAGGTAAAGTGATTTCACTGTTCTCTAAAAAACAATGTTTCCAAATTAAAATGTTGTTAACCTAAAAAGAGAGTAGAAAGCACAAAAAATGTAGGAAAAAGGAACAATTTCATTGTTAAGTCCAATAATTTCATTTCTAAAGTCTCTAAATTCATTGTTCTGTAAGAAAAACCTACACATCCAAATAAAAAACTAGTGACAACAACATGTAGTCTATACTAGTACTAAAATAAGTAAGATTAAACACAAAATTCAAACATAAACAATGAAAAATAGAAGATAAATGTTATCTAAGTGTAAAAGAAGATGATAAGAAGATAAAAAAAGATGTGGGTAAGTCCCATCAGGCATACTAGAAATGTATGAATTAAATTTAGATATGAAAATAAAGTAAACTAATCCTAATCTAAGATAAAATTCAATCTATAGCAATAAGTAAAGAAATCAACAATCAAAACTTCATAGTTTGAATAGAATATTTCTCTATTGCAATGTATATCTAATTTATTCTTTCAATTATGTGGTGTTCACTCCACCAATGCAAAGAGAGAATGAGAAACATTTCGATGGAAAGGGTTGATTTTTGTTTGATTTTATTTTATGTGTGAAATATATCTAGATTTAATCATTATGATTTTAATATTTGTGAATGCAAAGGATGACTCAAAATGGATATTTACAAGATTACTTATAAAAGCTTGGAAAATGATCCAATGGTGGAGGATCCTTTGGAATTTTTCAATGATACATATGATCAATAGTGGAGGATGAATACTCATACATGAAGATGGAGACATTTTAAACCTAGTTGAGAAAAGAGTGGGGTTGGTTAGCTAACTCAACAAGACTTACCCAATTTGCTTGAAAACTCAGGGGAGGAGTCATAAGAGGTGGAGAACTTTATGGATTTGGTTGGGATGAGGAAGAAAAAGGTGGGAGAGGTTTGAATAGGTGGAAAATCTAGATTTAAATATTTAAAATAAATATTTAAACATGCATAATTGACTTAATTCAAATATGTTAAATTTTTCTATTATTTTAATTTAGGAATAAATGTTATTTATTAATTTAAGAAGAATTATAAATATATGTAGGTGCATTTAAATGCTAAATTAAATTTATGTGTCTAAAACTATATTTCTCAAAAGTACAAAGTCTCAAATAAGTCCAACAAGGCTCCCAACATGGTAAAGAGATGCTTCTTTTGCTCATGGATCTATAGAAAGATTCTAGTTGTGTTTATTTCCTAAAACCATCACCTATAGTTTCAGAGATAGGTTGTCTCCATCCTTGGGAGTGAATTTACATATAAATTAATTAGAGAGACCAAGTATAGGGGTATAACATAGATTATATGTTTTTTAAAATAAAGGGAAACATGAAAGGATAACTAAATAAGATAACTCAAGCATATATAGGTAGTTAAGTACATACAAGTCTGCTAGTCAGTTGGAGTTTCTATATGATTTGAATGATGGTAGAAAAAAATATATAAGGTTAAACCCATGGTAATATATGGCATCCATACAATCCATATGACCTATAAATAAGGTAAGGTTTTATAAGGTTACTTGTGTCTAATTGAGCATCTATAACACACATGCTTTTGTGTATGACTATAGAGTGAGTTTTGAGGGCAGAGTTAAGGGAAACCTAGTTCAAGAAATGTTATCATATTTTGAGTTCATCCTTCATCATAATGAAACTCTATTAATAGTAAATAAATAGAGACATATACAACTCATGCCTCTATCATCAACTAATCCAAGCACTTAGACTTGGCCAAAGGTAGAAATGGTAGACATAGATGAGAAGAAATATAGAGATGGGAGTCTGAGAAACTAATGACAGATGGAAATGTTAAGCATGGGATATAATGAGAGGGGGGGTGAATCAGTATATCATATATCTTATTAATCTTTTCCTTAACCAAATTCCACTTAATCAAACATTCAAGATATGCAATAAAACTCAAACAATAAACACCACACAAGATAGAGAGATACACCAGATATTACGTGGAAACCCAATGTGGGAAAAATCATAGAGAACAATCTCAAGTATATGAATGAGCACCAACCCAAACAATATTTGCAAGACAAGCTTTCAGGAGCACCAATCCCTTTTCTAATCACTAACCCAGTAACTACTCATGAGCACCAACCCACAGGAGCACCACACCCCTTTGCTAAGCATCAATGTAGCTACTATTCATGAGCACCAACCCAAAGGAGCACCAACCCCTTTTCCGAGCACCAACCCACAGGAGCACCAATCGCTTTATTAAGCACCAACCTAGCAATAATTCATGAACACCAACCCACAAGAGCACCAACCCCTTTGTGTATACCACACACCTATCTCTCAATGTTGCTATCTCAACAAATGATAGATCAATACAACATCTCTTTCCTCTCTCTCACCTTTGCTCTTTTAAGCTAGATATAACAAATACAAATCATATTCATCTCTCACAATTGCTCTTCTAAGCTAGATATTACAATATCAAATCAACCTCTATCTCTCATATCTACAAATGACTTCTCAAGCCTTTATTTATAGCTTTCCAAATGACCTTTGGCCTTCCCCTTTTGTGACCCTTTAATCCTCATGGAAAATGGTGCCAAAATTTTATGACCCTTCATATTCAAGCCTTTGAAAAGTCATGTGGTGACCCTTCATGATCAAAAACGTCCTTCCCTCTTTTGTCCTCATCTTGGTGACTTTTCATATTCCTTAAGTGTCCCTTCCTGAGAAATTGTGCCCTTCCTATTTTGTCTTCACTTGGTGACTCTTGGAATTCTCCAAGATGACTCTTCATGGAAAAATACATCCCATCCTTCTTTTGTCTTTATCCCATGGCTCTTTGACTTCTCCATGGGCCCTTCTTTTGTCTGATATGCAACCAAAAATGTATTTGTTAATATTAAATAAATATTAACTCATATTAGCCAAGATATATTTATTACAAACAACATTAAATGCAATGGGGCCTTTATCACCAAAAAATGCTAAACCTTTGGCATCAATGACAATATTTCCAATAGTAAAAAGGTGAAATTATATGGGAAATGGTGCTAATATGACCTTGAATTCACCAATGTATCTTCAATTGGTTTAAATTCCTATGGATTAGTTTAGGCCTATAAGGCTTAAAACTCTCCTTGAGCCCTCAAAACCCCATCTTCATATTCATGACATATTGAAAGTCACCATGGTAGACATAAGGTCATGAAGAGATGTATGATGAAAATACAGGTCTTTTGGAAGATGTTTTAGGTAGAGGAAGGTATGGGAATGGTTAAAATGTGCTAACTACACCTTTCAAGGTCCATAACCTCAATCTACCATTTTGAGTTGTCAATTCAAATGTTTATATCTTACATGGAAATATGAATGGGGCCTAATGCTCTTATGGTAAGTTGGCGACCATTATGTATATTTTATCCAGGTTATAGAGAGTTGAATTCAAGAGAACAACTCTATGAAAAGTCATTAAAATTATCATCATACCCATAATGCTTTGTGAACACTCAAAGGCTAGCAACATTTAACTAGAAATCACCATATAAGGTGCATGGGGATAAGATATATCAAGGTGTTTTAAGGTGGTCTATGGGATCAACATCCATGGAACTAATTTTTCAATCTAAGTCCCATTCCTTATAAACCATTTTTAAAATGGTAGGCCATTAAAACCCTTCCTAAACCCTAATAATAAATATATGAAATAATTTTACCCATAAATTCCTTCAAATGAGATAGTTGAGTCTTGAAATGGATTTCATGGTCTTCTTAGGTCTCATGGGAACCAAAATGAGCCACTATTTGGCATGTGTAGAGAATATGGTATAAAAAATAAAGGAATACTATAGACATATGTGTAGGAAATTATATAAAGTTTGCATGTTTTTCATGATTCTAAAGAGTAAAGGATATCAAGAGGTTAAGAAGACTACATAATGACCACATAGAAAGGTCTCTACATTTGATGGTCATCTATAGCCAGGCCTAAATGTCTAATTAGTTGAATGTCTACATTATGAAGGAGAAATAAAATAGATCAAAAAATATGACTAAAGTGATTGAATGGATCTATGGGGTAGGTTCCATAATCTTAGAGGTGTCCAAGTGCTCAAATAACTCCCTTTGAGGGTAAACCATATAAACACTATCATTAGGATTATTAGCCTAATACCCTTCCCAAATTATAACTACTTTGAGATTAAAGTCAAAGGATAATAATTTATTGAATAGTATTTAAAACCAACATAAAAGTGTATCTTAGGAATTTTTGGATGTGAAAGGGGCATTTGTTTTCAAAGGAGAGCTTATAATTGGCCATTTTAGCCTAAAATTGCCTTAAGAGTACATAGAATGCAAAATGGTCACCTGAAGAACACATTATTGTGAATAAAAATATATAGATAATTTTCATGGATTTTTTATCACATGGGTATGATTGAGGGGCCTATTCTAATAAAATTTAGTGGCATTAATTTATAGGTTAAATGCCTAACCTTTATGAACTATTGTTAAGAGTCTAAACATCCCTAAACCTATCTAAAAACCCTAATAAAAGATTGATGGGAAACATACTGATAAATTTTCACTCAAATGGATTTAATTGGTATCTAATATAACTAAAACACATTGTTCATTTTTATAAGGTCCTACTCATGGCATTGATTTATATGAACAACTATACAAATACACTAAGAGTCTTATTTTTGTAATATTTAGTGATGAATCCAAGTTAAAAAGTTATATGAATAATTAAATAAAATTAAATATGATGTTTTGGAGTGTATCACACCCTATTAGGATACAAAATACTCTCAATTAATCTTGTAAATACTACTAAAGGCCTAGACTAAAGAGGCAGTCTAGAAGTGTTAACAAAAGGTGACATAGTCACCTAAATAATCAAGAGTTATAGGTGTAAACTATTTAAAAGACATTTCATGGTTTTATATGATTTTTTAGACCTAAAAAATTCTCACTTACCCATTCTTAAGTTTATATTCAAGTTTCACGTCCATCCAAGCAACTAGCACTGAGTGATTAGACCTAGTTGCTTAGTAGGTGTATTTGGTCAACCAAGGGAGATGTATATTGTCCTATACATATGTTAAGAGATTAAATTTAGGGACATAAAAATAATTTTTACTACTCCATAGAGGTTATTAGATACATTTTAGGTCAATTATTGAAGGTGGGGAAGTTTCTTAAGCCTTATTAACATGAAAAAAGAGAGGTAGGCTATTTAATGATCCATGGAGGCCAACCAAACCACATTTATACCTTTGTATCTATGAAAATAAAATTAATTTAATAAATTTATAATTATCACACCTTTAATGAGGTAAACCAATATTTAATTGGCTATTATCCACTACACCTCCATTCCCAAAAGTTCATTCAAGATAACCAACTAACCAAGATAATGCATGTAAGAGATCATGGATCTATTACTAGTGCTTATTCCTAGTTGTAACTTATGGTTGATTTAATATAGGTCATTATGGACTCTTATCCACACTTTCACACCATATTCTTTCTCCCTTTCCCTTTATTGTTCTATAAGTTGAATCTAAAATTCCATTATATGTAACCTTCAACTAGGTATGAATAAAAAGTTCACAAATTGTACCTTATAACTTATGAATCGATATAAGGATTGTTTAATATTAAATATTATATTTTGGTGTGTTTCATAATTTTTAATTTTCATAAGTATTAAATTTTATCTTCCTTTGAAGGTCCTTGTTCTCACCTAGTTGCTAGGAGATTATCTTAAACAAGTCATATGATGTGTGAAAGTGGCCAATGATTGTGTTTAAAGTTTAATATAATTTGAAGTGTCTTGAATCAGACATCTCATTCACCACCTTCAATTTGAATCCATCTACCATAACCTTCATGTGAATCACTAATGCTAAGGAGTATCTTTGAGAGAGTGGTTTAGTCACTAGTCCTTGTTTGATTCATAAGTGTTGTTGAAGGGTCAGTTAGAGTGGATAAAACATGTTGGTACATCATCTCCCATATATTAGGTTTATTTTAATAATTTTCTATCCCTTTTCATCAACAAGTTATTAGGTTTAGGAATTGATCTAATAGATGGTGCATCAGGGGAGATAGCCCTAAAATTAAAGGTTCACCTCATCTATTAGGCTACCCACACCTAGAGCTAATCTCATTGTATCAACTATATGAGGCAAGAATGAAACACTATTTCCTCAAGGGTGCAATCCATACTGATAAAAATTTATAGCACACCTGATGGGATCAAGATTCAAGTAATTAAAGAAAATAATTACAATAATTGGGGATCTCAAGGAACTTCAAAGACTCTAGTGGTATATTTTTATTCAAATTTCATGACAAAATTGGTCATAAAGTTTTCAAAAAAATTAATGAATATGAGTATGTTGAATTATCCTTGGATTTTATTATGATAGAGAGGTACCCTAGGTCTTCTCATAATCATACACCCCTATTTCTCCTAATCTTTTTTCAACAAAGTACTAATATAACCCATACACCTTCAATAGATAGGCCTATAAACCAAGATTTTATGCCCTTAAATGGTGGTATCCCTCCGAACATGAACCAATTTTATGATATCCCTACTACTACACTTAATAGCATTCCATAATTCATAAGATAAAAGTATACCATTCATGTTGAACACATTGTAAGCATAGCCAACATCTGCTTAGTACATAATGTGATTCAAGAAAATGTAGCCATGAGGTTAGTAGATACTTCATTTAGAGGTAATGCACTCTAATGGTATATAGGTTTGTCACCTACATCTATCAACACTTGGGATGAGTTTTGGAAACACCTATGTAAGCATTTTGAGGATAGAAGTGATCACTTGTATCTGGTAGAACAATTGACCATAATCAAAAGAGATTCTCAACATTTTATGGAGGAATTTAACTATAGGTTTTAGAAAACTTGGGATAGGATACCAATCATATTAAAATCCACTCCTAACTATGAATTTTGGTACTATTCTAGAGACCTCAATTTTTATGTAGTAGTCATGATACAATAAATGGGTGGGAACACACTACCTAATTTCTATGAAGTTGTAATAAGAGAAGAAAACTATCTAATACAAGTAGGAAATATTACACCAAGGACCTTAATTTACTTTTCCTAGAGATACAAACTCCTATATTCACCATTTCCCCATACCAATGTCAATTAACCATTATTAGGTAGATAGATTGGGTAAAATTAAAGGACTAATAAAGGCATAAAACAACAAGATAGTGGCTTTGGAAAGGAAAACACTTCCACCTCACATAACATATCAATCCCCTTATCAATATCCCTATCAATCTTATCAATTCAAAATACATCCATATCAACATAATCCACAAGGTCAAGGGTAGATCACTCAATCAAGGACCTATAATAGTTTCAATCCCAATTTAGCTAGCAATTATAGAGCACTAGTTCCAACTCAAAATAGCTATGCTTAATAAGGTCAATGGTATAGACAATGGGGGCAATATCATAAGATGTTAATTAATCCAAGTGAATATTCTTGTCAAACCCTTTTTATGAAACAAAATCAAGCTCCTCTTATGCAATACAGTCATCCTCCTACACAACATAAATAAGGCCCTTCTATGTAACATGGAGAGACCCCTTTCGTGACTCAATATAAAATGTCAAACCAATAAGGAATGAGTGGGAGTAAGACACAAGTAGAGACTACTTTCATCAAATTCCAAGAAATATAAAATTATTTTAAACAATGTGTATTCAAACATCTTGGGGGTGAAACAAAGGTAGACATACCTATTAAAATGTGTACAAGGGCCAAAAGGAGTGTACTGAGTGATGACTTAGAGTTTGGGAGAGAAGATCCCCCATCATCTCAACCATAATAAGATACTAGTGGATATAATTCATCTCATAAAACTCTACCAATTAATAAATTTCAATATGGGAAGGGGTAGAATTACAAATGTCTATTCATACCTTAGTTCACTCAAGTTCTAGGTAGTACTATTGATCTTAAGTTAAAATCAAAGGCTTATATCTATAATATCATTATTTTGTATTAGATTAAGAATAATCATGTCACCATAACAATGTGGGACACATTTATAATTCTATTATAAAAATATCTCCTCCAAGAATAGTTTTTCAAACATCACATCTTGGACAAGTAGGTAGAAGAAGTGGGGGCAGTCCTAGCCAACACCAATTAGCATTATGAGTCCCAACTAGCCATGGTAAACAACCCCCCTAATTTTTATCTTCATATCATATTATGAAACTCATTAGTACATAATTTTATGATGAATATTGGCGATAGTACATTTTTCATGCCTAAGTCTATAATAGACATGTTGGGGGTTAAGGTTTGATCTTAGTTCTAAGGGAGTCTTATTACTAGATGGGTCCCCTAATAAGACTATTGGTATACTCAAGGATTTGAAAATTTTATTGGTTTCTTATCCTAATTATACCACATCCTAAGATGTTTTGTTAGTTAATCTTTCTCATTATTTTTCCTTGTGTTTGTCTAGGTATTTCAATGCCAATATAGGAGGATATCTCTCTTGTGACTAGTATTATGTGATCTTTAGAACCAGGTATGGAACCAAGATTACCCTCAACTTTGAGAATATCTCTAGGTTCTATTTAAATCCCTACATGCATAATTTATCCAATGTTAACTTTAATATCATTGATAAATATGAATACCCCAATGATTAGGATCTATTTGAAACACTTAAAGGCCTATTAGACTTACATCTTGATGAGTCAAGGGAGATAACCATGTCAATTATCCATATAAGATCATTGGAGAAGTAGTCTTTAGAATATATTTTATGCATGAGGAGGAGGTAGTCATAATAACCCTTAATAACCCAAGCTTAGATAAAGATGGAGTATGGATTTTATGAATTCATGGACCTATGTGAAAGAATGTAAGTGGAAAAAGTGTCATTCTTATCTATTTTTCTAAGAAAAGATATTTTTATTCCATAAGATTCTAATTTAACTACACATGCAACACAACATAGTATGAGAATCATTCATGGGTTGTAATGGGAAATAAAGGGAGGTATTAAAGTACTAAAATACATGGGGGATAGTGAGTTTGTATTAAATCAAGTAAGAGGGAATAATTCAGTCAAAAATCTAGCTTTAAAGGCATAAAATCACAAGGTTTAGGACTTTATAGAATACTTTGAGGCATTTTACATCCACTCAATCCTAAGAGAGGATAATCAACATGAAGACTAATTTAAATCTATAGAATCATAATATGGCATCCTAAGTGGGGTCAAAGATAGGAAAATTCAATAAAAAATAATTTATCTTATAAAACTTTAGTCCTTGATAATGAGGTCACCTGGTAGGTCTTTGAAAATGATAGGCAAATAACATGTTTATTATATTAAGAAGAAAATTTTTTCTCAATAAACCAAGGCATATTTCAACAATATTATGGTTATCAAATTATTTAATTAATAACAAAGAAACTACCCATGGGATTAATGACCCTAGAAAACATCTTCAATGAGAATGATCAATTAAGGAAGGATAAATTTAGCATGTCAACCAAGGAGGAACAATATAATAAGGTCACCATATTTAAGGATATGTTTCTCAAACTAGGTAAAGTGAACAAAATGGAAGAAAAATAATCCTTCATATAGTTGTGTCAATAATTTGAATAAATTTTTTCTTGGGAGTATAATGATTTGAATAGATTTGACCCTAGTATGGACCAACATACTATAGAATTAGAAGCAAGTCATAAGATTGTAAGATAAAAGAAAAGAATAATTAACCCCAAGATTGAACTCCTCATGAGGAAATATTTTACTGAGATCATTGAGTCTAACATCATCTTCCCCATTAAATACTCTTCATGGGTGGATAACATTGTGCCTATAAAGAAGAATGGGGAGATAATGTTGTGTAGAATCTAGGGATCTCAACAAGGTGTCATTTAGATACCAATACCCCTTTCCATCCATTGATAAAATTATCCAAAAGGATGTAGGTTCATAGTATTTCTCCTTTCTTGATAGATACTCAGAGTACAATCAAGTGTTCGTAAAGGAGGACCAACACAAGACTGCCTTCATAACTAAGTGGGGCACTTATGCTTACACTAACATGCCCTTTGGGATATCCAATGTAGGGGCCACCTTACAAATGGAAATGGATGTAGCCTTCCAAGGAATCATTAATGAGATGGTGCTCATCTACCTAGATGACATCAATTTTTTTCCAAGGATGCCAAAGACAGATTGACACACCTAATGATGTTTTTTAGGTTCAAGTGGTATGGGATCTCTTTGAATCCAAAAAATTATATTTTTTTAGTCCATGAGGGTAAAAGTTTAGACCACATTATTTCAAAATAATGCCTTTATGTATACCTTGAAAGCATAAGTGTAATACTTTCTCTATCACTACCCAAGCATAAGAAGGGACTATACATTTTTTTAGGCAAGATTAACTTCATTAAGAAGTTTATCCCCAAGTTTGCTAAGTTGGTAAGGCTTCTAGCTTTCATGCTAAATTAAAAAAATGACTTCACATGGAATAAAGAAGGAAATAGAATATTGTAATCCATTAAACATGCCATTGCCTAAGCACACACTCTCTTCAACCCTAATTTCTCAAGGGACTTATTTTTGTATTCATTCTTAACCAACGACACCATTTGTTCCATGTTAATGAAAGAAAATAGTGAGGGTCTTGAAAAACCATAGATTTTTTTATTTAAGCATTGGAGGTATAAGATGGAGGTACACATACATGGAAAACCATGTGTTTTTAGTCATGAGAGTCATTAAAAATTTAGACACATAGTTTCCAATAACAATAACTATGTCATGGTAGTTCACCCTAGCCTCAATCAATTCATTCTTAACTAAGACTTGAGAGAAAAGAGAGTAAGTTGGGTGACTAAATACATGGAATACGACATAATTTTAAAGGTCACCAAGTTGGTAAGGGGTAGGTGACTACGTGAAAACTTGAAAGAATATGTTAAGGAGACCAAATAAGGAGTTTTGGCAATACAAAATGATCACCAAGTAGCCCTACCTATACCCTTTTCAAGATGGACACAAAACATGGTAAGATTCATTCAAATAGGAGAATGTACTATAGGAATAAATAGGATAATAATAAGGTATTATAAGATTAAATAAATCAATTATGTATTATTTGATGTATTTTAATATAAAAAGGATCTTTCTGGCATGCTCTTAAGGTGTTTAGAAACTAACCAAGTTAGAAAACTCATAGATTAGTTTCTTGATGGGCCTATAAGAGGGTAATTTTCAGCCAATAATACATCATAAAATATAGTAGGATAAGGATAATTTTGGATAATTTTTTTATAGGACTTCAATTCTTGGGTTAGGAGATGAAAAAGTTATGCCATGTTGACTAGGAAGTAAAGACTAGCTGCCTTGTCCCTCAAACCTATCCAAATGGAGTAGCCCTTCATTCAATGGGGTCTTTTTTTGGCATGAATCACCCATCCATGTAGTGTAAGAAACAAGTGGGTATTGACTTATATATAATAATTTAATATGTGGGTGGAGGTAGTATCCCTACAAGAGGTAAATGAAAATTCATTTTTGGAGTTCTATGATAGGCTAATAACTAGATTTAGGTTCCCCACCACCATCATATTAGATAATTCACTTGATTTAAATATTGAAAGGGTGAGTGAATGGGATTTTAACCATGGAATATACCTTATAACTTCCTCAAACTAATATACATATGGTAATGGACTTGAAAATTCCACCAATAAGAACCTAATCATAATCATAAGGAGAATAATGGAGGACAATCAGAGGGAGTGGCATACCAAACTAGGGATATCCTTCTGGGTAGATAGGATAAATCCTAAGAGATCTACTATTTATTCACTATACCTTACTATATATGGAAAAAATGCAAGGTTTACCATTATAAACATCCAATTCCTAACACCATTTGTATTGAAATTATCAATCTTACTCGAAATGCACTCAAACACATAATTTGGGGCAAAATCACTTAAACACACTAAATGGTTTTAGATTTTCATATAAAATTTATGATTTAGGATAATGTATCCCTAAATGGGGCAATTAATTTTATGTGATTATTAACTTTTCTCAAATCATTTTGAGTCAAAATGATGAAATGCACATGGATGCTTTAGATTTCTCTTTTCTACCAAATTCTAAAACACAAGGCACATGCATGTTTTATTTTATGTCAAATACATCCTAAATGGGATATTTGTCCATATTAAAATAAAATCATCATGTAATTATAATATATTCAAATTTTAACCCAATAACATGACATTTTAACCAGTTTGATTAATTGTGCACCAATTTCCAAAAAATTGCATAAAGCTTGATTAATATTGCTTATTAAACTAAATTATGATTTCAAGTAATAATTCCATGGAAGTTATTGAATATTTTATTACTAAAAAATTATTCTTATTATCTACATCACATAGTAAAATCAGCTATGGGGTGGCATCCATAGCCATAAAAGCAACAAATATCATGTTTATGGCCTCTTATGCCTCTTTAATGCCCTTTCCTTCTAAATATTAATGAGTGAATTTATGATTTGAGCTAATAAAATTGAATGGATTATTAGCCACACATATTTATTTAAATATGGATGGTCATAGTTCATTTTAATCAATTGAAAAAATAAATAAATAAGAGGCCTCTCACTCTCATTTTGAAGCTTAATTTGTGTAAAATTATAATGTAGAATTCCCTCTACAAGCCATTTTGATGTAGTTTGATAATGATTTATTTAAAATAGGATATCTTAAATATAGGAATAAAATTGATTTTCATATCATGATCCTAGTTTAATTGATATTCTTGAGATGATGGGGGAGTTTTTCATTCATCATTGTTGAAGACTTGAGCACCAAATCAAGGGTAAAATCATGTTTTGAGTTACATTTGTGTAATGGGAAGTTATTGGGAAGGTAATACGTATGTTATTTCTTTCACTTTCTCTTAGTTATCATTTGAAACACTCTATTGAATAGGTTGGCTTAGATTTTTATTTATTTATGCATTTTTTGTGTTTTTCATGACTAATGATTGATCTAATAATCATAGTAATTCATATCTACATCTTCACAATCTTGGTGGGATTACACCCCATGCATATGCTCTTAAGGCTTCTAAAATTATCCTACTACTCAATTTCATGTAGAATCTTGGACTTGTTGGCCAAATTAGGTGAAAAATTCTAGAAAAAATATGTTTTTTAGATGTGAATTTGCCATGAAGATATATGATTTTGATCTTGGGATCAAAATATTTTAACTTACATAGTTGTATTTTTTATTTTATACTTTTAATTTTTAATTTAACTATATTTCTAGTCTAACTAGTTTTTTCTATGTGTAGGAATAAATTATGACACTATAATACTATGACTTTATAGTTATGATATTGCAAAACTACAATTTGTTAATCATGATATTACTCAACCATCAATGATTTTGCATAATTATTAGTGGTTAATATGACTATTTCAGATTAGCTACAATACCTCAACTTCATGTTTAGAAATTTTACTTTGTGACTTTCATTTTTGATAACACGTTCATGATTTTGCATTTTTTAACTATTTTCTCACAAATTGTAATTTTGTACTAACTGTTGTAATTTTGTAAAGTTGTAGTTTTACACTATGTTTATATGGTTTTGCACTATGTAAACCTGAGACCTAGTTTTTGATAAGTGATTTGATCATTCTCAAACATGATTCAAATTAGAAGGAAACCCTCTAACACTTACAGGTCCCATGCATGGAAAAATGCAAAAATTGAGCATGATTAAGTCTTGAACCTTCCCTTTAGCATTTAAACGGAGATTATATGGTTTGTTTTATTGTTTTGTGAAGTTTTTCAAAGTTTTTTATAAGGAAAAGGTGCCAATAATTTCACTCTAAATTTCAATTTAGTGCTTAAAACTAACATTCACTTAAAGTGCAATCTTTTCAGAAGTGTGTTATTTTATGCTAGATCATATTAGACATTTTTTTTTTAGAAAATCAAAGAGTATGAATATGCTCTCCCCATATCCCATTTAGGGAACACGGGTGACCAAAAATGCCTTTTCATTGTGATTTTTCCTTTTTCAAAGGCATGAAAAGGAATTTGTCTAGGATCTCCCCAAAAATCATATGGTTTGAGTGATATAAAAACAACATCTAAAGCCTTTTCACTTAGATAATTTATTTTATGCAATTTGGCTTATGGAGGGGATTTCATAGCCTCTTCATGAGTTATTTAGGGAATATAAAACTAGGGGTTTCATCTCCTAACATTGAATTCAACCCCTCTCCATGGGGAAGGGGGTAGACAAGTTTAAGGTAACCCACTAGGTTGTTTTCTTGAGTGGTTAAGTAAACTCCATTAATGGTAATCCAAATTAAAATGTATGATAGATCAGGATATCAAACTACACTAAACAATTGATGCATGTAGTGGTTATGACAAGGATAAGACATTTTCACAACAAGATTATTGGCATGGATCTAATTGTAGTGTTACATCTTTAGCATTAACCATGATTAGGACCATCTAGATGATCATAATTTTTATGTTTTAGATAACCCCACTTGTGGAATATTGTTAATGTAGGTTGATTAACCTAAATTTCTATGTCTCCATACAATATTTTGGGAGAAATGGGTGTAAAATATCCTACTAACTAATGTTATTTTATTTTTTGATTAAAAATTAAAATTATCCTAAGAACATGTATAAAAATAGATTTCAATAATACAAAGAAACCTCATCAATTTAGGGCATAGAATGATTTACTTAGTTTTACTTGTCTTTGTCTTTACTTACCTGGTCTTTATTTGATTCTAAATCTTGTTTGTAAACACATGTCATAACCAAACACATTTTTTTCCCACCATTTCTTCATCAAGGAGGCATCACGTTGGTCAAATCTAAATCATCTTTTCCTTATTCAAAATCCTCATCTTAAACATTATGTTTATATTTATCTAAAAAACATAGTTGTTCTACCAATTTGATTCTAAACCATTTTCCAAAATCTTCAAGTCTTTCATTAATAATTCAAATTCGGAATTACACCTTTCTAAGTTTTAGGTTAACATGTTAATTGGTTTTACCATTTGCACTTGACTTGAGTTAACTTAGGTCCAATTTCCCATTTGGATTGAATCCCTTTTATAGACTCATCATTTTAATTTGATTATTGTGAACTTAGGACATCAATTATATCTCTTACACTCTAAGTTCTAGAACACATTTTATTCTACCTCTTATTAACATGTGGCAATTTTATGTTTCCCATTTGGTTCTAGTTTTATACTTAAGAGTTATTACATGTTATCACATCTTGAGTATTTTATTTTGAATTATCACCTTCCTAATCTTAAGGGATTTCTTCTAATTTTATAATGGAAACTTGTAAAATTTGAACTAAATTTTATGGTAATGATGTATCTCCCAACCTACATTTGGGGTACTAGTTTACACTTAGGTCTTTGAGTTATCATACCCTCTTCTAATTTATACTATTTCAATCCACAAAGGTTGAGTAATTTTCTTAAAAAAATATTCTAATTATATGGTACTATGCCACCTCCCTTTTATTATAGTCTCTTGTGTGCCTTTGTTTAGAGAAATATCAAAACCCATACCTTGTTTAAATGTTTGAAAAACATTTTCCAAATCTTGTCAAACATGGAGAACAAACCTTCCTAAGCATGACTCAAAGGTATACTCAGAGTGGGGTCTCTTATGACACTAGATATGAGGAAGATAACTTTTATTATGGTCAATAAAATTTTATGGTCTTTGAAGACACTCCCACAATTATAGGATTTGAGGAATACTATTCATAATATCAACCCCAAGATGACAAAGATGAATCAATCCTAAGGTTGATTGAATTTGGTGTTAGGATACCCTTATAATTTCCTATGGAAAAATTACATACCTTGGTTAGATAAGGATAAAAATAGAGAGAATAATCATTTGTGAACATTGATAAAACAAACATACCTTCTTCTATCAAAGGTACAGAAATACTTATAAAGTCTAAACCCAATGGTCAAGATGTTATCACTAATATTAAAAAGATAAGTCAATCCTATGAAAACAAGCTTATCATGGACTTAACAAACTCTTTATTTTCTACTTCAATTCATAATAATGCCTCAAAGGAACAATGGAATGTGGTTGAAACAACATGAACTCTAGTTGAGAACATAACACTGATGGATCAAGATGTCAAAATCAAACAACTTAAATCCCAAGAGATCTTGCAACATGATTCTCTAGATATGAAGCACACATTTTTCAACCATTGAGAACCTCTTGTTCTTACACAAAACCAAAGACCAAAACATTCAGTATGCATTAAATAAATCATACAAAAAAATGTCTAGTTCATCTCAACCAATACATACTTTGGAAAATAGACCATAGACTCCTCAAAATAAATAGAACACATATAATTCAAGGTAGAAGATTATAAGGAATCAATGGATCACTTACTTTACTCAAGGAGTGAACCAAAATAAAGTCATAAATCATAGGGTGTATATTCCTAGTAACTCGATGAAATAGCAAGCACACATACCACCCTAATAGAATTATGTTCCACCCACAAATGCACCAAACATACAAGAGCAGAATTATATGAAAGAGATTGTGTAATGATTGGAGATAAGAAATAAAATAAAGAAATAAAAATTCAATGAGATATATCCATATCTATTTGATTTAATAATTTTCCAATTCCCCTTTCTATCTAATTTTTAGGCACCTAAATTTGAGAAATATAAATGAAAGGTTGACCCTTATGAACACATTCAAGCATTCTTTGTGTTATTCTAAGAGGTTACTTATAGTAGTGTTTATTTTCCTCATTTGTTTCCACAAATTTTAGTGGGATAAGCTATACATTAGCTACTTAAGTTACCCAAGGGATTAGATGCATATTGGAATGAATTATCTAAAAAGTTCATCAACCACTTCACATACAACATCGAACATGAATTAACCATTCTTGAATTGTGCAAAGCTAAAAAACATGATGTAAAAGCTTCACAACATATCTACATAGGTGGAGAACATTAAATAGTTTATTTCAATATAATTTTATTGAAAAATGGTTAGAGGGCATATTTGTGTATAACCTACACCCTAAGCTCATACATAATCTATGAATTGATTTCACTAACTCATTTGAAGAAATAATAAACAAAGGGGTAGAAATTAATAAGGTGATTATTAATAAAGGTCTTGTAAAGATTTTAGTGTAGGATCAAACATCAAATCAAACCCAATAAATGGTTCAAATAGTTATACAAGATAAATCTAAAGGTTTTGACAAGAATACAAAAATGGTAGGGAATGAAGTAACTAAAGAAAGACACATACAAATGATGCAATATATGTTAGCTCCAAATGTGTAGTTAGCACCCCCTAATCCACAAGTGAATTTGAAACCGCCATGGAGGACATTCCACAATCAAGTTAGAGTCCTTAGAAAATTATTGGAACTTTTTAAAACAATATTTCAAAAGCTCATAGTAGCTAAACTAATTGTATAGCCTGTGTCAAGGCCATTTCTTGTATATCAACCAAAGCTAAATTGGTACAATGAAAATTAATGGTGTGACTTACATTGTGTTGTTGGTCATAGTGTTTATTATTGGATCTAATTGTGACACCTTATTTAAGATTTGATCAAGAGTAGTGAAGTTGAGATTGAACTTTCTCCACTAGACACTAATTAGGATAGGGGAATCTACATAGATCCATTTCCTCAACATAATCAATAACCATCAAGGAAAAATCAAAACCAAAGATATAATTAGTAGTAAAATTAGAATCAACATCAAGGTCAAAATTATATTTATCATGAACATAATCATGATCATAATACCCATGCTAACAACTTGGGTTATAACAATATGCTTTAAAACTATAACACCATGGGATTCATTTTTACAACTCACATTGACACTATTACTATTAAATCCCATTAACCATCACATACTCCTCATAGTACTAAACCCATTATTATAGGGTCAATTCCCTCTCCCTTTATTAATTGCACATCGAGTTCACATAATTCTATTATGACTCTATTTGTAAAAGTTACTATTTCTAGACAACATCGTTCTTCTAATTATAATGTCTCCTCATCAACTTCAAATTTCTCCAATGCAACTAGACACCTACAAATCACCCTTTAAGGCCCTTCACCTTTGTCTACTAATTATAATGACTCCTTCCTACCTCTAGGTTGTGTAGTCATAAGTAGATGTTTATGAATTACCCTTTAGGGCCCTTTACCCTCTTTTTCCAACACTAAACCTAATGTGAACATTGTGCCTTTGGATTCAAATCCAAATACTGTGCTAGCCAAGACCAAGCCATCTCATCCTAATGTTGAAAAGCCTTATTGTCTATCATACCAACTAAGCAAAACACCTACGAATATTTCCATTTTAGATATATTGTGTACATATAAAGTCCATAGGACCATTTTAAATGACCTTTTACAAAAAACCACTATTCTAAATGATATTAATCATGAATAGTTCTAAACACTAGTGGGACATTTATCATTGTTTCATCAAGTAATTTTTGATCAAAAATACATGTCCACTCTTAGTCCTAGCCATAACAACCCATTGTATATTGAGGTAATAATTTAATACCATCAAATCAATCAAGTTCTTGTAGATAATGATTTAGGGTTAAACACAGTGTCCCTCAAACTAGTATGATATTAGGATACACTGTGAATGACATTCAGTTAGAGATGACTACCATAAAGGTTTATGACAATACTGAGAGGGAATATTTTGATACTATTTGGTTGCCAATCATCATAGGGTCTATTTTCCATCACACTTTCTTACATATTATAGACATTGAACTACCTTATAACATATTTCTTGGTCATCCTTAGATCTCTAAAGTATATAATTTTATATCCACCTTGCATCAGTGCCTTAAGTTTTCCCATGATGGTATTGAGGTTACTGTTCCTGTTGATCTACAACCTTATTAATATTACAAACATTTATAGGTTGAGTTCCATAATTATAAATATTGTCTAGGATCAAAATTCATTACAAAGAATAATAAAGAAATATTTTCACATCTACCACCATCCAATTATATCAACGCAAGTGACCTTACATCTACTTTGGGTGATCCATTTCCCACAATTCTTACAAAATAGGTTATTATAGAAGATGTTAGAATTTGAAATTACCATCTTGATGAAGCCTTTAATATTTATAAGTTGATGAAGTATCCTAAGACATTTGGTAAACCCAAAACTTCTGAAGTCCCTAATAGACCCAGCTTGATCTAGTAATAAAAAAAAAGAATAGTAAAAACCACCTATGGTATTTGTACCTATTACTTCACCAAAACAAGATCAAGAGGCTTTCATTGAAGGAGATTGGTTATATTATAATGGCATTGTTGATTATTTTCAGAATCCAAAATATCTTATCCCTAATTGAATTATGGATAATTTTAATTATTTAAGAAATGACCTTGGCCCATGAGCATAAGGAATCCTATAACCTCTATCATCTAGAGTACCTAATTTAAATTAGGGTCTCATATTTATACCACTTGGGGGTGACCTCATGACTTTCGATAGTGATTATTCTAAATGGATTAGGAATGAGACTCTAGGTAGCAATGTAGCATCCCATTATATCATTTTTATGACCTAGCTAAATCATATTTATTTGATCAAAATGCCATTATGACCTTAACACCTCATTATTCCCTATGCCTTTGTTATCCCAAACATATTTATTGAGACTATCAAAATTTAGTCATGCACCTTGATGAGTTTTAGAATGAAGAATCAGTTGCATAATACATGGGCATAAGAGATGGATTTCCCATTGGTGATCATAAATAAGGATTTGATTTTTCATTAGATCCTTCTAATTACTTTGGAGAGAAAGGAAACTATCTTGGTCATAACAAAGATAAAACATCAAGATATTTAGGGGAAAACCTCCTCTAGGTGCTTGTTGATTAGGGAAAAAGAAAATATAAAGATAAGCCCTCAAGTGAAAACCTATTTCAGGTGCTCTTGAATAGGAAAGTTTTCTCATCCCCAAAATATGCACAAGGCTCAGCATGTCCTAGTTTTATAAACAATACAAGCATTTATTCAGAACAACAATAAATTTTTGAGCATCTTGCTCTTGAGTTTCTTAATATTTTTACTAGTTGGATATTACCTAAGATGGTAGATTTAGATTTATCACATTGTCTAGAGCTTTAAGAGAAACAACAAAAATCTATAGTAGAATAAGATGATTATGATCACACATTGCCTACTATTTTTGAAGATGGTTCTACACTTATTGTAGAAAACATAGTTGAAGTGAACTTGGGAACATATGATGATCCCAAAATTATTTATCTTGGATCTTCCTTTATTAAAGTAGAACATGAACACATTATATCCATTTTAATTGATTTTGTTGATATTTTTGAATGGGAATATTCAGACATGTCAATCTTAGACTCTCACTTAGTATTTCATCACCTTTTTATTCATTTATATGCTAAACTAGTTAAATAGAAATTGAGAAAGATGCATCCACACATTGATTTATTGGTAAAAGATAAATTGGAGAATTTATTGGGAGTAGGATTAATTATACCAATGGACTATTCTAAATGGATATCAAACATAGTTCTCATCATCAAAAAGACACAAGCTATATTTCTTTGTAAATATTTTAGAGATATCAACAAAGCATGCCCTAAAGATGATTTTCCCCTACCCAAAATTGACATGATTATTGATTCTACTTTTGGGTATGAAATTATATCCCTCATGGATGGATTTTTTAGATACAATTAGATCAAGATAGCCTAAAAATATCAACACAAGACTGCACTCACCACTCCATGGGTAACATTTTATTATTAAGTCATGCCATTTGTCTTGAAGAATGCCAAATACACATAAAAACTTTCCATGACTATCATTTTACATGACATGATGCATGATATTGTTGAGGAATATGTTGATGATATACTAGAAAAATCAAGAACACATGTTGGACATCCTAACCTTCTACAAAATTTCATTGTGAAGATTCATGAATATAAAGTCCACCTAAATCCTAAAAAGGGTGTATTCGGTATCACATCAGGGAAATTTATAGTTTTTATTGTATCGAAAAAAAGGATTTAAGTCAACATTTATAAGGTCAAGGATATTGTTGAAATGTCTCTTTCAAATCTTAAACAACTTTGAATCTTGCAAGGAAAATTCTAGTCCATATGTAGCTTCATTTATCAACTAGCAGATAAATGAAACCCATTTACACATCTCTTGAATAAAGGAGAAACATTACAATGGGATGAATACTATAAATTATAATTTGGAAAGATCAATACCTATTTGGCCAACCTACTAGTTTTGTGACCACCAACACCTAGATAACCACTGCTTCTTTACATATCAACAACTGAGCATACACTGGGGGCACTTTTGGCCCAACATGATGATCAAGGTAAATAAAATGTAGTTTATTATTTAAATTTCATAATGGTGGATTATGAACATAATTATATGCCTATTGAGAAGGAATTTTTTTATTCGTTTTTGCTTCTCAAAAGTTGTGACACTATATGCTAAACAAGAAAATAATTATCATCACTTAGGTGGATCCTCTCAGATTTTTATTATCCAAATTAGCTCTCATAGGATATATGGCTAAATGGGTCGTGTCCATCAGCAAGTTTTATGTTGATTATCAATAAACTTATAGAGGTTCCTATTATAGATACTCAACCACTCAGATTTGACTTTCTAAATGATTTTATCATGACAGTGGAAGAAGTGAAACATAAACATGAATAATGGAAACTCTATTTTGATGGTTCCTTCACTTCTAGATGATATGAAGTCCACATATTTATAATTACACCAAAATGAGATTTAATTCCTAAAACATTTCACATCAATTTTAATTGTACCAATAATATGGTTATGTATGAGGCACTTATTATAGGATTATGTTTTGCCATATAGTGGGATATTCAATACTTGATGGTATATGGTAATTATTAATTTATCATCAATTAAAACACTTATTATTATCAAATTAGAAATGATAAGATTTTACCTTACAATCACATTGTTAATAGTCTCCAAGTTCATTTTAAATCTCTATAGTTTGAACAAGTACCAAGGGCCAATAATAGATTTTTTTATGTAATAGAAATAAATGGGTCTGTGATACAAATTGATGGTAGTGCTAAATAATGTCATTTTTTGCTTGAAAATATTCTACAACATAAACATATTATTCTAGATTCAAAAAGGATATGTGTCATTATTGGTCTCAATCCCCCATGTGAATTGCCTTGGTATCAGGACTATTATAATTATTTCTATGATCAAAACCTATTCCTTTTTCATATATCCCATTATACCCTCTTTGGAAACAATATTTATTGTAAAGGATATGATGGAATGCTACTTCATTATTTATCTTTTGAATAATCTAAGATAGCGCTGAAGGAGGTTCATGAAGGAATGTGTGGTGCCCATAATAATAGTGTAGTCTTAGCTTAAAAACTCCCTAGAATAGGCTTTTATTGGCCCAAAATGGATACATGTGATTTAAATTATGTGAGGAAATGTGTTCCTTATCAACAACATGGAAATATTATACATTAAGCTTCCTTACCACTATAGTTGATAACAACACCATGGTCATTTTCTACTTGGGGCCTTGATCTCATTAAGAAAATAAACCTTAGATTTTCAAATAGCCATAATGACATTTTAACTACTACCTAGTATTTTAATAAGTGGATTGAGGCCATTCAACTCACTTATGTTACCAAAAATTATAATACCAAGTTCATTCATTACCATATCATCTATCGATATGGCATCCAAACATGTATTATATCCGATAATGGTGGATCTTTTATAAATAGAGATGTTAAAGACCTTTGTGCAAAATTCAAAATCAAACAAAATAAATTCATGCCATATAACCCACAAGAAAACAAATAAGTTCAGGCATCAAACACGACCATTATATCCATTTTAAAGAAGATTGTCAATGATGTTGGCCATAATTGTCACATGTAAATATTTTCTACCCTTTGACATTATAGAACCAGTCATCAAACCCTTACAAGATCCACTCTATACTCCCTTGTTTATGGCATAAAAGATATTATCTTGGTCTATATCAAGATACCTTCATTGAGAGTTTCTTTGGAAAATATTGAAGATGATGAAGAATATAGAGACTCAAGGTTATAATAACTAGAAATTCTTGATGGTGAGCATTTGGCTTCCCTAATAAACTTGCAAGCCTATCATAACAAATTGTAGAGAAGCTACAACAAGTGCATTATCCCTCAAGAGTTTGAGATTTGTGGTTTTATCATAAACAAAAAATAGAAGAACATAATCATTGAACGTAATAAAAAAGGTAAATTCCAACCTAATTAGTTAGGACCATATGTTATCATGGAAAACTATGTATCATGGGCATATAGACTGGATACTTAGAATGGTGAAAAACTTCCAGAGCCCATGAACGTTATTCATATTAAGAGGTTCTATGATTGAAAATTTCAAACCATTGTCTACAAGACCTCTTACTTGGGGCAAATTTTGTTGAAGTAATTTTATCCTATCATTATATGATGGGCCATCCCTCTCATGGGCCATATTCATTTTGACCTATCCTATACCATTCTCTTGTGAACAATATTACTTTCATGACTCTAGAAAGTGAAATATTTAGACTGTTGGCACTCTAAACACCTTTCATCCCGCCTTGGACCATATTCATTCTAGACCATTCTCTTTAAGAAACACAATCTTTTCATGTCTTCAATTGTTTTAACCTAAACATCTTTTATCCCTTGACCAATTATGATCATGATTATGAATCATAGGATTTATGAACACTTTCAATGTCAATTGTACAAAATAGATCAATAGGAATAATATTTCACAACTTTTGCTATAGACAAGTAAACATAACTACATATTTAGCTCAAGATCTTTGCCTACTAGAAGATTATTTAGAATTATCTCATGCTGAATATTGTTGTATTGTACTTTGTTGTTGTTTGGTAGTCATTGATATCATAATGGTTTCTCACTCTCTCTAATTTATGAGCATGTGTCATTGTAGTTAACTTAGCTATTATTGGAACTTCTACTCTTGGATGAACATCTCCTCTTCTAGGTGGTTTGTTAGACATTTTGTAAATATTTCCTTTTTATTCCTTATCCCAAAAAAACTACAAACATTATAAATTGATCCACAAAAGAGAAAAAATATTTTTTTGCACTTTTTTATATTTTGATATTCACACTCTTACCATTTTGAAAGTAATCATACCATGCACTTGCCATTTTATAATACCATTCTCATTTGTCCTACTAGCTTGCCATTTTGTCAAGGCCATTCCCATCTTCTCATTTTCTTATACAACATTAATCAAGTTTTTACGGTCATTACTTTTTCTTCTATCCCACTTCCTGGGAGAACTACATTTGGCCTGATGTTCATGTTGGATCTTGCATCCATGGAACTATGTAGGTAGTGTACACTTGTCTTTTCACATCTAGATTGAGCTCGATCATCCCTTTCCTTTTCTTCTCTTCCACCATTTATTTTGTGTTGTTTCCCTATAATTTAAAATAAACTTTGTGTCATTGTTCTTGTTATGTTATTGTATAAACTAATGCCTCTACTACACGTCCTTGAACAATTATTTTTAAACCACACTATCATTGTTTTTTTTGGGCTTTTTTTTAGTTTTATTAGTTTTTTATTGTGTTTTATTATTTATTTCCTTTGGTTGTTTCTTCTTGGAATTTTATTTTTCTATTTGGTCTTTTTCTTTCTTTCATTTTCCAATTATATCTTCATGGTCCACATGGATCTTGATTTTTATTATCTTGATTTCATGTTATTAAGTTATTATTTCTTTGTTTTTATATATTTTTGTTCCTGCTTAACTCTTGATTATTTGTATCTTGATTTTAAGTTAGGTCCATTTATGTTTTCTTTTCATTTTTCTTTATTTGTTTTTGTTTAAATGTAAATGGTGGTAACTCTGATATTGGTAGTTCTTATCATTTTCCTTAGATATAAAAATTCACATTTGAACCAACTCATCACAATTGAAATGCCATGTCATTATAAGTTCCTCATATTTATGACGCCTAATTTAATTTTGCTATAACAAGCACTATGTTTTTATACATCATGTGTCTAATTGAGCAATGGTCAATTTTCTACATCCCTCATTCCATTCTCTCCTAATTTTGGGTGAACTACATTAGTTTGAGGTCCATTTGGACTATGTATGTAGCACTTGGATACATGACATATCTCAGGTCAACTCAACCACCTTCATTCTTCTTTTCATCACTTTGTGCATCCTCATATGCCTATTTTTTATGGCTTTTACAACCATTACACCATTGCATCTACATTTGTGCCCACTCATATTTAATCTATCACATAAGTTATATCTTTGATCTATTATTTACCAATTTTACTTAAATGAGCAGAACATTTGAACCAGTCACAAATATAAATCGGGCCTATAGGGGTAAACCATTCTTTATCAGTGATCAAAATCAGCCCTAATGGGGAAAAATTATTGATCACATGATAAAATATGCTCTAATGGAGCAAATTATTATTTATTATATATTTGGAGATGTGATTCTCATTTTATTATAATTCCAAGATATATGGACTTTTCTCCTTGTTCTAGTAATATTTTAGTGTGCAACTTGTCTCGAGATTGATTAGTTATGAAGTGCGCATCTTGCACCTTAACTTTAGGTGTGCTCAAAGTATGTCACTTATATTTTGGGATTTTATCCTTATTACTCCCCATATCCTTGGGGCCCATTATACTCTAATTATATGTTTATCATTAATTTAATCCATGTGTGAAATCATTAGCTCATTGAGAGTCTATCTTTCTCTTTCATCCTTGTATGTCCTCTCACAGGGCATCATAGATCATTTCCTTCAAGTTTATTCTTAACAACTCTTTTTCTTTGAAAAGATGTTTATTTTCTTGAGTGTCTCACTATTCCTTTCCAAATAGGGGTAAAATGTAGACATCCAATTCCTAACACCATTTTTGTTAAAATAGTCAATCTTACTCAAAATTCACTCAAATGCACAATTAGGGCCAAAATCACTTTAACATGCTAAATGGTTCAAGATGGTCATATACAAGTGTTGATTTAGGATAATGTATCCCTAAATGGGGCAATGAATTTTATATGATTATTAACTTTTCTCCAATCATTTTTAGTCAAAATGATGAAATGCACCTGGGTGCTCTGGATTATTCTTTTCTACCAAATTCTGAAATACAACGTATATGCATGTGTTATTTTATGTTGATAACATCCTAAATGGGATATTGGTCTGTACACAACTAAAATCATCTTATAATTCTACTCTAATCAAACTATGACCTATTAATATGACGTTATGACTAGTCTGATTAATTATGTACTAATTTCTAAAGAATTACATAAAGATTGATTAATCTTAGGCAAATTAAACCAAATTATGAGCTTAAGTAAGAATTTTATGGAAGTTATTAAATATTTATTTATTCTAAATTGTTTCCTATTATCTACATCACCTAATGACATCATATATGAGGTGGTACCAATAAGCCATAAATGTAACAAATATTAGTTTTATGGCCTCCCATGACTCTTTAATACCCATTCCAAATATTTATGAGGGAATTTATGATTTTAGCCTCCAAAATTGAATGGATTCTTGGCCACAAATCTTGATCTCAAGATGGATAGTCACAAATCATTCTCATCAATTAAAAAAATATATAAATAGGAAACTTCCCACTCACATTTTGAAGCTTAATTTATGTAAACTTATAATGTAGGATTCCCTCTACAATCCATTCGAGTGTAGTTTGATAATGATTTATTTGTAATAGGATAACTTCAAGATAGGCATAACATTGATTTTCATGTCATGACCCTAGTTTAATTGGTGTTCTTGAGATGATGGAGGAGCTTTAAATTCATCATTGTTGAAGACTTGAGCACCAAATCAAGGGGAGAGTCATGTTTTGAGCCATATTTGTGTAATGGGAAGCTCTTGAGAAGGGAATATGCATGTTTTTTCTTTCATTTTCTCTTAGTTATCATTTGTGACACCCTATTGAATAGGTTGGATTAACTTTTTAGTTTTTTATAAATTTCTTGTGTTTTTCATGGCTAATGCTTGACCTAACAATCTTTGTAATCCATCTCTACACCCATATCACTTGAACTACTAGCCATGGGACTCATACATTAACTTGAAATAATAAATAATGATGACATAGAGGTAAGGATTAATGAATTAAGGTTCATGTAAGAGACAAGAGATGATGTTATGCATTCCATGTGGTCACATCAAGATCAAGTCAAAAATTAATTTTACAAAATATATTATTTAAGGACCTTCCAACAATGACATATTGTGCTCAAGTGGGATAAATATTGGGATAAGCTAGACAAGAAATAAAAATTTGATAGACTATAGAGTGGACATAAAATTATTAATATCCACAAGGAGCATAATGATTTCCATTTTTCAAGGTTGAATGGTGATGAAATCCCTATTCCTATAAATGGGGTCTTTCTAAAGTATTTTTATTAAGAAATCACATACTATCTTTGTACATAGTAGTTTAGGTCTCCTTTCTTATAAGTGTTGTGGCACATGCTTTGTTAGTTTCTTGTTTAGTTATCTTGTTACCTTTTAGTTATGTATATTTATTATGTTCTTCCGTGTCTTCTTGTGTGTCTTATGAGTCCATTTTAGTCCCTAAGATTTACAATGTGTTAATCATGAAGTTTCACCATAGTCAAATATATATTTCAACTAAGTCATGATTATCATTCAAGAGATCATGGGTCCTCTTAACCAACAAGAAGGTCAAACCTTCAAAGTCACCAATGATGTTGACTTGTTTCTACCCTTGGGATTATAAAGGGTTAACCTATAACCAATGAACACTTGAACTTAGCCTTGGTCACCTTATTTTGTCTTCAACACCAAAGAGGAGGTAAGTTATCCTTAGGCAGTGAGGTAACATGTTCAAGTAATCAGTCATGTCAAAAGTGTCATAGTGGCCATATCTGATATTATTTAAGGATTGTGTCAAGACATCACTTTGTGATAATTATATATAAGATCATGTGGCAAGACTTGAGGTGTTATTTATGATATAAATGGACTCATTTAGGGTGATATAACACACTATAGCTTATAATAAATTATATGCTCAGTTGAACATGTCAATAACTAGCATAAATGAGGGCAAAATTCAAGAGAAGGGGCCAATTTGAAAAAAGATGATGACTCTTGCATTAAAATTAGCATGTTTTAAATTCTTTTATAAAATGTTAAGATAAATTTCAATTGATATTTCACTTGAGATCATGCATAATCACCTTCAAAGGGTATTCACACTATGGGAATAGTATTATTATGGCCCATAGGACACCATTAAATCATTATCAAAGGTAAAATGCATTCAAAGGGGTCTAATTATCATCAAAATGAAATTATAGAATGGTTTCATATGAAAAAGGCTCTTTTTTTAGAATTCAAATGCTTTTATTCACCACCAAGGGGACCCACATGTGAAAAAAATGAATTTTCACCTTCCCTCCACTCATACTCCCTATTTTGAACATATTTTTGACTCTTCATTTCCCTCCTTCTAGACACCAATAGAATTTCAAGATATCAAACATTAGAAAATACAAAGTGATGTTTTTAAAGAGTTTTTAGGCTTTTATGGATCAATAGTTCACATGTGTGAGTTCAAAGGAACAAAGAATCTCCATTCTAGAGTAGTTGTAGGTTGTAGGTAGTGGTTTCTTGATGATGAAGAGACTTCAATGCATGAAACTATAATTGAGTAGTGGTTTTATGTTGGATGATGGGTTTTTTGAAAACATTTAAGTGTTATTTACCTCCCAAGAATAACTAGATCATCAAAAAAGGTAGATCCGTTAGAGTCCTAATTTTAACATGAATTCCATGCATAATACAAATATTCTTTGTAAGTTATGAGCAAAGTGTTTCATGGTTGATGGTTGTTGATGATAATTAAGACACTATAGAATATATATATGTTGTGTACACATGTGAAAGATCCCTTCTCTCAGAAGGAGAAAGCCTCATTATGGCTCTCAAGACAAAAAGACTATGAACTAGCTCCTAATGCTTTCATAGTCCTTTTAGTAGGGTTTAAGGTTTATTAGTATTGTTTAAGGTTTTTTATGAAATCCTAAGTTTTAGTTTCTCCTTAAAAATGATTGATTAAATACATCCAACTGATTTGATTTGTTGATTATATAAATAATGATTTATAGGGTCCCAATAGATGGTATTTAATAAGGAGTAACATTCCCTACAAGTGTAGACATCCAATTCCTAACACCATTGTGTTGAAATTGTCAATCTTACTCAAAATTTGTGAAAATACACATTATGGGCCAAAATCACTTAAACATGCTAAATAGTTTGATCTTATCATATAAAAGTGCCAATTTAGGCTAATGTATCTCTAAATTGGGCAATTCATTTTATGTGATTATTAATTATTCTCAAATCATTTTTAGTCAAAATGATGAAAACATAATTTGAGATCCTAAATCATTAAATTCTTCTAATTTAGAAGCACTCAACACATGCATGTGTTATTTCATGTCTATAGTGTCTAAAATGGGGCATTAGTTTGTACATAATTAACACCTTCTTCTAATTCTACTCTAGTTAAATTATGACCTAGTGATATGACATTTTGATTAATTTGATTAAAGTGTGCAACCAATTTCCAAAGATTTGCATAAAATTTGATTAATCTCAGTTAGGGAAATTAATCCAAATCAAGGACTTAGAGTGGGAAATCGATGGAAGTTATTATATATATTTTAATTGGAAATTGATTACTAATATTCAGATCATTAGGTGACATCATTTGTGGGGTGGCATCCATAGGTAATAAATGCAACAAATATCAAGTTTAAGGCCTCCCATACCTCTTTAATACCCCTTCCTTCCAAATATTTATGATGGTATTTATGATTTATGTCTCCAAAATATAATTAATCCATGGCCACACATCTTGTTCTCATGATGGATGTCATGGTTGATTTTGATCAAATTCAAAAATCTATAAATGAGAGAGCCAAGTCCACCATTTTTAAGTTTCATTTATGTAAACTTATTATGCATAATTCTCTCCATAAATCATTTGTGTGTTATGTTATTATGATTTATTTACAATAGGATAGATTCAAGATAGTCACACCATTGATTTAAATATCATGAGCCTAGTTTCATTAGTGAATATGAGATGATGGAGGAGCATTGCATTCATCATTGCTAGATACTTAAACACCAAATCAAGGGAAAATCACATTTTGAGCCACATTTAGATGATGGAATACTCTTGGGAAGGTATGGTGTATATGATTTCTTTCAATAGCTCTTAATTGTCATTTTCAAAACCATGTCAAAGGAGTTGAATTATTTATGTTCTTATGCATTTTCTTGAGTTTTCTTGACTAATGCTTGATCTAAATCACTTTGGATTCCATATCTACACCTTGGCACGCCTAATGGGACCATGCATCCCATTAAAGAAAGGATGACAAATAGACATCTTTAGATTTGCTAAAAAGTCCTTAAAATCCATAAAAATCAAGTTTTTACATTATTTTTCCCATGATTTTATGATTTTATTGACACACAGTTTACATAGTGACTGATATCGGTTTCCCCTAATTGATATCAATCATATCTAACTAGCATTTGTTTATGTACAAGTAAAACATGATATAAAAATTAGGTTTTTGAGCTTTCTTGAATAATGAAAGTTGTTATTTTATATTTTGATTCTCTATCTGAACATTTTATTTCATGATCTAGAAGTTTTTCTCTAAAATTTTTATACTAACTTGGTCTAACAAAAAAAAATTGAGAATTTTTTTCCTAAGGGTTCACAAGTAACCAACATCAATTATTTTATGTTCATCATCGGTCTTGTTGTAACTCGCATCGGCCACTATTGATTGATGTCAATTTTAATGTAATAAAAATAGAGAACCTGAGAGAAACATTTTAAATCTTTCTTATTTCAAAGATATTTGTGCGTGAAATTAGAATAAAACACTCTAAAACTTGTAGGTTACATATGAGAAAGTGCCAAAATTAAACATACTTAAGTCTTGAAATTTTCGATTTGGTGCTTAAAATGAATTTAGGTGGTTTTTACATAGATTATTTTATGAAAGTTTTCAAAGTTTGAAACTAAAGCCAAGGGGCCAAAAAAATCATATACATTTCAATTTGGTGCATAAAATAAACATTCACTTAAATTTTCAAATTCTTTAAAGTGTTTTGTTTTATGCTAGATCATTTTATACTTGTTTATTTTTCAAAAATTAAGGATGCATGTATGCTCTCCCCTCATCCCCTTTAGGGAAATTGGATGATCAAAAGTGATGTTTCCTTGTAATTGTGACTTGTAAAAAGTATAAAAATAATTTGTTAAGGATATCTCCAAAAAACATATGATTTGGGTGATCTAGACATAACCTTTAATGTCTTTTTGCTTGATCATTTATTTTATGCAACCTAGCTTGTGAGTGGGAGTTCATATCATCCTCATGAGTTCTTTAGCGAAGCTTTGACTTGGGATTACATTTCCCAACATTGTTTCAACCCCATTCCGTGGTGGGGTATATAAATTAGGGAACATATACTATTATTTCTATGGGGTTAAATGGCTAACCTATCCAATCATAATGAAAACCTAAGTCAAGTCTAGTTAACCAAGAGATTCGACTAATAACTGCATGGATGGAATCACTATGAAAATGAATAGACCCTTTTATAATAAGTTATTTGGTATGAACTCAATTGATGTGAGGCATCTCTAGTTTTAATCACACTTGGGACCATCTAGATGATCAAAAATTTAGTTTTAGAATAACCCCACTTACCATGGATATATTTTTGATACAGGACAAGTAGATCAAAGTTCCATGTCATCATAAAATATCTTTGGAGAATGGGGTTGTAAAAACCCTACTACTTCATGTGATTTTTTTTTTGATTAAGACTTAAAAATCCTCCCAAGAACATGTATATAGATAGAATTCAGTGATAAGAAGCAACCTTGTCAGTTTAGGGATTTAAACATTATAATTAGTTATATTTGGTCTTTTCCTTTACTTTCTTGGTCTTGATTTGATTCTAAAACTTGTTTGTAAACCAAAACACATCAACCAAATTCATTTATTGTCCACCATTTTATTTGAACAATGAGGCTTATACTAACCAAATCAAAATCATCTTTTCCTTGTTAAAATCCTAATTTAAAACATTGTGTTTATTTTATATAAACAACATTTTTATGTTTCCCATTTGAGTCTAAACCATTCTCTAAAAAATTTAACTCCCTCATTTTTAGTTCAAATTTAGAATCTTATCTTTCTAAGTTCTAGTCAAATGTGTTAATTGGTTTACCATTTGTACTTGGTTTGAGTCAACTTGGGTAAGATTTCTCATTTGGGTTGAAGGAAATTTTATAGGCACATCATAATCATTTAATCATTATGAGATTTGGTTATCTACATATCACTCATGCTCTAAGTTATAGGACACATTTTATACTTCCTATTACCATATGGTGGCATTATGTTGTCTAGATGGTTTTATTTTTATACTTAGGAATTCTTGCATGGTTTCACATCTTTAGTTTCTGAGTTTGCATTGTTACTTTCCTCATCATAAATACTCTCTTCTAATTTTCTAGTTGTAACTCGTTGAATATGTCCCTATATTTTATGGTATTGACATATATTAAAGCCTACATTTAGTGTACTAGTTTACACTATAAGTTTTAGAGTTATCATACCCTCTTCCAATTTGTTGATTTCAACCCACCAAAGTTGAGTAATTTTGTAACTTTTTATTATAAATTGTGTGGTACTATGCCACCTTATCTTTATTATAGCATTATTTTACCTTATCACTCATTTGAAGGAAATCAAAACACACTTTGTTAAAGTTTTAAAAACATATTCCAAATCTTCCCAACTATAGAGAACAAAATTATAAACATGATACAAAGGTATACTCATGGTTGTGAACTAGTAATTTGACTAAGAAGGGGAGACTAGTATTGTGTTAGTGATAAAATGAACAAAGCAAATTGACAAACAACACATTAAACTAACACCTTCATGCCTAGCTACTAAGATGAGATTAGTAACAAATAAAAATGACTAACATAACTAAAAATTAAGGAAAATCAATAATCCTTCACCTTCCTTTGATGCTCAAATTCTTTTGATGGTCATGAAGTTTGTTACAATGGAGCTTGACTATCCTCCACCTTCTCTTAGCACCTTTAGCTTTGGATTCGATTTTCTTGGAATAAATTTGACATGGTAACAATAATTGAAATAGCTTTTGGAATAATTTGTGAATTATAACTTTGCATTTTCAAGACTTAAAGTTCATGTGGCAAGGCCTCTTATTTATAGATTTTTGCAAATGGATAGAATCAACCTAAACCATCCATCTCAGGATTGAGATGTGTGGCTAAGGATTAATCCAATTATGTAATTAAATTTTATAAATAGGCTCATCAATATTTGGGATGGAGGAGCAATTAAGAGGCATGGAGGGTTTTGATGAGGCATGAGAGGCATGAATCCTTATATTTATGGCATTTATGGCCTACGGATGTCTTTCCCAAGAAATGAGGTCACCTGATGATGTATATATTCAATATTCATCTCTAAAAACAAGTATTCAAAAATTTTCCATGGAACTCTTAATTATGATTTAACCTAGTTTTGTTAGCTCTTAAGCATGATTAAACACATTGTGCAGAAATTACTCAAATTGATCAAAATGTCTTGTTATTGGTCCAAAATTTGAATAGATTGGAATTTGAATTCAATGTAAGATACATTGGATCCATTATACCATTTAGGATGTTACCAACAATAAATAACAAAGTAACATATCTTGTCAAAAATATTTGATAAGAAAGAGCAATCCAGAGCACCTAGGTGTAAAATTAGCATTTTCACTTAGAATAATTTGATCAAAGTTAGTTGGAGCCTAAATTATACCAAAATCCACACTTGACTATATTAGGTTCAAATATTTTAATGTATTTTAGGCTAAATTATGCACTTTGGTGTAAATTGGTCGAAAGCCTAATTGGAGGTCATTAGTGGCAAAATATAGGTGTCTATAATGGTTAGGTCTCTTCTAGCCCTAGTTATTAAGAGGACCACTTTTATGATCAATAAAACAATCCCATGGTATTTTAGGACATTCCCATAACTTTAAGATCTAATGGAGACTATTTTAAACATAAACCCCTATAGCATAAATATGAAGCACTCCTAAGGTTGATTGAATCAAGTGCTAGATTGCCATCGGACTTTCCTATGGAATAATTACATATCTTGCTTAGGGTAGAATAAGAACAACAAAAATAATCCCTCACTCATATAACAAAAGAAAACATTGCTTGTTTTATCAAAGGAAAGGATGTACTCATAGATTCAACACCTAATTATCGATATCTTGTCACCAAGATCAAAAAGATAAGTCAATGATATGGAGACCAAATTATCATAGACTTGACTGACTCTCTAGTTGACACTTCTATACATAATAATGCTTCCAAAGAGCAAGGGATTGTGGTAGAACCAACACATCACACTTTAGTTGAGAACACGCCTATAATGGATCAAAATGTCTCAATTGAGCAACCTAAATCTCAAGAAGTTCTACAACATGCTTCATTAGACATGTCGCATACATTTTTCAATCATCAAGAACCTCTTGATCATTCACAAAATCAAGGACAAAAACATTTAGTGTGTATTGATGAGATTCTCCAAAATAATTTGGCTAGTTTATCCAAACTAACTCATACTTTGTTAAAGAGACTATGAACTCCCCAAAATCAAAAAAGCACTTAAAATTGAAGATGCTTGACTTTAAAGAATGTTAATCAACCTAGAAATCAATAGCTAACTTACTCAACTCAAGGACTAAACCAAAAAAAAGTTATAGATTATAGGGCATATATCCCTAAAAAATCCACACAATAGGGGAACATACCACCACAACATAATTATATTCCACCTACCAATGCACCAAACATGCAAGAATGGAATTTGATGAAAGAAATTGTGTCATAATTGAAGATAGGAAAAAAATCAAGAAGCATAAATTTTATTATGTATGTCCATATCCATTAAATTTGAGTATTATCTAAGTCCCCTTTCTATCTCATTTTGAGGTACCCAAATTAAAAAAATATAAAGGGAAGGGTGACCCTCATGATCACATTCAAGAATTTTTTGCATTATGCCAAGAGGTAGCTTATAACAACATTTATTTACTTCACTTATTTCCACAAAGTTTAGCAAGATAAGCTTTAGATTGGATTCTTAAGTCACCCAAGGGATTGGTCAAATATTGGAATGATCTATCTATAAAAATTTTCAATAAATTCTCATACAATATTAAACATGAGTTGATTGTAGTTGACTTGTTCAAATCCTACCAACAAGATGGAGAAAGATTCACAATATATATACAATAATTGAGACCATTATTTGGATTATTTTAACATTATTTTATAGAAAAATAATTGGCTGACATTTTTTCACAAAACCTACATCCTGAAGTGGTGCATAATCTATGGCTTTCTTGCACAAACACATTTGAAGAAATCATAGATAAGGGTGTGTAGATTGAGAAAGCACTTATCACCAAGGGCCTTGAAAAGATGTATTCATAGGGTTAAATGTCAAATCATACATAATGTCCTAATCAAAGTGTTCTGATAGATAAACCCAAGGGGTTCAATAAGAACAAGAACATGTTCAGAAATGGAATAACTAAAGCAAGACATGTACAAAGGGTGAAAACTTTGCCAGCTTTATATGTGTAATTAGTTCCACCCAACTTACCTAACACATTTCAAAGATTCCCTCTATAGAGGGTATTAAATAATAACTTCATATTCTTCAACAAACTAGGAGAGCCTATTGACATTATGTTCCAAATCTCATAGCAACGAATTTAATTATATGGCCTATACCAAGGCTATTTATTGAAGATCAACCCAAGCCTAATTGGTATCAAGCAAATAAATTTTGTAACTTCCACCACGTTTTTAGTCATGGTACTTATCATTATGCTCAATTTTGATATATCATTGAATAATTGATTGAAAATGGTCAAGTTGAGATCAAACTAGCTTCGTAAGACACGAATCAGGATATGGGAATCTACAAAGGTCCATTTCCTTGATAGAATCAGTATCATAATACCTATTTTAATAACCTAGGTTACAATAACATGCCTTAAAATTATAAAATTACCATGAGATGCATTTTTGCAAACCACATTGCCACTATTACGGTAAGAACCCATGAACCATCACATACTTTTCAAAGTATTGGACCCATTTTTATAGAGTCATCACCCTCTCATTCAAGTAATGTCATGTCAACTTCAATCAATTCTATTGAACCTTAGTTTATGTGGTTTATTATTTTTCGACCTCCCCCTTCTAATTATAATGGTTCCTCATCGACTCAAAATTACTCAAATGCAAGTAGATGCCCATGAATCACCCTCCAAATCCTTTTGACTTCATCTTATAATTATAATGGCTCCTTGCCACCTATACATTACATAATCATAACTAGATGTTCATGAGTTACCCTTAAAGGATCTTTGCCCTCTTCTACCATTGGACTCAATGAGAACATTATACCTTGAGATCCAAAGTTGAACATTGTGCCAACCAAGGCTAAAATGTCTCATCCTAATGTTGAAAAGTCTTATAATCTATTGGACTAACTAAGTAAAACCCCATTGCAATTTTTTATTTTAGATCCTTTGTGTATGTCTAAAGTCTATAGAACTATTTTGAATGACCTTTTACAATAATCTATTGTTCCACACGATATTAATCATGAATAGTTCTAAAAACTTATAGGGCATTTGTCTTCATTTTGATAGGTTATCTTTGACCAAAAATACATGTCTACTCTCAGTCTTAGCCATAATAACCCCTTGTATATTGAGGTCATCATTGAAAACCATAAAATCAAGTGGGTTCTTATAGACAATGGTTTAGGGATGAACATAGTATCCCTCAAACTAGTACAGAGATTGGGTTACACTATAAAGGACATTCAGCTAGAGATGATCACCATAAAGGCATGAAATAATGCCAAAAATGAATCTTTTGATACTATTTTTTTCCCAATCATTTGTGGGTCTGTGTCCCACCACACTTTGTTACATATTATCGATATTGAGTTGCCTTATAAAATACTTCTTGGTCGTGTTTGGATCTATAAAGTATAGGATATTCCATCCATTTTGCATCAATGCCTTAAGTTTTCCTATGATGGGATCAAGGTCACCATTCCTACTAATCTACAGCCTTATAGGTACTGTAAACACCCAGAGCTTGGATTTTGTAATTATAACTATTGAACAAGTTTGACTTTTTAGTCAAATTAGGGCACCTGTAGGCAAAAAATTGAGTTTTAGGGTCTATAGGGGGTATAAATAGATTTTATAAGGTATTTGAAGGGTCAATTAATGTCATTTCATGTTATATAACCTTTGGTTATTGGCCCCCTAAGTTTCTTTATCATTTTTGGGTCATTTAGAGGTTATTTTAAGAGCTTTTAATGCTTTATACGAGTTTTTTTGGGAATTGTTCAAGTGTAAAGGAGTTTTATCACATTCCATGTGTCCTAGACGGTGTTTAAAAACTATAATTAACTTAAAATTTCAGGTTTTTAGGGAAGAGGTAGTTTTCTTGGCCAAGGAGAGAGAAATGGGCACTTGTATGATAGTCTTGGGAAGTGAGCCACTTGGAAAATATGGTGGTGTGAGTATTCATCTTCACACAAGTCATATCCATGGTTTTTTTCATATATTTCATAAAAATATCATCTTCAACTCACTTCTCTTCTTTCTCCATTGGCAAACCAAGGAAGGTCAACTTCAAGCACTTGGTACGGAAGGTACAGGTAAAATTAGGAGGAGTGATTCTACAAGTGGATTTTAATATAAATATAATTAATTTTCATAATAATATTTTGTTTTTTGGTTCCTCCTCCTTTATGAACCATCGGTTTGACTCCAGACAGCTTTTTGAGAAAATGCATTGAAGATGGGGTCCCTTTTTGAATCTGTTTCAATTTTTCTTATTTTGGATTGATGGGATTATGTGTTTCAGCTATCTCCACATGAATTTTAATATTTTTCCATGATTATTATTTTTTTTTAGAGTTAAATTATTTTATAAATTCTCTTCTAGGCTTGTATATGCTTGTAAACTACTTATTTTGCATTTACAACCATCTCAGGTGCACTTAAGGAGATTTTTTATGGTGAATGGATGCATGCAAAGTTGTTATAATTGTTTTAATACATTAAAAATTCTTTTATATTTTTATAACAATATTTCAACTCATGAAATTCCCAAATAAGGTTTGATTGATTATCTTTCTCTTCACTGCAAGTTTCTCCAGGAGGTTTTACAGATCTATAGATCATGAAACACCTAATGAAATTCATGTTTGAGGTTTTAAAATATTAAAAGGATTATAAATTTAATGCCATGGAGGTTTATAAACTAAGTGAAATTTTCCACTTCAAAAGGTGAGATGACTGTATTTGGGTTCTTAGTCCCCAAATTGACCAAACAGAGGTCTTGAGGGTTTTTTTGACATGACATATGTTGATTTAAAATGGTATTTTCAATGTCCTAATTGATTTATATAATATAAATATATACATTATATAACCATTAAAATTTTTAAGGCTAAATGAGGAGTGGATATGGTGTTTGAATAAGCTCAAAAGTGACCAAAAACCACTAAATTTGAATAGTAATATCTACAGGAAAATGTCAAAAGGTGATCTTGTGCTGAATTTGAGAAGTGGTAAATCATGCCATCAAGTTAAAATCAATAGAAAATTGTATAAAGGAATATCAAGAGATAAAATGAGTAAGACAAGGTCAATTTCAATGTTTTGACCACTAATGTGAACCCCCTATCTATACAACAGGGCTGGGAACACACCTACAATAGGCCTTAGAGAAAATGTGTTTCAAATAGGGCTTATAGTGATTGAGTTGAAGGTGTGTGATGAATTATATGTTTGAATATTAATAGACTAAATTTGGAGTTGGTACTTGTTAAACACATGACCTATAAGGTCTCACAAACAACATACATGCCTCTTAATGCACAAACACGGTCAGTCAATAGGGTATGTTGACAGTTAGGATAAGTTTGAATGTTTAGACCTTTATTTATAGCCTTTAAGCTGGATTAAATTATATGATAATTATATGACATCATGGAACTAAATACAACCTAATTACATTATTAAAAATGCCTAACTATTTCTAAAATGAACCTACAAGCAGGTTCTAAAAGCTTGTCTCAGTCCATCAAGTAGAATCTTAATGTTCAGCATGAGAGATAACTAATGCAAAAGGGTAAGTTTTAGATTTTGAATGTGATTAATTATAAATAAAACTATAATATTAACCATATAAATATGTTTTAATGTGTTCTTAAAATATTCAACCCATATTAAAAGAACCTACAGTCAGGCCTAAAACAGGGATCTCTTTCATTTGCAATCACAGGCCTAGTTTAGATTTCCAAAGTAAAAATGGTATATTAAGGAGAAATAAGGATTAATTATATTTTAATGACATAATTATAATCCTATAAAACCCATACATATCATAAAAAATATAAATCCATCCATTTATTCTCCTAATGCAGTCTATACCCTGCCTACCCTTAAACTATGCTTTTCCCAAAAGTTTGCCTTGCATATTGGTTAAGTTGGAGGATAAAATGGAAGATTTAGGTTCTGAAATTTGGTAAAGAGTACCATTATGACCTACATAAAATTATAAAATAATCATATTTTATTATATAATATGGAAACCACTTGCTATTTTGTCTCAGACTGGGGGCAGTTTTGGTGTGCATGGAGGTGTTAATTTTGGAAAAAGTGATGAAATGTTGAGACAAAAGGATATAAATTTATATTTTATGATTGTAAAATATTTATGGGACATAAATAAACCTAAAAAACTTTAATTATGTGTCTGTAATAATACAATTTTTTCCAACCTACTAGGTTTGCATGCATACCTAGTGGGAATCCTTATGCCTAAAAGCCCAACTAAGGGTCATTTGCATTTTTAGCCTTTTCCATATCTCCCAATTAGTTTTAAAATGTTTTAAAAGGTATAAAAGATTTGTTTTATCCATTATATATTAAATAAAACCATTAGCATGTCAATTTGAGTCTCAAATGGTAAGCAAACCTATTGGCAAGGTCTAGGCTTAAGGCCAAACAAGGGTAAGTTTTTATTTTTGTATCTTTAAGAGATAATAAAATTATGAGAACATGTTTTTGGGGTTAATATACAGGTTTATAAGACAATTTTTTTTATACAAATTCATCAAAATGTCAATTCATGGTTTTGAGGCTTCCAAACCCTCACCAAATCCACTAAATAACATGAATCCAACTTCCATCATTCATTACTTTCATAAACATTTACATAGGATCCAAAGTCATTGGTATAATTTGTAAAATTTCCTTGAGGATACCTCAGTGGCATTTAGAAAGAGTTTCAATATTTGACCTTTATGAACAAATGTTAAGACCATAAACCACTCCAAACCCTCCTTATAGACCTGATGGTAAAAAATAAGCTAAAAGTACCTCCAGATAGATTAATTTGTCCATGAGTGTAAAATTTAAGTTTTTTCCAACCTAATCATAATTTCATCCATGAAATTGGTATACATAATTGTACAAACATGGTTAGAAATATGATTTTCCTAACTATTTTATGTGTTGTGTAGGCTACAAGATGAATTAATAGATGAAACAAAGTTTGGGTAGAATATTTACTTTTAATATAACTAAAAATATTCATTTTATATCATTAATAAAACTATAGGTGATTAAAATAGGTCCTTACTTTCATCTAGTCAAAACTAGCCTAATGCATAAGCTAAGGAGAAGAGAGAAATTATTCAAGTGAAGTGATTTCAAGGTACCCATGATGGTTAGATGGAAATTAAAGGACTTTACACACTTGTAATTAACTCATTTACATGGATTTTCATGGACAAATAATGACAATTTGGAAGCCAAGTGTATAGGGTGCATGAAAGGGCAGTTTTTAGGATAGCAGATGATGATGGCTCTCTACTAGTTATTTTCAGAAGACCAAGCATACATCCAATGCATGGAGAGGAATTTATAATATCCTACCTTGACATCCCAATAATTTTAACTACCATATATCAGTTACAAGTCACTAAGAAAACTCTAATCATGAGGATAGTTTTTCTGTGCAAAGAGAGGATTTTTGTACCATTCTACCTAACTTTGATGACTTGGATTGACACTTGTTGCTCCTAAAATTTAATTTTTAAACCCATATGCTCTTTATATTTATATATAAATTAAATTATCATCTTGACACATGTCCAAGTGACCATTGGGCTTCTTTCTCTCTCTCTTTCTCCAACTCTATAAGAGTTGGCCATTTGGCATTGTATGCATGCTCCACCTAATTATGGAGAATACATGCTCAATTTTACACATTTTGATCAATAAAATTACTAATTTTTTACCTCTCTCATGAATTTTCATAGTGTTATCTATTTTAATTTTGAATTTTCTTAGTGAAGACTATGAATTCTTTAGCATTGTGCTTCGTTCTTTCACCTATTTGCATACTCTTCTTGCAAGGCATGTGAAGTATTTTAGGAGATATTAATGGTTGAAGTGAGTAATATTTTCATTATATTCATTAAATACCTTTTTTATATCCATCCTAACCTTATATATCATCTATAACCCCACAATGTAATATTGATGCAAGAAGATCTAGATTTGGGAAAGAGTATGTTTTAGTTGGTTCTTTGGTCTCAAGTGTGGAATGCAAGTGGTTAGAAGTCATCAAAATGATCTGGTGTATCACCTTCATAGATTAGAATTAATTTGAATGATATTATTAACTTTTTTAATATCTTAAAGTATTATTAGTAGGAACATGTGATTGAATGATACATCAAGTGGAGCTAGCCCTTATCTAGAGGTTTATATCACAAGTTTTCTCACCCACATTAAGTGAGATGTCCTAATTTTTCCACTTGGATTAGAGGCATATAAAAACTATTCTCATAGGTTACATCCAAGTTAAAATAGTTTTTTTTCATGCTAGATGGGAAATTTTTTCTAAGGAGTTAAAGAATGATTGGTATTTTGTTCGACCAATCAGCCTTTGGAGGCAATTCAATCAACACCATTTATGATTCTGAGTTGAATCAACTGGTCAAGTATCCCTAGTACATCAATAAATAAAATTTTTGTGTATAATCCAAATTTGTATTAGTATGGACCATATGTTCCTTCATATGGCTTTGATCAATCTCATTTTATTCATGGAATCACAACAAACAACTCACCTAATTTTCCTTCTCCTAATCAATCTAAGAGTACTAGGTAGATAATGTTGGAGTTTGAGAAGAAAATGTTGGAGATAGATAAGTTGAATGAGAAATATAGATATTATCAAGAGATAATGTATAATTAAGAGTATTTATTTAGGAAAGCTCAAACCATGTAATCCATGAAGGAGAAACTAGTAGGATGGAGGAGTCAATGCACTCAAGGAAATCAACCTTATATGTCTTTTTCCATCCCAAGATAGCCTTCTCCCATAAAAAATAATCCTAACTCTTATAAACCAAATCCCTTATAACAAATATCACTCGCTCACCAAGATAATATGAGCCAACCTCTTAGCCCATAGAATGCATCTTCTCTTATACCATAAATAACTACTCTTATTGTTAATCCTTTCTAGCTAGCAATCCAACACCAAAGGATATTAGAACAACCTTCTATGGAGACTAACTATTTCAATTCCTTGGATTGTGAGCCCTCCTTTGAATAAATTATTACTAACTCATTTCAAAACCAACATAATCATCCTCAAGTAACTCCTATGCATAAAAAAACTCTTTCTAATCTCCCTCAACCTCCTCAAGTCCTCCAATCTAATGTCAAGATTCCAAGTTGGGAAAATGTTTATCATGAACTAGTTCAAGACATTGAGAAAGATGAAATTAATTCCTATCCTCAAGAAGAGAGTTCCAATCCTAAGGTCATGAGATGGAGTGAAATAGTGGAATCATGGGGTAAGAAAGAAGAGAAGAATATTGTTCAAGAGTGTGAAGTGGAAAATGAAGCTAGTCCTTCTCAAATCCCTCCCACCCTTCCTCAAGAAGCTTCTTGTACATCATGGTAGACCTCATGTACTTCCCATATCCATGATTATTCCTATGACCTTCAAGAAAGGCTATTACAAGAGAATCTAGCCAAAAAAATTGAGGAATTAGAGGCAAAGATGAAGTTTCTTAGTGAAGAGGAGATGGAAGGTTTAGACCTAAAAGAATATCCTATGCCTAAACACATCCCATCTACCTTTCATAAAGATTCAACAAGATAATTTTGATGTTGATAAAGTGTTGGCCAAGTGGAAGGAAGAGACTCAAGTGATTTTGACCTAGGGTTTGCCTTTTATTTCTCATGAACTTTCAAAATAACCTCTTACATGTCACTCCTAATCTGATTTTGAGAGTCCTTGTGTTGAACCTCTTGGCTTGGATGATGAAGAATACTTTCCTTGTGTTAAGGATCCTATATTAAAAAAATTAAGTGAAGAGGAATGTTCTCAATTCATCACTGAATTCAAGGAGACTACATGAGTGTGGAAAAGGAGGAAATCACCATAGATACCCCTCTTGGTGAATAAAAATACAATTCACAAAATTTTGAAAAAGTGTGTTTTCTTTTTTCTAAAGAAGAAAAAATGATCATTATTTCTTTTCTCACCTTGAAAAACACCATAGATGACCATGAGCAATTACATAATCAGTATTTTGATGACTTGTTTGAGGTCATTGGACCAAGCTATACTCCTCTCTAAGGAGACCATGAGTTGATCAAGCATGAAAAAGGTGGCATGGGGACTCAAGTAAGTATGCAAAGGAGAAAAAAACCCTCCATATTTATGAGTTCAAGGGGTTTGTGAATCTAGGAATGATATTTTGAATTCATAAATATGGGATATCATCCTCTACAAGGAGATCATCAGCTCTTGAAGGATGGAGAAGGATCATATTGGCCTAAAGTTTCTAGTGAACATGAAATCAATCCTTTTGAAATCATGTCTATAAAGAGAATGGGAGTTGATCATGAGAAAGTGAAGGGGAAACAATATGAAAAAAGTGATCATGTAAAAGAGGAGTTAATTTCCTTGGTTATATTATTTGGATTTTCTTGGTTCCTAATGAGCATCATGCCAATGAAGTTGGCAGACTTTGTGAAAAGCATGTAGGCAGCAATGATAAGGGACACAAGGCTTGTTGACTCATCTAATCCTTCATGCCATGAATGAAAAAGAATATACATCTTCCATTTTTATCTAGGGGGAGGTATGTTTATAGTTATTGTTACATATTAGTTGTCTTTTGTCTCTCATAAGTGCCTTGAGCACATGTGTCTTGTGTGTGTTTGTCTTCTTTGTTGTGTGTGTCCTTATCCTTTATGTGTTGAGGTAGTCATTAGTTATCTTGTTCAATGGTAAAATATATTATTTGTTTCAGTCCTTAGATTAATCCTAAACCTAAAGGACTAATAAGGCTACTGGTCTAGTTAGTATAGTAGGCATACTACCCCCATGAGTCACCAAATTGTTGACTAAGTTTGACTTTTTAGTTTCACTAGGGCACCTATAGGCAAAAACTTGAGTTTTATGGTGTATATGGGGTCTAAATATATGTTATAAGGTATTTAAATGGTTAATTAATGTCATTTCATGTTATATTACCTTTGGTTATTAGCCCCCTAAGTTTATTTATCATTTAGAGGACATTTTAAGAGAATTTAATGATTTATACATGTTTATTAGTAATTTTTAAAGTGTCAAGGAGTTTTATCACATTAAATGTGTCCTAGGAGGTCTTTATAAACTATCATTAACTAAAAATTGTAGGTTGTTTAAGCAAAAGGCAATTTTCTTGGCCAAAGAGAGAGAAATGGGCATTTGTATGGTAGCCTTGGGAAGCATGCCACTTGGAAAATGTGGTGGTGTGAATATTCACCTTTAAAAGGTCATATCCATATTTTTTTCATATATTTCATAAAAAATGTCATCTGAAACTCACTTCTCTTCTTTCTCCATTAGCAAACCAAGGAAGGTCAACTTCAAGCACTTGGTACATAATGTACAGGTAGAATTAGGAATAGTGACTCTATAGGTGGATTTTAATTTGAATAAAATTAAGTTTCATAAAAATATTTTGTGTTTTGGTTCCTCCTCCTTTGTGAACCATTGGTTTGACTCCAGGTAGCATTTTGAGAAATTACATTGAAGAGGGGGTCCCTTTTAAAATTTGTTTCAACTTTTCTTGTTTTGGATTGATGGGATTATGTGTTTTAGTTGTCTCCACATGAATTTTAAGATATTTAAATGTTTATAATTTTTTTTAGAGTTAAATTATTTGATAAATCCTCTTTTAGGCTTGTATATGCTTGCAAAGTACTTATTTTGCACTTACAACCCTCTTAGGTGCACTAAAGAAGATTTTCTATGGTGAATGGATGCATGGAATGTTTTTTCAAATCTTTTAATCCTTAAAGTTCTCTGTGAGAGTGTCATAACAATTTTTTAACTCATGAAATTCCCAAACAAGGTTTGATTGATTGTGTTTCCCTTCATTGTCAGCTTCTCTAGGAGGTTACATAGAGCTATAGATCATGAAACCCCTGATCAAATTCACGATTGATGTCTTAACATATTAAAAGGTTTATATTTTCATGCCATGGAGGTTTATAAATTATTTAATTGAAATTTCCACTTCAAAAGCTGAGTTAATTGTATTTGGGTTCTTAGTCCCCAAATTGACCAAATAGAGGTCCTGAGGGTTTTTTGAGATGATGGATGTCTATTTAAAAAGGTATTTTCAATGTTTTAATTGATTAATCTAGTATCCATATATAAATGATACAATAATGAAAAATTTTAAGGCCAAAGGAGGAGTGGATATTGAGTTTGAACAAGCTCAAAATTGACCAAAAACCACTAAATTTGAACAGTAGTATCTACAGGAAAATGTCAAAAGGTGATCTTGTGCTGAATTTGAGAAGTGGTATACCATGCCATCAAGTTAAAATCAATATAAAATCATATAAAGGACTATCAATAGATAATATTAGTAATAAAAGGTCAATTTTAATGTTTTGACCACTAATGTGAACCCCCTATCCATACAACAGGCCTGGGAACACACCTACAATAGGCCTTAGTGAAAATTTGTTTTAAATAGTGATTATAGTGATCAAGTTGAAGCTGTGAGATGAATTATATGTTTTAATAGTATTATCCCAAAGGTATATTTTTTCCTTGTCAAACACATGACCTAGAAGGTCTCACAAACAACCTATAGGCCTTTAAATGCTCAAACAAAGTCAGTCAATAGGGTATGTTGATAGTGAGGTTAAGTTTGAAAGTTTAGACTTTTGTTTGTAGAATTCAAGGTGGATGAAATTAAATGAGAATTATTTGAAATTAAGTAACTATATTCAACCTAATTATATTATGAATAAGTCCTAACTATTTTTAAAACTAACATACAAGCAAGTTTTAAAGGCTTGTCTCAGTCCATTAGGCAGAATCTTAATGTTGAGCATGAGAGATAACTAATGAAAAAGGGTGAGTTTTAGATTTTTAATATGATGAATTATAAATAAAATGATAATATTAATCATATAAATATGTTTTATTTTGTTCTTAAAATCATCAACCCAAGATAAAATAACCTACAGTCAGGCCTAAAACATGGATCTCTTTCCTTTGCAATCAAAGGCCTAATTTAGATTTTGAAAGTAAAAAGGGTGTACTAAGGAGAGATAAGGATTATAAATAGTTTAATGAAATAATTTAAATACTATTAAACCCATAAATATCATAAAAATATCAAATCATCCATTTCTTCTCCTAATACAGTCCATACCCTACCTACCCTCAAACTATGCTTTTCCCAAAAGTCCACCATGCAAATTGGTTGATTTAGAGGACCAAATGGAAGTTTTAGGTGATACATTTTGTTAAATATTACCATTATTAACTATATAAAATTATAAAATAATCATATTTTATTATATAATATGGAAAACACTCACTATTTTATCTCAAACCAGGGGTAGTTTTGGTGTGCATGGAGGTGCTAATTTCGGAAAAAGTGATGAAATGTTGAGCCATAAGGATATAAATGGAAATTTTATGATTGAATAAGATTTAGGGGACATAAATAAACATAAAAAACTTTAATTTTGGGTCTTTAATCATACATGTTGTTCCAACCTACTAGGTTTGCATGCATACCTAGTGGGAAATCTTAGGCCTAAAAGCCCAACTAAGGGTCATTTACATTTTTTGGATTTTACATACCTATAAATTGTTTGTAAAATGTTTTAATAGGTATAATAAATGTTTTTATCCATCATAATTTAAATAAAATTATTGGAGTCTCAAGTTGAGTCTCAAATGGCACGCAGACCTATAGGCAAGGTCTAGGCCTAAGGCCAAACAAGGGTAAGTTTTCATTTTTGGATATTGAGGAGATAATAAAATTATGGGAACATGTTTTTTGGGTTAATATATGTTTATAATCCATTTTTTTCAAATAAATTCATCAAAAGGCTAATTCTTGGTTTTGAGGCTCCCAAATCCTCACAAAATGCACTAAATGACATGAATGGTCATTTTCCATCATTCATATATTTCATGAACGTTTACATGGGATCTTGAGTAATTTAGATAAGTTTGGAAATTTCCTTGAGGATCCATTATTGGCATATAGAAAGAGTTTTAATGTTTGACCTTTATGAACAAATGTTAAGACCATAAACAACTCCAAACCCTCTCAAACCCTCCTTATAAACCTGATGGTAGAAACCAAGCTAAAAGTTCCTCCAGAAAGATGAATTTTACCATGAGTGTAAATGTAATTTTTTTTTACCTCATCAATATTACATCCATTGAATTGGATTGTACAAAATTATATGGATAGGGGCAGCAACATGATTTTTATCACTATTTTGTGTGTTGTGTAGGCTACAGGATGAATTAAGAGATGAAAAAATGTTTGGTAGAATATTTAATCTTAATATAACTACAAATAATAATTTTATGTCATTAATAAACTAATAATTTCTTCAAATGGGTCCTTACTTTCAGCCAGTCAAAACTAGCCTAATGCATAAGCTAAGGAGAATAGAGAAATTCTTCAAGTGAAGTGATTTTAAAGTACCCCTAATTATTCCAAGGATATGGAGGGAATTTAAACTTTTAATTCAATCCTTTACATGTATTTTCATGGACAAATGATGACAACTTGGAAGCCAAGTGTATAGGGTGCATGAAAGGGTAGTTTTGAGGACATCAGATGACGATGGATCTCTACTAGTTTTTTTCAGATGACCAAACAAGCATCCAATGCATGGAAAGGAATTTATGAGATCCTCCATTTACATCCCAATAATTTTACCTACAATATATTAGTTACAATTCAATCAAACAAGTCCAATCATGAAGATAGTTTTTCTGTGAAAAGAGAGGATTTTTGTGCCATTTTGCCTAACTTTGATGACTTGGATTGACACTTGCTACTCATAAAATTTAATGGTTCAATCCATATCCTATTTTCATGCATATATAATATAAATTATCATCTTTACACATGTCTAAGTGACAGTTGGACTTCTTTCTCTCTCTCTTTCTCCAACTCTAAAAGAGTTAGCCATTTTGGCATTGTATGCATGTTCCTCTTAAGTATGGCGAGGACCTACTCAATTTTAATAAATTTGATCAATAAAATTACTAATTGTTTACCTCTCTCATGACTTTTCATAGTGTGCTATATTTTAATGCTGAATTTGCTTAGTGAAGACTATGGATTCCTTAGCATTGTGCTTCATTCTTTCACCTATTTGCATACTCTTCTTGCAAGGCATGTTAAGTGTTTTAGGAGATATTCATGGTTGAAGTGAGTATTATTTTCATTATATTCATTCAAGACCTTTTTCCTATCTATCCTAACCTTATATATCATCAAGGACCCCACAATGTAATATTGATGCAAGAAGGTATAGATTTGGGAAAGAGTATGTTTTAGTTGGTTCTTTAGTTTCAAGCATGGAATGTAAGTGGTTGGAAGTAATTAAACTGATTTGGTGTATCACCTTCATATATTAGGCTTAATTTTCATGTTATTTTAATTATTTTCAACTCCTAAAGTGTTATTAGTAGGAACATGTGCTTTAATGATACATCAAAGGAAGCTAGCCCTTATCTAGAAATTTATCTCACAAGTTTAATCACCCACAGAAGGTGAGATGTCCCAATATTTCCACTTGGATTAGAGGCCTAGAAAACCTCTTCCCATAGGGTGCATCCAAGTGACAACAATAACTATTTTTCTAGTTATGATTTTATTAAAAATAAGAAAAAGGAAATAGTTTAGTGCCCACCAAAATCCAATTATATCAACCCTAGTGACATTGCTTCTGCTTTGACCAATCCATTTCCTATAACTCTTGAAAATAAGGTTGTTATAGAAAACATGGGAATTTCCACATACCATCTCAAGGATGCCTTCTATATTTCTAAGTTTCCTAAGTCTCTTGAATTATTTGGTAAACCCAAACATTCCCAAATCCATAATAGACCCAACATGATTTAGAATAATAAGAAATAAACACATAAGCCATTGATGTTATTTGTACCTTCTAATTCACCAAAATAGGATTAAGAGGCTTTCACCAAAGGAGACTGGTTATATTCTAATGGTATTGTTGACTTTTTTAGAATCCAAACTATCCTATCCCTAATATGATCATGGATAATTTTTATTATATAATAAAAGGCCTTGGCCTCTGAGTGTAAGGAATCCTATAACCTTTATCAGTAGGTAAACCTAATTTGAATCAAGGTCTCAGATTTATACTTCTTGGGGGTGAGCTCATGACTTTCAATAGTGATTCTTTTGAATTGACTAGCGATGAGGCTCCTAGAAGTGACATAGTATCCCATTATATCCTTTTCAATGAGCTTGATCACATGGACCTATTTGATTTAAATTTCATTATGACCATAACACCTCATTATTCCTTATGCCTTTTCCATCCTAAGCTCATTTATTGTGATCAAAAAAAGTTGATCATAAACCTTGATGAATTTCAAAATAAATAATCTATTGTAGAGTACATGGGCCTCATAGAAGTATTTCCCATTGTAAATCATAAATAAGGATTTGATTTCTATTTATATCCTTATACCTAATTTAGAGAGTAATAAAACTTTCAAAGTAATTAATAACATAAAATATCAAGATGTTTAGCCAAAAATCTCTTTGATGCACTCATTGATTAGGGAAAATGTAAAGAAAAAGACAAGCCTTTGATTGAGAACTTGTTTTAGGTGCTCTTGAATGGGAAAGTTTGCTTAGCACCGAAGGATGCATAAGGTCCATCAAGTACTAGATTCATATCCAACACTTTCATCACATCATAATAACAACAAGTCTTTTAATGTCTTACTCTTGATTTTCCCAATATATTTTTTGGCTAGACACTACCTAAATTGGTGGATTCAGATTCATCATATTATATAAAGCTTTGGGAGGAACAACAAGAAATGGTAGTAGAATAATAATATCATGATCATACATTTACTACTATTATAGAAGATGGTTTTAAACTTATTATATAAAACATTGTTGAAGTGAACCTAGGAACATCTAATCATCCCAAAATATTTTACCTTGGATCTTCTCTCACTAATTAGAAGAAAAATCATATTATATCCATTTTGAAGGATTTTACTGATATTTTTACATGGGAATATTATGATATGTCAGTATTAGACCTTGAATTGGTTGTGAATCAACTTGTTATTCATCTTGATTATAAACCAATCAAACAAAAATAGAGAAATATTCATCCACGCATTGATCTTTTGGTAAAAGTTGAATTGGAGAAGTTATTAGGAGCAGGATTCATTAGACCACTGGACTATTCTGAATAGATATCAAACATAATTTCAATAAGAAAAAATACACAAGGTATATGTATTTTTACTAATTTTGAGCTATCAAAAAATCATTTGTCAAAAATGATTTTCATCTACCCAACATTGACATGATTATTGATTTTATTGTTGGGTATGAGATATCCTTCATGGATGATTTTTTTTGGATATAATCAGATCAAGATAACTCAAGAAAACCATCATAAGACTATATTCACCATGTCATGGGGAAGATTATGTTATCAACTCATTCCATTTAGCTTGAATAATATTGGAGCCACTTATCAGCATGTTATGACTATCATATTATATGACATGATGCAAGATATTGTTGAAGACTATGTTGATAACATCCTAGCTAAATCAAAAACACATGTTAGAGAGCTTGATGTTATATGGAGAATTTTTGAGAGACTTCATGAGTATAAGGTCCATCGAAATCCAAGTTAGTGATTAAGGAGGTTCATGAAGGAATGTGTGGGGCCCACACCAATGTTGAAGTCTTAGCTAAGAAGATCCTCATAACATATTACTATTAACCCAAAATAGAGATAGATGTTTGCAATTATGTAATGAAGTGTGTTCCTTATCAACAATATGGTAAATTGATACATGCACCTTATTTACCACTACAACTAATCACTACACCATGGTTATTTTATACTTATCACCTTGATCTCATTGATAAAATAAACCCAACATCTTCAGATAGACATAAACATATTTTCACTACTATTGAGTATTCTATTAAGTGGATTGAGGTCATTCCTCTCACTTACATCATTAAGAAGAATTTTTCCAAGTTCATTCATTACCATATCATCTATCGATATGGTATCCCATCTTGCATTATATCTAATAATGAAAGATCATTTGTAAACAAATATGTTAAATAAATTTCTACAACATTCAAAATTAAGCACAAGAAATCCACACCATATAACCCGCAAGGCAATGGACAAGATGAAGCATCAAATAAAACCATTGTTGTTATACTTAAGAAGATTTGCAATGATGTTGATCGTAATTTCCACTTTAAAATTTTTCCTACCATTTGGGCTTATTTCAAAAGTAATAAAACACCCACAAGAGCCACTCCATACTCCCTTGTTTATGTTAAAAAATCTATTATTTGGATTGAGATCAAGATTCCTTCATTATGAGTATCTTTGGAGAATATTGAAGATGACTAAGATTATAGAGTCTCTAGGTTACAAGAAATATAAATACTCGATGGTAAGCATTTAGATGCCATAATAACCTTACAAGCCTTTTAGAATAGATTTCATAGAAGTTAAAACAAGTTCATTCTCCATTGAGGGTTTGAGATTGGTGATTTGGTCTTGAAAGAGAACTAAAAGAACATATATGTTAACCACAAGAAAAAGGGTAAGTTCCAAACCAATTGGCTAGGCCAATATATGATCACAATAAATTATGAATCAAGGGTATATATATTGGATAATCTAGGTGGAGAATAAATTCTAGAGCCCATGAACATTGTGCATCTCAAGTAGTTCTATGCTTGAACCATTATCTACAAGACCTCTTACTTGCAGGAAACTTATGCTAAAATTATTTTTTTCTACTTTTATATCTTGGACCATCCTATCTTAGACCATATTATTTATTTTAAACAACCCTAGACCATTCTCATGGAGAACCATATTACTTTATGACTCTAGACAATTGAATCTTTATACCATTGGCACTTTGGATGATTTATGTTCTAGCTTGACTCATTTTATCACACCTTGGACCATCCTCTTTTGGACCACATTTATTCTAGACCATATTATTTTCATATCCTAAGTCATTATAATTTATATTGGTATATCCCTTGACTAATTATGATCCTAATTATGACTCAGACATTGTAGACACATTCAATGCTAGTTCTACAAAGCAAGTTCAACTTGGATAATATTTTAGAGCTTATTATTATAGAGAAGTGAACATAGATACATCAACTCATGGTTTTCTCATACTAAATGGTTCTTTAGAGAAATATTACACTGTATATTTTTCTATTATTATTTTTCTATTGTTTAGTAGGCATTTTTACCTTAGTAGGATCTTACTCTTCTCAATTTGTGAGCATGGGCCATTTTAGCAAGTTTATATGTTGTTTGAACTCTTACCTATGGATGTGCATCTCTTTAGATAGGTAGTTCCCTAGACCTTTTGTAAATATTTAATTTATGTTTCTTATTCCAAAAACACAAAAAAATTATAAAATGATTGAAAAAATAAACAAGAGCATTGTCTTGTACTTTTGTTTATTTTGATCTCTCATGCTCTTGCCAACTTGCAAGCATTGATTTGAATTCTCTCTCCATTTTGTGAGCCCATTTTCATTATTTCCTCTACAACATCAATCATGTTTTGTTATCGTATCTTTTCCTCTATCCCATTTCATGGGAGAAATACATTTGGCCTAAAGTTTATGTTGGATATTACATCTATGGAACTATGTAGGAAACATCTACTTGTCTTGTACATTTGGAGTTAGCTCAGCCACTCCCTTTTATTTTCTTTTTTTTCCCCCATTTTTATTCTATATTGTTTCCTTATCACTTAGGGGAAACTTTGTGTCTTTGTTCTTGTTACGCTATCATAGAACATAATGCCTCTACTACATATAGATGCATAATTATTTTTTTGCTCACACTAACATTATGACTAACTCTTGTTTTTGTGTGTTTATTTGATTTTTATTGGTGTTTTATTGTGCTTTATTATCTCTCTATTTATTTCATTATGTTCTTTTATTATTTCTTCTTGTCTATTTCTTGGTCTTTTATGTTCTTGTCTTATGCTTTGTTTTATTTTCCAAGTACTTCTTGATAAGTACACATGGATATTGATTATTCATATCCCACTTCATATTTTTTATTAAGTTGTTCTTGATTTGGTTTTGTACAGTCTTATTCCTACTTAAATCCTAATTGTTCATATATTGATTTAAAGTTAGGATCGTTTGTGTCTTGTTTTTTCTCTTTATTTTTGTTTAAATGTAAATATTTGTTTAGGTATAGTTAGTTTTAGATTAAAGGTAAAAGTGGGTTTTGAAGGGACCCCGAAACCCTTTACAACAAAAAAGATAAACCTTAAATCCCAGAGAAGTTCAAAACACCAAAACAGGTACAAACCAAACCAGGTAAAATCAGAACCTGAAAATAGTAGAAAAGACGAGATGTTTCCGCTGACACTACACAAACCGTACCATCTAAAGACAGGAAAAACTTCCTTTAACCTTCAAAAAATAAATAGTTACCTTTTACACGAACAAATGTTCATATCTAGAGGGGGGACCAAAGGCTTAGACTTCTTCCTCTTCACAGCGGTCCATCCATCCTCTACCTTAGCTGCCTCTGTCATCCATACCTCAGGTAGCGGTGGTCCTTTAAGCCCAATGGATACAGAAGGCACATCAATATCCTTATGAACACCAGCCAAAATCTGGCTCCTACGTTGTTTCTCCACAACAGGGGGAGAAACCAAATCTGCCACGACCACTGGCTTTGAAAGATCTTTTATCTCAGTCACCACAGGACCATCTATGGAGTCTTTCACCAGTAGCTCCTCCTCAATCATCGGCTCGGAGAGAGTGCTAACTTCTATCTCAGAATCAACCAGGTCTTCCATAGGTTGATTAGCTATATAGTGTTCTGAGGAAGCATTGGCCCACCAAGAATGTGGTCTTCTGGGCTTTGTAATCCCTGCCAAGCAACGAGCGGCCAAATGACCCGTCTGATGACATCTTTTGCACCGAAAAGGTACACCCTCAAAATCTAACACCTGTGCCCAAGTTCCCCTTGGGGAGTCCAGGCAAATCGCCTCTGGTAGGCCTTTTGAAACATCCATTTCAACCATAATGTGAGCACAGGTCGAATGGTAACCTAACAAAGTATTTTTATCCACAAACATATAGTCTCCTATTGTGTTCCCAATAGTTTCAAAGACCGGTTCATGCCAAATATGTAATGGTAGATTTGGTAACCGAACCCATACCGGAACCTTGTTAAAGGATTCCATAAGTGGATTAAAATCCTTATGCCACCATTTGGCCATGAGAGGATATTTGCCCTGCCATAAAAAATCACTGTTACTCAAGATTATCCTCCTGTCCTCAGGGCTTTGGAAGACAGCAATAAAGAATCCTTTTACGCAGGGGAAGATTTCAACACTGTCTTCTATAAGTGGCAACCAATTCTTTGATATCCATCCATGCAGATCAACTAGCAAGGGCCAAAAACCTCAAAAATGAAAAATAGCAGCTTGAGCCAAAAAAACTTCTATCCTTTCGAGGATTCCATCAACTATTTCCATATCTAGATTCACCCTAATGGGTGTAGAGCACTTACTGGCAATGCAACGGATGGCCTAGGTAATGCACGAGGCACTGCATCGTGTAGGTTCACTTTGAATGCTGCTACATCCGCAAAAGATCGACCCCCTTCTTCATACCCTGTTCCCGTAGCGTTGACTGAATGCCCATCCAAAAACCTTCTTCCACCCACAGGAGCAGTCTTTTTAGGGTTCAGAACCCTCTCCGTGCATCCTACTTTAGAATTCGTAGCTATTTTAGGGGCCGTAGCCGCTTCAGCCACCCAAAAATCACTTCCCAAATTCAAATTATTAGTCTGCGCGCGCATAGGAGGCGGCGTCGGTGTTGGAAGCGGCATGTTTTGTCAATGTTTTGTCAATGTTTAGGTATAGTTAGTTATTATCATTATCCTTAGTTATAAATATTCACATTTGAACTCGCTTATTTCAATTGAAATACAATGTCATTATAGGTTACTCATACTTATGATGCATAATTTCATTTTTCTATACAAATCACTATGTGTTTTGGATCCAAGTCTTAAAATCAATGCAGCTCCAAATATTATCTCTCAATTCTACCAATGAAACTAAACACTGATGGCCTACATATCAGACTTTATGAAAGATGTGCATATCTTAGTATACATTATGATTCTAATCAAATAGTAGTCCATTATTCATCTATTCTCCTTTCCTAATTCCATATTATACTACTTTTAGGTGAAATACATTTTCTTTAGGTCCATCTAGACTATGTAGGTAGTGCTTGGATACATGACATATCTTGGGTCAACTCAACCACTTTTCATTCTTATATTCATCACTTTCATCAATTTGTGCATCCTTACATGCCTAGTTTTTGGTGGCTTATTCAATCATTGACCATCACATCTATGTGTGCACCCATTCTAGTTAATCTATGTAATAGGTTAAATTTTTGAGTTATGATTTCCAATTTACCCTTGTAGGGCACAACATTTAGACTAGTCATTAAATCAAATTAGCTTTACTGGGGTACAAATTTATTATCAGTGATCAAAATCAACCCTACTAGAGAAATTTCTTTATCAACCGATAAAATTCACTCTAATGGGGCACATTATTACTCCCTTTCTCTCAGTAAATGTTCTCCTATTTCTTCTATATCTAAGATATATAGACTTTTTCCCTTATTCTATAAATTTTACAGTGTACAAATTGTCTCAGGATCGATCATTCTCTAAGTGCATAATTTGTACCTTATTTTAGGTGTGTTCAAAGTGTGTCGCTTATATTTTTGGTTTGTATCCTTCCCACTTACCCCCATTCTTAGGGCCCATTATATTCTAATTAAATTTTTATCATTGAGAATCAATTAATTAAAACATCTTCTCGATATGGATTTAATCTCATCTATGGGTTAATTTCACCTATTTATCTCTCTTTATAAGAGTACATCCTTCTCTTTCATCCTCATATGTCCTCTCAAGGGGGCATCTTGGGTAATTTATTTCTAATTTCTTCTTGAAAAATCTTTTCTCTAAAAATACAGTGCTTCATTTAAATGTCTCACCATGCCTTCTCAAATAGGGGTAAAATGTAGACATCCAATTCCTAACACCATTATGTTGAAATTATCAATCTTACTTGAAATATATGAAATTGACAATATGAGATAAAATCACTTAAATGTGCTAAATAGTTTGAGCTTGTTGTATATTAGTGTTGATTTAGGATAATGTATCCCTAAATAGGTCAATGTATTTTATCTAATTATTATATTTTCTCAAACCATTTCGAGTCAAAATGATGAAAATGCAATTTGACACTCTAAATCATTAAATTATTCTAATTTAGAAGGACATGATAGTACATGTGTTGTTTCATGTCAAAAATGTCCTAAATGGGGTATTGGCCCAAATTTAATTACCATCTTCTTCTAGTTACACTCCAATTAACTTATAACCCAATAATATGACATTTAGACCAATTTTATTAAAATGTGGAACCAATTTCCAAATAATTGCATAAAATTTGATTAATGTCAATTAGGCAAATTAATCCAAAACAAGGGAATAAAGTGGGAAATCCATCAAAGTCATTGAATATATTTTAATTGGAAATTAATTTATAATATATCCATCATTAGTTGACATCATTTTTGGGGTGGTATCTATAAGCCATAAATGCAATAAATATTAGTTTTTAGGCCTCACATGCCTCTTTAATGCCCCTTCCTTCCAAATATTTATGAGGGTGTTTATGATTTAAGTCTCCAAAATTGAATTAATGCCCCTTCCTTCCAAATCTTGATCTTTAAATGGATGGTCCTAGTTGATTCTAATAAAATTCAAAAATTTATAAATAGAAGGTCTAAGACCACCACTTTTAAGCTTCATTTGTGTAAACTTATTGTGAATAATTCTCTCCGCAACTCATTTGTGTGTAGTGTTATTATTCTTAATTTACAATAGGATAGCTTTAATATAGGCACAACATTGAATCAAATATCATGATCCTAGTTTCATTGGTGCATAAGAGATGATGGAGGAGCATTACATTCATCATTGCTAAAGACTTGAGCACCAAATCAAGGGGAAAATCACTTTTTTAGCCAAATTTGGATGATGGGATACTCTTGGGAAGGTATGGTGCACATTTTTTCTTTCAATAGCTCTCAATTATCATCTATAAAACCTTGTTGAAGGAGTTGGCTTAGTTAGTTATGTTATTATGAATTTTCTTGATTTGGAATCTATCTCTACAATGAGATCCCTCAAAAGGCATCTAATGTGTAATGAATTTATAAATCTATTTCCACCTCATAAAAACATTTGATTTATAGACTCAAAAATTTGTAAGACTATATGAAAGCACCTACAATTTTAATCCATCATTCCCAAGCTTAATGGAAGGAAGGTCAAAAGTTTCACAATTACATTGAAGGTTAATCAGGTTATGAGGAGAAGAAAACCCATTCAATTTTATACACATGGTTATATGCCAATGACATATCCTAGGAAGTCATGTTCAGAATCAACCTTCAAGGAGTTTCCCAAAACCATCATCTATAGTTGAACCTACATAAACTCAAGATAGGATTGTATGCTTGTGAAAGTTAATATCTTAAGGTAATGTACTAAGTCCTAAATAATTCCAATGAGTTTCCCATCATGTTTAAGAGACCCTTTTATTTCACATAGAACTATAGAAAGACTCTAGTTACAGTCATTTCCTCAAACCATCACCTACATGGTCACATACAAGTTATCTCTAACCTTAGGAGTGAAGTACCATATACATGGAAAAGATATCTCAAGTAGATGAGAAGAACATAAAGGATAAGTTTTTGAAAATTAATGGAAACATGTAAGGAGAGCTAAATAAGCTAACTCAAGTATATATAGTTAGCTAAGTGCACGCAAGTTTACCTAGTTAGTTTGAATGTCTAACTAATTTCAATGACAATATAAAAAAACATGTAAGGGTGGCCCCATGTTAATATATGGAATATGTAAAATCCTTAGGACATATAAATAGGATCAAGTTTGATAAGGTTTCATAGGTCTGATTGAGCATCCATAACACATAAGCTTGTGTGTATAACTTTAGATTGCGTTTTGAGAGTAGAGTTGAGGGAAACCTAGTTCAATAATGTTGTTAGACTCTGAGTGCATACTAAATGATACCACAACTCTCTTAACATTAAGGAAAGATAAACATAAAACACTCATGCCTCTAACATCAATTACTCCAAACACTTAAACTATGACAAAAGCAAAAATGGTAGACCTAGATAAGAAGAAAGATAGAGATGAGAGTTTGAGAAATTGATGATAGATTGAAAAGGGTAAACATGTATGGAAAAGGATGTTATGATGACCTTAAATTAATCAATGTATATACAAATAGTTTAAATTCATGAGGCTCAATTTAGGCTTATAAGACCTATAACCCTCCTTGAGCCCTCCAAACATCATCTTAATCATTATGACATATTAAAACTCCCCATGGTAGACCTAAGGTCATGAAGAGATGTATGATGAAAATACAGGTTTTAAGGAAGATGCTTTAGGTAGAGGAAGGTAAGGGAATGGTCAATTTGGCCTAATCATCCCTCTCAAGCTCCATCACCCCAGTTTACCATTTTAAAATGCCAGTTTGAAAGCTCATATCTTCTATGGAAATATGAATGGGTAATAGTTCTCTTAGGGGAAGTTAGGGACCCATATGAATTTATTATCCAAGGTAGATATATTTTCATTTAGGAGATAAACTCTATGAACAATCCTTAACACTATCAACATACTCAGAATGCCTAATAAACACTTGAAGGCTACCAAATTTTAATTAGAGCTCACTGTACAAGGTGCATGGGGATAGGAGATATTAGGGAGTTTTAAGGGGGTATATAGGATCAAAATCGATGGCACTAAGTTTGAAACCTAAGGATCATACTATATGAACCATTTTTGAGATGGTAGGCCATTAAAACACTTCTTAAACCCTAATAATAACTTGACAAAATAATTTTACCCTAAATTGCCTTCAAATGAGATAGTTGAGTCTTGAAATGGTCTTGATGGTCTTTTCAGGTCTCATGGGTACCTAAATGAGCCACTATTTGGCACATGTAGAGTGTATGGTGGATGGATCTAGCCTAGAAAGGTCTGATATAGGCCTAGAGAGGACTGTTATAGGCTTATGTGTAGGAAATTGGATAAAGTATTCATGTTTTACATTATTTATAAGAGTAAAGGATATCAATAGGTTAATAATATTATATAATTACCACCTATATGGGTTTCCACATGTGATGTTCATCTACAATCATGCCTAAATGTCTAGTTAGTTAATTATGTACACTATGAAGAAGGAAGCAAGTGGCTCAAACAATCTAACATAAGTGATAAAAGGAATCTATGGGGTATGTTACATACTCTCAAAGGTATTCAAGTTATCATATAACTCCCTTTGAAGGAAAAACACAAAAATAGTGCAGTTAGGACTATGGGCCTAATACCCTTCTCAAATCATTACTACTTAAAGACTAAAGTTACAGAATAATAAATGGTTGAATAGGACCTAAAACCAACATGGAAGTGTATCTAATGGAGTTTCATATGTGAAATTAACATTGGTTTGTAGAGGAGAGCTCATAATTGGCCATTTTGGCCTAAACTTTCCTTGAGAGTGCACAAAATGCAAAATGGTCACCCAAAGAGCACCTACTTGTGCATATAAATATGCAAAGGATTTTCAAGAAATTTTTAGAATGTGATTAATGTTTAGGGTAATTTTACATTATAATTTTGTGGCATTAGTTCATAGGTTGAAGGCCTAACCTTTACGAACTATTGTTAAAGAGTCTAAACCTCCTTAAACCTTTATAAAACCCTAATGAAATCTTCATGGAAAAGATATTGATAATTTTTTCACTAAAATGAATTGAATTAGTATTTAATACAAATAAAAAACATTTTTCACTATGAGAATGTCCTACTCATGGAATTTATTTGTATGAATAACTCTATAGATAAACTAAGAGACCTATTTTTGTAATATTTAGTGATGAATCTGAGGTTCATATCTATGTGATAAATTAAAGAGAATTAAATATGATGGTATAGAGTGTATTAAAACATATAAATAAAAAAAATAATCTCAATTCCTCCTATAAATTCTTCTATAGGATTGGACTAAAGAGGCAGTCTTGAAGAAGTAGTGAAAGGTGACCTAATCACCTAAATGAGCAAGATTTATAAGTGTGAATTATTTCAAGGGAATATGTCTTGGTGTGATATATTTTATTATACATTAAAATTTTTCACTTACCCATTATTAAGGTTCTATTCAAGCATCATTTCCATCCAAGAAACTAACACCAAGTGACTAGGACTAGTTGCCTAGTAGGATTATTTGGTCAACCAATAGAGATGTCTATTGGCATAGATAGATGTTAAAAGATTAAATGAAGGGCCATAAAAATAATTTTGAATTATCCATGGAGGTTATAAGTCAAATTTAATTTCAGTTATTGAAGGTGGGGTAATATTTTAAGCCTTATTAACAATAAAAAGGAGAGGTAGGCTAGTTATTGATCCATGGAGGCTAACTAGATCACAATTCTACCTTTGTAACTATCAAAATAAAATATAGTTTACCAAGTTTACATGCTAACTCCTTGAATGATGTCAAAAAATACTGAATTATATCCTATCCACCACATCTCCATACTTAAAATCTCATTGAAAACCACCAACCAGCCAAGGCAATGCATGTGGGAGATCATGGAGTTGTTAATAGTCCTTTTTCATGCTTGTAACTAAGGGTTAACTAAATGAAGGTAATTATGGACTCTTCTCCACACTTTCATGTTATATTATTCATCCCTTTACCTCTATTTTTATATAAATTGAGGCTAAAAATCCATTGTATGTATCCCTTAGTGAGGTATTAGAAAACTATGCACATATTATACCTTGTATCCTTTGAATCAATATAAGGATTTTTTTTAGATTATCTATTCTAGATTATTGTGTTTCATACTTTTTTATTATCATAAGTGTTGAGTTTTATGTTCCTTTATATCCCATTGTTCTCATCTAGTTTCTAAGATATTATCCTAAACATGTCATATGATGTGTGAAAGTGCTAGTGACTATGCTTGAACTACAATCAAATTGTTGTCTCTTCGATATTTATGTGTTGCATTAAAAAAAATGAATTGGAAAATGTTGGTTCAAGGTTTTTGATATGTTACATAATTGGATAAGTAACATTGATCCAATTGTTTCTGTGTCTTATTTCATTCTTACTTTAATATATCTTGTAAAAAAATTCCCTATTTCAAAACACTATTGTCTTAGTCAATAGAGTCTCTTACAGACTATTCCACCTTATTACCAAAAGTACACAATTGACCTACATGATTTTGTCTTCCTCTCTATCTATTTTATCCCTATCCAGTAGTATAAAATTGACATATATGACTATGTATTCTTTTTAGCTTGTCTCTTAGCAATACTTTATTGACCTATTAAATTATGTACCCATTGGTCATCCCTATTATTTGTCTATCTAAATTTATTCTCTATATGGTTTAATCTATCATTAATTATCCTTCTTCTTTCCTAAATTCTATTTCTCTCTTTAATCATCATGAAATCCACTATCATAATTTTTTTGACAACCTTAATCCATTTAAACACTATATGGGGTGTTCTTTTCTTCCTTTCTTTACCTCCCAAGAGAATCCTCACTCCTATAATACTTATCCTCCTCCCTCATATTTTTATTGAAACATGGTTCAAATCATGCCTCAAGATGAGGTAGTTGGATCATATCCTTTGTGAACCTATCAATATAATGCCCATCTTCAAGCATCTCATCATAATGTGGGACCATTTGACATAACTGTATCTAAAAACACCACTAATAATCCACCTATTAAAAATACTCAACCTCATGCTAATTTTGGGAGTCTTCATATAAACACCAACTCATAGATTGATAAAAACCAAATTATTGCATAAATAGTGTAAAAAATGAACATCAGACACTTACCAAATGATGCAACTATAACATCATTTGATCAATATGGCTAACCAACCTCCCATTCTCTTCCTTCAAAATAACCCAAAATTTATTCTTCCACCTCTTAGGGATGCCATGGTAAATGTCATTACCCAACCTATCATGAATAATAAGATGATTTGAAACATACAAAATGAATGTTTAATCCCTTTCATTTTTTGCAATGATATTGGTAACATATCTCCAATTATAAAGTATGATAGAACTAAAGACCTTACATATTTTCTTAAGGCATTTTACAATCCATACAAGGAATGGGTCCAAACTAATACTTTTACCATAAATAATTTTTTTGTTAAAACCTTCAATGGATATGTATTGGAATGGTACAGTCAACTTCCCCAACGTTCCATATGAAAACTAGAGGATTTAGTCAATCATTTAGTTAAAGAGTTTCAACACAATGATCTTCTCAAAAATTGCCTTAGCCATTTCATCAATGCTAAGAAATCTCCCACTAAATTAGTTCATGATTTTATCAAGTGATGGAAATATTTGGCCTACAAGGCTGACCATAACATGAGTGATGCTAATCTATTTAAACTCTTTATAACTACCTTAACAAAAACATTTAATGAAGGCCTTGACCAAGCCAAACATCAATACTTATTAATGAAATAGTTTGAACCTAATACCAAACTTCTAAAAGGGTATTTTCAACATTACACTAATACAATCACCAACAATACTCCTCAAACCAATCCAAGAGTTTCTAACACTAGCAATCTCCAATTTTCTCACACACCTTTACCTATACAACAAATTAAACAATTTTTAACACCCTCTAAACCATTTAATTATACAAATAATCTTCCTAAATGGTATGACCCTAATCAATTTTGTTGGTTCATGATGACATCAATCACTCTCATGAAAATTTTAGAGGGCTTACTAAATTTGTTGTCTCCTACATGCTTGGTGATTAATTCAATAATGAAGCCATGATTTAACTCCATTGTCAAGAGCACAACACCACTTCTAAAAAATTATAAGCTCCCAAAGTTTCTTCTTATAATAAAAAAATACATTTCTACATCTAACACTTAACAAGCTAACAAGGATTTTTGTTCCATTGGTGCTGACTACGACCAATATTATAATAATTTTCAATATGTTAGTGTGGCTAAGGTAAATTATCATTGAAACATGACTCACAAATATCCTATCACTAAACCTAAGAAACCATATTTAAAATAACAACTCCTCAAACATACTACAACCACTTACCTAGACTCATCTCTCTGATCTTAATATCTTCTTTAATCACCTCATTAAATATAAAGTTAGACTAAATACATACAAATGTGTTTTTGGTGTCACATCTAAATTATATCTAGGATTCTTAGTCTCTTTTTTCAGAATTGATGTCAATTCCACCAAGATCAATGCTATTATCAATAGGCCTATCCCTCATTCCATCCTAGATATTCACACTTACCTTGGAAAACTTAGATAAATTAGATGGTTTGCCAATAAAATGTCTTACCATATATATTATATTAATTCTCTTCTTAATAAAGGTAATTCCATAAAATGGATGGATACTTATCTAAAAACATTGGATTATATGAAAAAATATTTTCTTCACCCACCCACTCTCCTTCCACCTTCTAATACTCATCCTTTAATATTGTATACTTATTCCACACCTAATTTGGGGTAATGTTTACCCAACACAATGATAGTAGAAGATAATATGCCATTTATTATATCTACTAAGACATCATCAACTATGATAAATGTTATACAAAAGTAGAATGTGATTGCCTCACTATATATTTTATTATTGAAAATCTCTGACATTATATGCTTTATCAAACCACATAAGTTATTTTTCATTCTAATCCACTCTATCACTTCTTCTCCAAAGCCTTTCTTATTGGAAATATAATTGGCAAGTGGATGGTCCTTCTCATGGAATTTGACCTCTAAATTATTAGATAAAAAGTTTTCAAATGACAAATCATTGATGATTAACTCATATCAGCTCCCATCCCAACTACCAACCACCTTCAATATAGTCTTCCTTATAATAATATACTCTATATTAAAGGTCTTTATCAAGCCATATGTCTAAAATATTAATTCCATAATTTCACTCTTAATCTTGAAGCATGTAATCTTGAAGAGTCCTATATTTTCCTTAACACTACTAAACCAAAATTCTTTATCAAGGAACTTCTTAAAATTAATGTCAATTTACATGAAAATACTTGTAACATTCATTTTTATGGTACCAAATGCCTTCAAAGAGATGGGTTAGGTTGTATCCTCATTAGTCCTATTGATAAAATTATCTCTTTGAAAATTTTCCTTACACTTGATTTTACCAAAAACATAGTAGGATATGAAGCTTTAATCTTAGGCATGAGACTAGCCCTTGTTTTAGAAATCACATATCTACGTGCTTTAGGTGACCCCCAACTCATTTCCCACCAGGTTAATGGTGATTATTAATGTAAAATTAAAAAACACATTAATTATCATCAAATAGTAACTACCCTTGCCAAATAATTCACTTTTTTTACCATCGATCCTATCCATCGAGATCAAAATTCTATTGTTAATTCATGTGCTTCTTCAACATCTCTTTTTCATCCACACCAAGGTCTTACTAATTCCACTTTTCTTATCCAAACAAGAAACTACCAATATTTCATTAAAAAACAAGATTCAATTATCTTCCGCATTGAGGTTGTCACAATTTGACAAATCCCATTTTACAAAGGCATCATTTAGTTCATTGAATACCAAAGCTATCCTCCAAACATTGATTCCTATAAAAAGACTCATATTCACAAGCAATATTTTAAGTATGTCTTTTGATATAACATCCTTTAGTATCAATATGATAAAGGTAACCCACTCTATTATGTTATGAAAGAATAATTTCCTCCTCTCCTTGAATAAACAAATGGGGGCATTGATAGTGGCCACTATAATGGACATGATACCACCCACAAATGCTTATGCGTAGCATGCTTTTGGCCCACTCTTGAAAAAAATGCCACTAAATTTGCTAAAATGTATAATCCTTGAAAATTTCATGATGATGTAATTCATTTACTTTTATTTTAGCTTCAAACTATGGGTTATCTATGGCCATTCTCAATGTGAAGATTAGATCTCATAGGCAAATTACCTAGATCTTAGGATGGGCATGTCTTTATCATCACATCCATCGAGTATTTTACCAAATGGGTTGAGGTTATTCCCCTCATCAATATCACCAACACCACCATTTAAAAATTCAACCTCAATCAAATCATTTTCCTATTTGGTGTTCCTCATACTCTTATTTCAGATTGTGGTGGTAATTTTAAAAATAAAGATGTCAAACATCTCTATGATAAATTGAAAATCAATCAAAAATATTCCATGACTTATCATCCCCAATGAAATGGTCAAGTTAATTTAACCAAAAAAATTATTAATAAATTTATCCAAAAGATAATTCATTAAACATGAATGTATTGGAATCTTCGTCTATATCCCACTCTTTTGGCCTATCATATTAGCATACATATTGTTACTGGGTCAACACCATTTTCACTAGTTTATGGCAATTAATCCATCCCCCCCATTATAATTTTAGATTACTTCTCTATGTAAATCTCTTCATGGTATCATACCTAATGAATAACTATGTTAATGTCACCTTCATGCTCTTGATCTTCTTGATGAACACCATCTTTTTGCACTACAACATAATTGCCAATACAAGGCTTCAATTGCCAAAAAATATAAAAAAGAGTCAAAGTTCACACTTTTAATGTTGGTGATCTTGTCCTTAAACTAGACTACACTCATGACACATAAGATAAATACACCCAAAAAATGGTGGGGCCTTTATTTAGTCAAATATATCCTTGGTCCAGACACCTATCACCTTCAAATTAATGAAGGCCATATTTCAAAGAGCCCACCAATGCACAATTTTTAAAGAAATATTTTACCTAGATCATTCCCTTATTATCATGTTTTGTATATTATATCCTAATAACACTTTTTTTAGGATAATTACATAGGTCTTACCCTCTACAATAGTTCTCTCTTTCCATAAACCTTAGTCCTTCCTTTTGGTACTTTGGTTTCTCTTTTCTCATGAGTTACATTGTAAAATTGTAGATAAGACCTAGTCTTCCTCATGATTTTATTTTTTATTTCCTTAGTTTCCAATACTTTTTTTCACCCCTTGGGTTTTTATTTTGTGATTTTTAGTCTAAAACCATGGATAAGACCTAGCATTCCTCATAAATCCCATCTTTATCCTATTTACTTTTTACATGCTTTGTGCCCCCTCTTAGGTTTATCTTTTATGAGTTTTAGTGTAATACCATGGATAATACCAAGACTTCCTCATAAAATCACCATATTTAATTAATTTATTTTTCATTTTATATAATTTATTTGTAATGGTTATGAGTTTTTCATCCCTATTCTCAATTTTAGCTTTTGTTTCTTTTATAGATAAAATTTTCACAACCACCTATGTTAGCATGTTTTCCTACACTTCCCTCATTCTTATGATAAGGAATCACACTTTACTATCAATGTATCCCTTTTTCACCCTTTACCACATTATTTTGTGATTTAAAATAATTCAAAAAAATTCACGTCTCATTCCTACTAATTTCATTTCCTTTCACTTCATAGTGGATAAAGCAATGTCAAATTCAAGATAACACGTTTATTTCACATGGGTTAATGAGACTCATAGAAACCATGCTCTCTAATATATCTTTCTTAGAAACCAAATCCAAGTCTTCAAATGATAGTCATATTTATCACCCATTTTTGGTTCTCCAAATCCGTATGGAGGTAAAATAGAAAAATCCATCAAAATTTCAAATCTAAATCATTTGAAACAAAAGCAAATGATATACAAAAATAAACATACAAAATTCAAAATCCAAAATAACACCAAAAGACATGATTACAAGCACATATCTTATTTATAATCAAATCTCAAACTCAACATTTGGCCTCATAATAGATCCAAGGTCCATTGGGATGCATTACACCAATATATTGGAATAGGAGAATCTAATGAACTCTATAGTGATACCTAATTTCTCGTGTAAGTACCTTAGCTTTATAGTAGATTGACAACTTTTTAAGAGGTCCTGTGGAATATGGAACTCATTTTGGGAAGGTGGGTAAATTTTACGTTTTCATGTGTATAACCTTCATGGGATGATCTACATACTTATTTTGTTGACATAATATTTGTGTGGCTAAGAGAAGTTCGTCAGAGTCCTTAATGTTTAAAGTCCTCTTATTTTGACAAACCTATTTTGATTGTCTTGATTTTGTTAAAGATATTCTCTACCTTGGTTTTTCCTTCATTTTTCCCCTCTAACCATTTCATTTATCCCTTGATATGAAAGTGTGATTCTAATATATTTTCCCTCTTTTATAATTCCATATTCTTCACATCTTAAAAACATGCTAGAACTACTTTGTTTCAGTTAAATCTATTTTTATAACCAAACAATATGTTTGAGTGACTATGGACTTTTGTTTTACACCAATGCTTTACATTCTAGCATCACTTTACTTTCCTTTACCATTTTATACTATGTTACTACCCTTTTTTTGGAAACATGATTCTATTTCTACTTTCATGTACTTTATCCATTATTGTGTGAGGTTGGCTTGTCACTTCTCACTCACCAATGTTGTTTTTCCTTTTTATGCTAATTTTTTCATTGATGATGGAGTAAGGATTATTACTACTCACTCATTAATGTTGTTTTACCATTTTTATTTTCCATCTTTGTTTAAGTAAGGATTATTAATTCTTTTACCTTGATGTTTGATTACCATCCTTTTTAAAATGTATCCTTGGTTTGATTTGTTGTTTTTTCATTTCTTACTCAAGGTTTACTTGTTTGAGTTATTTGGTCTTTAGTAGCATTAGATTTTTGGATACCTAATTTAATCTAAATTTTGACTTGGTCATTTTATCTAACATATCACTTATCACCCTAGGTTTCCAAATTTCCAAGTACGCCCCATCCACATAGCATCAATTATCTTGGATTTGTTACATTTGTTTATTTTTGCTCTTTAGTTTTGTATCCTTAGGTTTCAAAAAATTAGTCTCTACACCCTCCACAATCAAAAATAAAAACATAATAGACAACCATCCAATGATAAAATAAATTCATGGTACATATTATATTTAATTTTTTATTTATTTCCATTTCAATCATTTAATTTTAGTTATTTTTTCTTTAAATTACTACAATTTTTTAACTTTAGAATTATGTGTTGTTATGTTCTTTATTGAAGCACCATCCTTTGTTAAACCTGAGTGACACATGATGAACATCGAGTTGGGTATATGTATAGACATACTATTTTCAAAATTTATCATTTACTGATGCTTTCTATCTTGTAGGAACCTATCGAGTCTCAATCTCTCTAAGTGCACACCTTAAGGGGTGTACCAAGAAAGGGGTGGGTATACCATTGGTGCTGTAAAGGATTTTTTACCAATACTACCCCTTTATATTATTCCAACCATCTCCTAAAAACTTTTCCCTGATATTTGTATCTTATTTTACATGCTCCTCTAGTCATTTTATGATTCATTATCCCTTCTCTAGCTTAAAATATTTTTTGATAGTTTATGATACACTTTTGAACCTATCAAACCTATACTCTAAATTTTAAAATTTATTTAGGGTTTAGGTCATCCCCTGACTGACTTAGACCAATACCTAATTTATATTTGTCAATAATGATATAGAGTCAATTGGGCTAACCCTGTCAGCTAAACTTTTAAAAAGGACTAGGGTTAGATCCAACTATATAAACACATCCATTTTGCCATTTTTAGATAGAAAACAAGAGTTAATTATCAATTTATGATTATTTAAAATCTCCTCTTCCACCATTCTACTTGTGGCATCATATCTTAGGGTTTCTACTTTGAGAATAATCTAGTCTTGTGAAAAAGTATTTGATGTTTTGGCATTTCTTAGTGATTCTTACTAACCATAAAACCCTCTTATAAAGAACCTTTCACCAATGGAGGGATTAAATATTTATGGATTTATCTTCAAGGTAAGTATTTATAACTTTGATCCTCTCTTTTAGTATATAGAAGTAGCATAAGTAATGGCTTTTGAATATATTACTCTATTCATACATTAGGGTTTTACCTATACATAGCTTAATTGGGATTATCTTATGAATTTTTAATTTAACATTTACTTTTATTTTTACTAACTCTCACCTTATGCCACAAGCTTTAGTGAGTGTTATATTAGACTTTACTTCTTATTCATTTAGGGAATATGAAAACATAGGACCTAGTTAGGGTTATTGTATAGTTTTGCTTGACTAGAGGCTTTATAACCCTCCCTAGTAATATTAATATTAAAATATCCCTTGTATAGGTATAATAGATCCATCTTGGTCATGACCCCATATATCTAATGTATGAATAATCAAAAGTTCAAGTTGGATTTATCTTTTTTGATCTAGGGTTGATTTATAGATTAGTTCCATTTCTCTTTACAAACATCAAGCACATTTACCACTAATATAAAGGATCTAAACTCAATACACACTATCATTGGTGTTTATCATACTATAATACTAACTGGACTCTAATTACTAGTTATAGTTACAAGTAAACTTTCTATTAGTACATTATAGAGTTCAGTTGAGCCATGAGTGCAAGTAATATCTACTCTTATAATGTTACCACATACACATATTATCCCATAGAGACCATTATTAGAGATACCCTAATGCCAGATATATGTTACATATTTTATATGGCTTCCCTCTACTCCTTTCATTTTGAGATTAGTATTATTGAGGTCCTAGAGTTCTCAGCACAAGGAACCCATTCTAGCTACAAAATATTCTACCATATGGGTCCCTATGACCCATATAATTCATAGGACACGCTAGCCAGTTTTAGAAATTCATATCACCACTTCATATGTAGTACCATATATAGATCACTCAATATATCAGGTTTTGGGACCTTAGTTACCTTTTCATAGAACATGCATGATTACCATTCATTTATTTGACACATAAAACCTTGATAGTGAGTTACTTGTGAAACTCATCAATTAGTATGTTCCTCCCTACCTTTACATAATCTCATAAACTCTTACTCTTTATATATAGTTTCAGTTTCATGTTGCTTACACATAAGTCACATCTAAAAAATACAAAAATAATATAATATGTCAATACAAAAAAAACATTCAAATATATACTTAGAAAACATATATTATATATTTTATGCATTACCATATTTACATATCTTATATTTTTCAAACACTACATATTTTATCTATCTTACTATAGTCATATTTTTCATACATAAATTGCTTCACTTGTTCTGCTTGAATGTCTATAGATTTTACAAGACCTAGGTCCACTACATATATTCAAGTTTTCTACTATCTACCTACTAGGGTAATATACAAAGATACATGGGTTCTTAATTTTATACATTCATCCTTTTGGGAGTATCATATATATTTTTGATTTTTAGGTTACATATTTTTAAACTCTACCTCACATATTTAGTATTGTTATATCTTGATATTGATCATCCTACATCTACCCAACTTTTTTGCCATCTACTACTACTTTAGACTGAACCTATTTACATCTTATCTCTTATAAAAATTTGTACCACATGTTCATATATACTTTCACTTATAGATTTCATACTTTATAATTTATTAGATCTCTATGCTTCTTCTATTTGAGGTCATTTCAATATGCCATTACTCTATGGATCTATGCAACTTATTTTAATTATATGTATGCTTTGGACATGTGCCCATGTCCTTATGTTTGGTTTCTTTATTATGTTTACAAACATTTTAATGTGTCTCTCCATGTGGCTCTAATATATATTGCTTAGTTTTTGTGTATGTGGACATTTGAACATGCTCTTGTATGTCTTGATTTATCATATTTAGTGACATGTGCCCATGTCCCTTGTATTGTGTCCTATTTTCCTACTTTGGGTGCCTCATGTATGTTATATGTATGTTTTATTTTATGCATCATGGTCATCATAATTGTTTCCTTATTAAACACTTAAATTTTAGATTCTATGAGGGACCTAATTAGGGTAAATTTTAGTGGTTATTCTTTATTAATTCATGAATATTTTAGATTTAAAAATTACCATTTGGCTATTTGGAGGAGGTGGTGAACAACTTAGATTTTCTTATATTATCTAGGTGTACTTATGTTTTATAGGTTAGCTCACCTATTATTTAAATTAAATTTCATACATATAAATACAGTTCTCCACTCTATCAAAAGTTAAAATTAGCTTATTCACCATTATATGTAAACAAACATATATCCATATACTCATAATGACAACTTTTAGTATCAAGAAAGTAATGAAGTAAGTTTTAGGCAATGGTGTTGAATGAAAACATGTTACCAAGTGATAAAAATATAGTAAATGATAAAAATGCTATCAAATGATAAAAATATTGAGTAGTGATAATAATGTTATCTTTTGACATTAGTGTTGTTGAATGGTAATAACACTACTAAATTACAACAATATTGTTGAATGATAGAAATGTTATCGTTGCACAACAATCTTTATCATTAAAAATCAATTTTATTAAATGAGATTATTACTATCAAGTGACATCATTATCTTCATTTGGTAGTATTGCTATGAAATGAAAACATTTCTACCATTTTATATCATTGCTATTAAATAATAGCATTATTGTCTTTCAAAACTATTACTATCAAATGATAACATTTTTATCATTTGATAGCATTACTATCAAATGACATCATATATGTCATTCAGTAGAATTTTTTCTATTCACCATATATTATATCATTAGTAATGATAAGGTGTGATCCACAAAAATACAAGGTTCAGTCTATCTATAGATTTTCTATAAAGTCACACACCTATCTAGATTTTTCTCCCCATTATGATTCATATGTCCATTCACCTTCTCATCTAAACATCATGTTTTAACTTTCACTAGAATTTTGAAACACATACTTGTATATTCACTAAAAAAACCCAAGTTAATATATATATATATATATATATATATATATATATATATATATATATATATATATATATATATATATATGGCAGCTAAAACCTACCCTCGACCTCATGCATCTCCCCTTCTTACTTGGGTGTTGTGATGAACATCATTCCCCATCCCCCTAGGTAACTACTTAGTTTTTACTCAGACTTGTTGTTCATATACATTGATATATCTATCTTGAAGGCCTTGTGAATGATATATTTAATATACATCATAAAATAAAAACTTATGGTCAGATTATCTTACAATCTAATGTTATGTATGCACATCATATTGGTTTATTACACATATATCATATATGTTATAGCTAACACACATTTTATAGATATATATTTTTTTAGGATAGCTATTGCATAGGTATAAAAACTACCTTCAAAATAGGGGGGATTCATATAGGTTTTTTAGAGAGATAAAGCTATCCAAATGCACTCAGAGTCTATTTTTCATCTCAAAGGCACATAAGATAAAAAAATGTTTTAGGTAAACATAGTGGTAAATAGTGACACAAAAATTATTTCTAGTTGTACATAAATAAGAACAATTAGACATTAGTGCCTAGATTGAGACATTATAACCATAATTTTATACTATCCAAGATATGTCACTACTATCTAGTAGCCTTATTTTTAGGAAATTCTAGATTGGACAAAAAAGTATGTCTATGTTTACATAAGTTTAGTTTAGCTCAGATTCATACTAGTTTTATTATATTTGGAGCATCATGCATGAAATTATCATTCTTCTTTGGTTTAAATAGTTAGATATATATTATTAAAACTCAATCCATAATCCATATACTTATATATTAGATTTGGGGGAATGTGTGTAGAACATTCTTTTTGTATTGTCACTTATACAATGGTTAATCAGATGGAATGACAAACTCCATGCCATTATATATATCATACACATCAAAAACAATGTTACAAGTTACACACCATATTCATGCCTTACTCCATCTATAGTGGTTGGTATTTTTGAGTGGCCTAAAGCTGCCTAATATTCTTGAGTGGTTGTAGATCCAAAATACATAGTTTTAATTATAGTTATACATCTCTAGTTACATTACACAATTTCAATTTTATATGAATCTAGTACACATGGATAGGCAATGATGGATTCATATTATAATTGAATTATTGATCCACCTATATAATAGGGTTAGACACACCATCAGTCTAATCTAAGTTATTCATAGGTCATGATCCACCAATCAAAGGTGGGAAATGATGGAGTCAAAACTAGATTGAGTTATTGAGCCACCTACACATGGGGATTGTTCAATCCATTAGATTAGTCCAAGTTATTCACTAATTTATCACTATATACATGCACACACATAGGTTATCACCAACTTTATGCATTGGTTTATGTAACTAGTGAGGTGTATTAGTTCCTTTCCTCTCTTATCTATTTACATAGTTTTTCTTTTATTTTTGGTATTTCTAAAGTAAGGATTTATATATAAACATTTCATTTGTAGGACATGAAATATATAATTCTTCACATACTTAAATTGAGATTCATGGGATTTACCTCTTATGAAAATCTAGCTATGTTTCTTTTTCCTTTATCCTTGATATTTTTCTTTGTTATATTTTTAGAATAAAAGGGTGGAAAGTATAATCATCTAAAAATGGCACTTGAGTGCTAAGAGTGTTACTTTATACCACCCATCCATAACTTATCCCTATACCTATATTAGGTCCTAATTAGGTAATTATCTAGCCTTAGTGTTGGCCACACACATCCCTAAACATCCTTAAAGTAGTCTTATAACCCCACTTTAACATCTTGGCCCTTAGTGCCTCAAGATTTTCCACCTAGACACTAGCACCATAATTTGGACAGTAATGGTCCATGATACTAGTTTCTTAATTTGGGAGTTATTGTTGTTTTCTCTCTTTTCTATACCAATTGATATATTTTCAAATGATAAACCACATAGGGTCAACCTATACCTCTTTTAAGACCCAAACAAACACTAGAACAATATATATATATATATATATATATATATATATATATATATGACTTTTATCCCTTTATCCACTAGAAGGAAATTAGATGCAAATTACACAAATAAACTCAAAACATGTTATGCACAATCAAGGTTATCAATCCCTATTCTTCCATACTTATTCATAAAACCATCTAAAACATCCCTAAATTTAGATTACTTATATTATTAATTTCAAGAAAATTCAAAGCACTCAATCCAACATTCATACTAGCTTTACTTGAATTTGTAACAACACTTAAGTTGGGAGAACTAGATTAGGTTTGATCACTCTTTGGGGTATTATTATGTAGGAAAATATCATGATAAGGGATGTTGATTATGTCTATCTAACCCCACTAAAAACACACTTTGTTACTTTTGCCAACCAAATTCCTGAGAAACATGGAGGTTTAGGGTTTGTAAAAAAAACCATTCAAAATGGGTCATCTATAGATATAAAAAAATTGTGTGCATAGGAATATACTTGGCAGACCTAGACACATGTGTACCAAAAATATTAGAATAATAATCCATAGAGGAAACTAACACCAAAATAGGGACACTATGCCACATGGCTCTATTATTTTATTATGGAGATACTATCTAGGAAGTGTTTTGACACCTAGATCTTATTAATGACACTAAAATTTGCCTATGTCTTAGTTTATAACCTCTAGATGTCCTATTTAAGTTAATTTATTACTAAGCACTTATTTACATTATTTATTATTATTATTATTAGAAAGGTCAAACTAGGTATATTATATTACAAATTAGTGGTTGTATCTATTACATATTTCTACTGTCATTTACTATGCTCAGCCCTTTAACAACCTATGATTTACATCTACTACGTCTTAAATAGTTAAATCAACTATGTACATCATTTATACATTTACCTACACATAATAATCTTATATGTTACATGGCATATTTACAAATTATATAATTATATTATCCTTTTGAGGTAAGGTGACTACTAGTTTATACTTACCCTCACCTCAAAAGTGGTAGGGGGAAGGGGGAGTAAATCATTGGGGGAATGTTATAGAGTCAAGGCTTTCACACTTTCCCAGCTTCAAATTTCGATGGGGGCATGTTAAAAATAAATGACTTTCACACTTATTCAATAGTAACTAATTTCATATTATAATGGGGGCATGATATGGAGACATGTTATCCAAACTTATGCGACTTATTAGTTTTATATTTTAGTATGGTCATATCATGGGAGCATGTCTTCCATATTTTCAAAAGTTTAAAATTATCTGAATTGCATAGTTATAAGATTTAGATACACACTTGTGGCAACATTGTATATATTAGTACCATTATTATACCCAAGATTTAGATTGAAACATATATTAGGTGAAAATTCCATGTAAAATAGTACCTTAAATTTCAAAATAAAATAAAATTTCAAATATCTTTATGTACTTTAGCCTACAACATGATGGAATTTTATGGAATCCTATTGAACCAATCTACTATAGTAGATGGTTAAATTTTGGAAAACTTAAGGTGATTGCATCACTCAATATCACCAAGTTTAAAGGATGGAGGGATGAAATCAACCACCCACACTAGATTTAGAAGGTGAGTTGACTTGTATCACTCAAGCCCACTAGGTTATAAATACATTTGGTTTGGACAATTGAGATAATATAAACTATTGGGTGGTAACTCATCTTGTCTCCATGTTTGGGGTAATTTTCCTTCCAATATTTACATAATAGTTGACTTTAAAGTTTTATTATTATCTTAAACTCAACTCTAATTACTAAAAATTAAACATCTCTTCAATTAAAATTACCAAAAGGAAAAATGGTTGAATCAATACACAAGTGTACTCCTGAACTTTATCTCTTTACATTCAAGAATTTGAAATTCTTTCAATTTTATATTATATGCATTGATTATATACTTTAACATGTTCTTAGTTTTATTTCAATCATTATTAAAGCACCCCAGTGTAACTCATGCAAAGTAAGGTGTGTTATCTATGCCTAGGAATGATTTCATTTTCATTTAAATTATAAATTTCATTACTAGATTTTATGGGTAGAAGTTGACACTAAATATAAATTATATAACACCTAAATATTATTTACTTATCAATTTCTTATCATGGTTGTACCATTAAATTTATAAGACCATGTTGTTGAAAGGCTTGTATCTAGTATATCTTGTGCTGATTTCTTATCTCTTAGTTTGACCATACATTATTATAATGACTAAGAATTTTGTATTTCTCAAAGTTATATAAACTTTATTATTATCATTATTTTCATGTTTTTTACCTATACCTATTTTATATATTCTTGAACACTTGCATCCTAACTAAATTCCTATATTGATGCTATTGTCATGTCAAACTAATTATTAGTTACCCTAAAGTCATCAAATTTGAAAATGGAATAAATCCATATGGTAATAATAAGTGCTTTTATGTGTGTGATATTTACTAAATGGGTATATACATATACATATACATACATACATATATATATATATATATGTATGTATGTATGTATATGAGATCAACCCTCATTCATTCCTTACCTAGCATAGACCTAAAAAATCACAATGAAACTTACCAAAGGTAACAAATCAAGAATGAAAGTAAAAAAATATTATATATTCTCTCTTATTTCAATATCAGTCATATAGAATACCCATATATAGGTTTTATGTACTAAATAAGAATTTTATGAGCCATTATTTCTATGTTGCAGGAGAGATCACTCTTTATACTTGTTTATCACACATCGCGTCTTCATACACACATAAGCCCACATGTCAAGGATAAATACATAATTATGAGGACATATTAAAATTAATATATATATGTAGGTATTTCCCATTGATATAGGGTTACTTGGGGAGGCTTGACAATATGTGCCTACTAATCTATTTTTCCCACAATCACCCCAAGGGTGAACAAGCTAGGGTTTGATCATTTGACAAAGACCAATAAACTATACATAATATCTAATCACACCAAAATAAATGTGATAACAAAACAAAAACATTTCAAATTTTCACACATAAATATAGCTAATATTCTATACCAGACACCTGTGACCACATCAAATAATAGTGTTGATAAAACTATCTAGATCTAACACAAGCATCTAAGGCTCCAAAATCCAAATTATACAACCTAAATATTTTTATAAGATATTGATATAGTCAACTTAAAACTTATTTAAACCTAAATATATATACACAGTAAAGCATCTAAGTAATATTATTTATAGTTTATTTAAATATCAATCAATAGTTGTACTTTCCATTTTAGCATATCTCAGTATTATAAATTCATAACACTATTTATTTGAGTTGAAAACTTAAAAAGCCTTATATAGATCTATTTATCACCCTTATGCTTATTTGTATATATATTATTACCCTATTGTATATTTTTTGTCACTTGGTTTTTTACTCTTTGAGGACATGTCTCATCTCTCCTAATCCAAGTGGCACAATTGAAACACCTCTAGACTATGGGTGAGCCTAAGAATGAGGTGAATCTCTAGATAGGGCTACCTCCCTTGATGTACCACTTTGGATCACTAATATACCTATGTTTGTGAGGGAAAAGGGAGAGATAAAATTGAAATCAAACTATCCTAAGGGAGGTGATACACAAAATTAGTTGATGACTACCAACCAACTGCATGTTACACATGAGAACAAGGGACTAACCAAGCATACACTTCTCCAATTTGCATCTTCTCATATCAATGTTTCATTATGAGGTTATGTTGAATTTTTAGGCTAAGAGGACTAAACAAGAGGTATAAAGTGACACTATTGAATATGATAACACACTCAACCTTGAAACTTCATGTAACACTTCACATGACCTATAAGAAGAAGCTTTCAAACTAAAAATAACTTTGAGAATGAGATAACATGCTAAGGAAACAAGAGTCATCACTAATCACGATCTATCATCCAAGTAAAAAACAATATGAAGATTCATATAAGAGGTAAAAATAAATATTATTATTGATCAAATGGTATGTAAAAGATAAGGGCTTTGTTATACTCAAGTGCAACATAATTTACAAAGGCCAAAATGGATAGTTCATATAGAACTTGAGAGAGAGAGAGGAGAAGAGAGAAGTAAAAAGGTCACAAGGACAATTTTCAAGCTGAGAAAATGAGTTATTTATTCATGAGAAAGGAATTTTAAACTTATCATGAAAATTTAAAAATCACAAATGTCACCCCAAGTCATTAAACTATTGAAATGTGGCATAGGAGTTCTCATTCTAGCTCAAAAAATTGCCTTCATGATTTATCCCTATTTGAACATCCTAAGAATGATTAGGGATTGGTGTGATTTTTTAAATTATGGGTAAGGGTTTAATACATGAATATACATTAAATTTTTATAGTTCTAATCATATGTAATCTTCCCAAAAATAGCTATCACCATCTGTAGTCCAAGAAACTCCTCTTTCCCATACCTTACACACATGGCCTAAAATTTGGATTTATTTTCCCATGAAAAATATAAAATGGAGTGAATAACATGTTTTAATATCCTCCATTTACTTATAGTCATAATTCACACGTTAAAAATCCATCCACTTGAAGCTTTCACAATTCTCACCATCTTGTTCACTATGCCAACTTTGACTAGTTAAGATGAAGTAGCTAGTAGGAACTCTTAAGATTTTTTCCAAGGCATTAAATTACCATATTTAGTTATTAAAATTATATATATTCCTCCAAAAATTTATTTAATCCATTGAATGTTCTTAAAACTTGCATAATACACAAATTAATCAACAAACCCCTATTTTATACTCCATCCATACAATTTTGTATAGTTCAAAAGCATGGAGAGTATCTTTAGAGAGTTTCCTACAACATAAAATCACCATTCTAGGAAAAATATTCCATTTTAGTTAATTATCTCTTTTGTTTCCTCAAATTGGTCACTAGCAAGGGTTTTGGTGAATCTAGGCCTATTTTGCCCTCTTGAAGTTAGTTCATAAATATGAGATGTTGAATTTTCAAAAAACATTCAAAATATCAATGTATATAACTATTTTAAAATTTTACAATCTTATTTAGCTCCCATGCATAGCATCCCAATAAATATGAGCAACCAAACCTCTCCTATTAAGCTTGTTTATCCACTTTGTATAAATCTAAGTTGTCTTTGAGAAAAAATATGTCATTTGTGTGCTTCCTCTACATTATTTAGACTTTTAAACATATAATATTACCTCATACACATTCCCCAATAGTTTTAAAATCTTATCTCATGATAAAAGTGAAAATGGTTCTCCATTTGGCTTTAGGCCTAATCATGCCCAATAGGCTTGCCTACAACCCTTGTGTTCTAGGACATCTAGTTGGAATTATTTTGATTAAATAATATTTAAAAAATATATAATTATCCATAAAAAATTATTTAAAAATTTATAATTCCCACCTACATCTATAAATGAAAATGACCTTTCATTTGGGCACTAGGCCAAAACCCTACCCAACTAAACTTTACTATAACCTTAAGGTTTAGAGCACCTTGTTTAGTTAAATATTTATATGATTGGTTATTTATTATTTATTATGTTTAATAAAACATTAAAAACCTATTTTAAATTTTAAAATATATAATGGCTCATCCCTCTATTTCCTTTCTTGAAACCTATCAGTTTATGCCTAAGGGGAAGTACCCTCTATTCGAGATAAAACAGAGGGTACTTCCCCTATTTATTCATACCATTTGTATATTTGAGAGGGTTATTGAAATTTTAAATATTATATATACCAAATTTTATCCTTTTATCTAATCATTTTACCATCTAAAATCTTTGATAACCAAGACATACCTGTGTAGAGAGAAAACTATGTGCAGGCCTCTCCCAAGTGGACTGTATGATGCATCATTAGAACCTTATACCTTCTCTATATCTAATATGAGGGTTTTATTATGATATTATTATTAATAATTTGTTAAATATTTACCACAAATTAAACCTCCTATGACTTTTATTTTCACTTTCACTTAATAAGTATGAGTGTGACTTTTGACTATGTTATGTGTGCATGACATTGTACCTATAGGTAGTTTAGGAAGGACTAGGATTGAAAATAGTGTATTTACCTCTTATAACCTTCCAATAACTTATATAAATTATTTTTATATATTAATTCATGTTTATTAATATACAAATCACTAAAAATCATTACCTTTTTATTCATTGCATGAGACAATCATTTACAATTGGTTGTAAGTTAGCATTTGGCATAATGGGACCCCTGTGGGTACATGTTGGATCTTGAAAAAAAACCATTTAACTCTTATTAATTATATTTTAAATCATACAAATCACCTTAAACATTATCCCAAGTTTATATCTCTAATGCTTAGGACTTTTCCATGGGTGATGTGGATTTTGACCTTGGATGTAGGTGAATAACCTTGGAATTAGGCATGCTTGTAGGTGCAAATGTGGTCAAAACTCAATATATGAGCCTCTTCTAAAGATAATTTTACTCATGGTATTTATTTTATCTTAATAATATTATTTGAAATTTATAATATTATTTTTTTATACTTAATACATCAATGATCACTCAAAGGTTCAAAACATGTAGATGATAATGGAGAAATTCAATGTTTAAATGTGTAACTTTGAGGCCTCTAATGACCAAAATCTATCAACCCTCTTCCCTCAAAAATCTACCAATTCCTTATCCTATGTGGATAATACATTATAAACACATTATTATTCATCAATATATTTGGTAACCATATTATATGTTATTCAAAAAATTCCCCTAGAGCTTTGTTTTCCTATTTTAGGGAAAATGTCCTTGAATGAAGTCATCTCATGTTTAGAAGTGACTCTCAACTTTTCCTAGTAGTTTATCTATCCAAATAGGTTTTCTAGGATCCCTTAGACACACAAAAACTTTATTAATTATTCCATAACTTATTTCAACACTTTGAAAGGGGTCCTCAACTCTATGTTTAGGTCACCTGTAGGTGAACATTCCATAATGCAGGTAGTAGATGAAAATTATAGGTAAAAAACATGATTTATGAGATTAAAATGAGTCTTGAGATCCTTTAATGATTCTAAATATACTATTTTAATTATAAATACCTTTCTTAGCTCAAAACTCACTTTTAACACAATTGAACTTCATAAGATACCTATACATGTTCATTAATGGTAGGTGACTATGTAAAATTATAGTGGATAGAATTTGAAAAATGTATGTTGATGAATGGTATCATTAACCTACTTAGGCTCATTATAAATCCATAAAATTAGTGTTTGGCCTTATTATAATCTTGATACAAGTCTCAAAACACCTGTTCTAATGTGAAAACCTCCTATAAACAAATGTTACAGAGCAAACAATGATGTTTAGTGGATAGTTAGTGTGGTACATGAACTTACAACCAACCTACATCCTCTTCAAATATTAAAATAGATTGTATTAGGTTATTTATTCCTTTAATAAGTATATAAATCCTCACTACAACTCCATGAACATGCTAAACAAGATTTATACATGTGACTGCAAGAGAAAATGAGTGGAGAGTTGACTATGAGAAAGGCAAGACTGAATACCTATTCAAAACATGGTGTTATGAGACTAAACATGAAGGAAAAGTGATAAATAGGTCCTTCAGACATATGTAACACCATATTATATTCACATGAGACATATATATAATTCCAATAATCTACAACAAGGAATAACCTTACTGAAGCTTCACAATGGTGACATATTCCTACAACATGAGTTAACTTGCTCATAAAAACACCATGAAACATTAAAATAAACATGAAGATAGTTTTATAAGAGATAAAACATCATCTAAATTCAAAATAACCAACTAATTTTTATGGACTTGTGTAAAATGGAGAAAAACTTATAGGGTGTAGGAAACAGTGATGAAAAAATGTAGTCAGCTTGTAAAGGATGATTCATAAATCATGGTTGACCAATATTCAAAATATTTTTATGTAAATGGATATCTCTAAGTTTACTACCACTTCCAAAACATTTTTGACTTTAAACCTTCTCAATTATTTGTACCAAGCACAAACCTATTGACTACTTCTATGTGTCTAGAAAGGTAAATAAGGAGTGTAATGATTTTAGCTATAAAATTGCACTTTAAAATCATATAAAGAGTGTAAAAAATCCATAGGAAGATGAAGAAATGTTACATGGACTTATACCACATGTCACCTTCTCTCATGGGCCATACAAGTGCTAAACTTCCTCTTTTTAGTTATTTTCTTGATCTTTAATTAGATAACCTATAATATTCATATGGATCTCAAATTATTGATAGGTAATATGACTTACTAGAAAATTCAGAGAAAATTAGGACACTTATACACCTTGGAAACTATGCTGCTTACATTTATGATGCCTAAAAGCCTTCTAAATGACTCAAAATGACATATTGACTAATTAGATCATGATAAAGGCTAAAATAACATTAAATGACATAAAGAAACATATAATAGACCCTATTAAATAATATTAAATATATTATAAACCTCTAAATATCAAGTTTTTACTTGTAGTGGTCCTAATTTGACCTATAGGTCAAATTTGGTTAACAGATTGGTGACTCATAGGGGTAATATGCTTGATATACTAAAGATCAATAGACTTATCATTATATTGGGCTTAGGTATTCATATAAATTCTAACACATAGAAAGATGAATTTTATCATTGATAACAATATTTGATCAAGACAAGACCAATTGATTACCTCAACCTCACAAAATAAGGGACACACAAATGAAGCAAAAAAACTAACAAGACACACACACATGTAATCAAAGCACTTAGAGAAATTATAAAAACAAATGACTATGCACAACTATAAACTAATAATAACTCATTTCTAGTATCAAAAGGAAAGTTTCTTGAATCTTCTACTTTATGAGATGAATCATGGTGCCAAGTATGTTACTCTTTGGATTAGATGTTTTGTAGATCATACCTATTCCTTGGCACTTATTTTGATATGATCTGAAGTATATCATCCTTAAATATGTATCCAATTTATATATATCACTCTTGAACTTGTATGCATACCTCATAATGCTACCCACTCTTCATCTGATGATCAACTTGTGTCTTCTAAGTAGGCATGGCTTCAAGAGGAGTAGTTTCTTATTCTATCCTTCAAGAGATGGTGTCTTTCTCCCAGATGGTGGAGAGGAGATAACCCATATTTATTATTTAAAACATGTCATCATGGGATGCATATGTTTCTTGAAAGGATAAGATTGAAAAGTTACTTTTCTTTACATACTCACTTGAGTGTCAAGGCTACCTTCTCCATTTCTGATTAAATCATAGTGTCTTTAAAGAAGAGTGTATCCTACTCCAATGAATACAAACAATTCATCTAGAGGCTTATTAGGAAATTTTTCTTTCCAACACATTATATATTTCATGGTGATGGAAGAACCAATGGTGATTTCCTCTTCTTTGGCAAAAGGAAAAGATTCTTCCATATCAACCCAATCAAGAGTTTCCACACAAAAAATCACCTCTTATTCAAAATTTAGGACCTATTGAGGGATCTAAAATTTAATATAAACTATCATAACCTGATTTTTATTCTCAAGGGATGCAATATATTCAATCTCCTTCTCCTTCTTGGTGATGTCAAGACTAGGCATCTTGAAATCAAGTTATTTACTCCAATGGGGCTGATAAGGAGCTATGTTTTCATCAAAAAAGAGTTATGAATTATTTTAAACCAATTAATACTCTTTATTTTCCCATACCATATGTCCATGAAGGTAAAGGGTGATGTGGTGAGGATAACATGAACTAGTTGGTGGAGGTGGCACATAGAACTCAACATCAGATTTTGGGGGTTCTTGAGGAAAGGAAGGTATACCTTAGACTAAAATAACTTGGTTTTCTTCCTCCAATTTGAAAATCACTTAATTTACATCTTATTCAACTTGAAAACTATCTTTAGGAAGGTTATATGGGTTGTTTTTATTCATAGGATCTTATTTTGGGTCTAAACCTCCCATCACACCTTGACTTAGTAATTTCATCCTTGACTCTAACTCTTTAATTTGCTTGGATAGGTTCTCTTAGAAAAGTATATCTGTAATTTTATAATAATTGTAATGAGGATAAGGAGTACAATAGTTTTGACATGTGAGACAAGGAGTTTCTTGAGGAAGGGTGGGAGGGGCTTCCATAGGATCAAGTTTTTCTTCAACTTCATACTATTTATCTAGGCTTTTCTCCTCTGTATTTCCCCATGATTCCACTACCTTATTATATCTTATGATATTAGGATTAGGAGTGTCTTTTTAAGGTAAATATTTACTTTGAGGATGGGATGAAGTGTTTAAGACACTTGGGATCTCCTTATGCTTTTATTTTCCACCTTGTCTGCAACTTGGAATGTCATATCTAAAGGTCTCCTTTTGAGGAGGGGATTTAATAGGAGAGGGAAATGAGGGATTAAAATCCACTTTATTTTATGCAAATATGGATTTATTTATTTAAATATTGGTTATCTAAATCTACCTATCAAGGCTTGCTTAAAAAATAAGGATTATCTTTTCAACTCTCTTTTCCAACTAATTAGGAAAAGGATGACTTTGACAAGCTTGATTAGGTTCATGAGTAGGAATCATGTAGGATTGATAATAATTTTGGGGAAGTGAATATGAGGACTAATATGTTTTATAAGGTTATTCCTCATAAACACTTAGCCTATATTCTAAGGATGTAATCAAGCCACCTACATCTAACATCTCACTAGTGAGCATTTGTCAATTGGCTCTCTCAATATGTACCCACTCTCTATTGTCTAGTTCTAATGCATCTCTCACCTTATGAATGAGATGTCAAAGAACATATTAACCATGTCCCCTTAGTTTACAAATCTTTATCATGTACTTATCATAACCCAAGAGAGTTTTATTGAAAGTGGAAATGGATTTAGTTGATAAGTGGATAGGTTGACTAAGAAAAGCAAGATATTGAGGAGGCTAGTTATAGGACTGATAAGGGTCATGTTGGAGTTGATAGGGATCACAAAAATACTAGTAATAATCACACCAAGGTTGATAAGGAATTCCATAAGCTTTATATACTTCACCAACTTGTGTAAAATAGTACTCAACACCAAAGTTAACCATGAAACTTCATTGGGAGGAAATAACATAATGAAAATTACCAACAATATTTAAAGGGAAACCTAGACTAATTGACCAAGTGATGTAACTTTAGAGTTACCATTGATTCTTTGATAGATGCCTCCAAAGTTTGATGTGTTGAAAGACAAAAAAAAATCCTTCAACTTCTTAGATGAAGATTCCCATTGGGTATGACAAAAACTATTGTCACTTGAATTTTCATCCTTTAAGGAGATGTCTCAGTTCTCCTCAACCAAGTGGCATAATTGAAAAACCTCTAGTTTGTGGGTGAACCTAAAAATGAGGTGAATCTCTAGATAGGGATAGATCCATTGATGTACTACTTTGGATTACTACTACACCTATGTTTATGAGGGAAAAGGGAGAGAGAAAACTAAAAGAAAACTATCCTAAGGGAGGTGATACACCAAATTAGTTGATTATTACCAACTACTTGCATGTTAGACATGAGAACAAGGGACTTAGCAAACATACACTTCTCCAATCTATATCTTCTCGCATCAATTTTTTATTATGAGGTTATGGTGAATGTTTAGGCTAGGAGGACTATACATTAGGTCTAAATTGAATAGGCTAACTCACTCAACCTTTACACTTTCTAGAACACTTCACATGACCTACAAGAAGAAGATTTATAACTACAAATAGGTTAGAGATTCAGGTAACATGCTAATGAAATAAGAGTCAAAATTAATCAATATCCATCATCCAAATAAAAAAATGCTATGAAAAGTCATGGAAGAGGTAAAAATAAGTAGTATTATTGATCAAATGGTATGCAAATGAGTATGGGTTTTCCATACTTAAGGTGGAACATAATTTACAAAGGCAAAAATGGTTAGTTCTTATATAACTTGAGAGAGAGAGGATAAGAGAGAAGTACAAAGGTCATAAATACACTTATTAAGTTGATAGAATGAGTTACTTGTTCATTAAAAAGGATTTTTAAACTTATCATGCAAATTCAAGAAGAACGAGTTTCACCCCATTTCATGAAACTCTTGAAATATGGTGTAAAAGTTCTCATTTTGGCTCAAAAAATTGCCTTCATGATTTAACCCTATTTGGACATTATAAAACTAATTCAGGATAGGTATGGTGATTGGAATGAGGTATAAGGGTTTCAAAAACACCTTTCCATTATTGGTTGTAGTTTTAATCATTAATAATCTTTCAAAAAAGAGCTATCACCCTCTATAGTCTTAAAAACTCCTCTTTCCCACACCTTCCACACTTGGCCTCAAATTTTGTTTCATTATACCATAAAAATGCATAAAAGGGAATGAATTACATGTTTCAAGACCCTATATATCATTAGAGGCATTAGGCATGCCTTAAAAATCCATCCATTTGAAGCTTTCACACTTCTCACCATCTTGTTCATTATGCCATCTTTGACTAGACAAGATGAAGCAGCTAGTAGGAAGACTTAGGAGTTTTTCCTTAGAATTAAATGACCATATTCAATTATTAAAAGTCTATATCTTCCTCCCAAACTTAATTTTATCTCTTGAATGTTCTTAGAACCTTCAAAATGCATTAAAAAATCAATAAAACCTTGTTTTATATTCCATCCATACAATTACATATAGTTCAAAATTATGGGGAGTACCCTACAACATCCAATCATCATCCTAAGAAAACTATGCTATTTGGGTGCATTATCTCTTTCATTTCCTCAAAATAGTTAGTAGTAAGGGTTTTAGTGAGTATAGGCCTATTTTACCCTCTTAAGGTTAATTAATAAATATGGGACATTGAATTTGAAAAAAATTACACAAGATCAATGTATAGGACCCCTGTCAACTTGTACATGATTAATAAATATGGGATATTGAATTCATAATCGAGATAATAGTTATAATTATAGAACTCAACCTCTAGATGTTTTAAATATTTATAAGGTTGTATATTGGCAAGAATAGTGATGTTAATCCCATCATGGGGAAACTTAAGGAAATGATGCAAGGTGGATAGAATGGCATGTACTTTTTTCGATATTTTTATCCTAAAAATATCATTACATATAATACACTAAGGGAGAACCCATTTATTTTTTAGGAAGAATTGTGAAACCTCCAAAATACCCATCTTTCCCTTTATGTTTTGTGGAATAAGGAACTCTATATATAATTTGCACTTATGCAAATTACTTCATGGGCTTTGGATCCTTTGAAACACCCAACACCCAAACTGGTGGAATTTCAAACCCACCATGCACTTTGCATGTTTTCATAATGTGTAAAATACATGGTGGGCTCTAGATCCCATGAAGCACCATCATCTAAAATTGGTAGAGTATGGAACTCACCATGTACTTTGCATGTTTCATAATGAGAAAATTTCAAGGTGGACTTTGGATCCTACCATGTACCCAGCCAGTGGAATCTAGAACTCAGTGTGCATTTTACATATTATCATAACATGAAAAATTCATGGTGGAATCTGCATCCCACCATGTACATAACCCATATAAGTTGTAACTCAACATACACTTTACATGCTCCACAACGTGCAATGTGAATCGAGGGTTCTAGGTTCAAAAAATATTATCACATACGATTGTACCTATCTTGATTTTGTAGCTTGTTATTCAATTTCTTAGTGAGAAAATGGAAAAACCTCCAAATGGGACCTTGGAAATTTGAGGTTAATCTTTGGATAAGTCCAACATCCTTTCAATAAATTTGATGCAAACTGATAAAATGCCACTTTTGTGGAAATCTCACTCTTTATTGCTTTTGAATCCTAAACTAGGGTTTTGATGAGGAAAAGGGTTGAAGAATTAAAATTCATATAAAATTTAAAATATGGTGATTGTTCCAAATATTTTATAGTGTATTTTAATTCTCATTTGATAAACACAATAGAATACAAAATATGTTGAATTTTTGTTAGCACAGACTCATATAAATAGAAATTAGATGTAGTATTTTAGCTATTTTTCACAAAAGGTAAAAGGATCTTTATTTCAAATAGTATTTTCAAGAGGGTAAAATACCACAAATTAATTTATTAAAACTGAAACAAAGAGACAAAAATTACACAAATAATTAAATATCTTGCACACACACAGAGATATCTTAAGACAAGAAAGGTAAATATTCAACTTTATTTCTCTCCAAAGGTTACAAATTTTAGTAAATACATTCAAAATGTAGAAAATATAACTCAAAGAAAAAGATAGATTAGGCCATGGGGTCTACCCATATTTATACCAAATATCTCCAACATAAAGTATAGTTGATAAAACTTGAATGTCAAGTTAAAGGAAGTCATGTAAATCTGAAACATCTCATGCAAAAGAGGCATGTTATTCTATTTATGGAATTTATAGACATGTGGAACAATTGGAAAATGGCATGCATAAGCTGGGCATGACCTCTAGTTTAGCATGGTGTGGTTACGCATGGATAGAACTATTGTATCTCCATGCAAGGCTTCTTCATCTAGAAGTGGCTGAAAATAACTTCATCATGCAAAAATAAGTGCCCAAAATAGAACTAGTCTTTCCAAAATAAAGGATAACTTTGAAAAATAATTCAAGTTACTTTTTCATGAAAAAAAACCTAACTTAAGTGAGACTTTTACAAATTTTAAGTCTTTATCACTTTTTCCAAGATGAACCATGAAATTTTAATTTCATGATTTTGCACTTTTTAACAATTCATATTTATCAACATGGAAAGTGCAATTTTCACTTGTGATTTTTACATCTTTTACATTATCAAAAAATATAAAGTGTAAAATACATTTTTCTCTTTCTCAAAAAGAGTTATAAAAAATATAGTTGTAATTTTGTAATAAAATTACAAATTATGAAGTTTTTGAAATTAAATTACAATGAAAATATAACATTTGGAAACATTCATCAGAGAGGAAGATTAATTAATGTCCAAAATTTCTTTAGCTTTCTCATCATTCTTATCCTATAGCTTCTCAATAAATGCATCAAAGGACTTGAATATTTCTTATTTGAATTATGGATGTAGCCCTTAAGATTAGATATTGGAGGTTGCATAATTTGCCTAAACATTAAATAATTATCTTCTAAAAGTCCTGATTCCTTGCATCTCCATCTTGATTTTGTCAATTTATTTTTCATAACTAATGAACTTATGGATAAAAATTAGGATGAAGACTGTGTCTTTCATAGATTGTTTCTCAATTATCACATTGAAATTATTCTAGACCTAATCTGACTAAAGGAGACTATTGGCATCACCTATTGGTTAGCATGTTATTGAATTCATCATGCCTTCAATCTCATACAATACATCAACTACCTTATTGTGAGCCTCTTTGGATTACTCAATAGATAATGTTAGTACTCTTAGCCAAAATTGAGCATCCCTGTATAGTTATTCATGCTCAAAATCATTCTTAAATATATTCTCAACAATGAGGGTATTCATATCAATTAATTTTATGGTTATCAATCTGGGATAATATAAGTTTAAGGTTTGAATTTATCCTTCATAGCTATTGATCTTCTTCAAAATTTATTTCCTCTCCATGATGATTCCATAATGTTCCATCATTTCTACAAGAACCCTATTTCCTTTAGTGATCAGTTCCTCAGACCATTCATTCGTATCCCTTCCCACTTGATAAATATCTCATAAAAAATCAATTATAGATTGATCTATACTAATTGGTTGTACTTCCTATGGTTATTATGTTATTTCACTAGGTTTTATGAATTGGTTCAATTCTTCTCTCAACTTAGCTACTTTTATCTTTAGCTCATCCTTGGTGGATTTTTCATGATCAATTCACTAGAAGAGAGAGTTGATACCACTTTGCATGTCATGATTAAGACCTTCTCTAGTATACCATCCAAGGTATATTTGATAAATTTGATAATCACCCACCACAAGATCTTCTTTTGATTTGTCTCATGGGGGGACTACAATTCCAACATATCTTTCTCCCCTATCATCACTAAATGTCCTTTAAAGGGTCTTGGGAGTGGGTTTTGATTTATTATTAACTTCTGACACACCAAACTCCAAATTACTATGATCAATCATCTATTTTATCTTTTTACCCACTAATTGGGCTAACCAACTTGGGGTAGCCACTTGTTATTTTGACATTGCTACAAGAGAATCAACAACTGATGTTGTTACACTATCAAACACTATAACCATTTTGGAATCCTATGAAGATGATGTCATTAATTGATTATGAGATACCTATGGGGGTCCGCATTCATTAGTGGTTCAAAAATCAATGTTTAAACCAAATACCTAGGTTTTAATAATCTCAATTGATGGTATAGTTGAAATAGTGGAAGTGGGAGGAGTGGAGGTGGAACATAGGGGTTGTGAATTTAGGAACTAGTAGAAGGGTGAAATTTAAATCACTAAATGTGTCAATTATATGAGTGGGACCACTCAGGGTTGGTGATGTGAAAATGGTGGGTTGATATGAAGAGAAAACAATACCTTCCATAAGAGTTAGGGTGACGTATTAAACTATAGTCAGGATGACCGATTCTATGACAATGTACTATTGGGTAGTGTTAAAAATTAATGGAGATGTAATGTAAGGATTTATAAATGGAAGGTAAATTGGGAATGGATAAAATAGGGAAGGTGAAATAGGAGGAAAGGAAAGTGGAGTGGATCTTTGAGATTATACTATAGGGGGACCTTGAGTGTCCACTTGACTAACAGGTATCGATTTCACTTGGCTTATTGATGTGGGTATTTTGAGTGAAATGGTGGGAGGAGTAGAGATAATTGAAGGGGTTGACATTAGAGGCAAAGATGATAAAACCTTTAAAACAATTGGGGCCTAAGATGTAGGAGTGGAGATAGTTGGTGGAGGTTTTGACACTTCTTGAGTAATATGAGTAGGAAAAGGGGTACTAACAAAAATAGGGGTCAAGGTTATAGGATCTAGATTTATAAAACCATGTGTTGATATTACTGTGTTTTTAGGTGGAAGATCAATTGGTTCATCCATATCTTCTCCCTGTCTAAATTATTATCCTTTTTTAGATTTAGTCTTTATTATTTTCTTCTTATTATTATTCTCAAGTTCCTCTAGCTATTCATTAGGGCCCTCCTTTGATGGAGTGATATCTTCTAATTTTAGCTTCAAGAAATTATTTTTAACCCTATTTTATCCCTTATGACCTGCACTCCTTTAGTTCTCAACCAATTAATTATTATATTGATTACATAGGTTATTTGATCAAATAGAGAGAAAGACTCAGGAAATGACCACCTCAGTAGTGGTAAGGGTCTAACAATGATGTGTGTAAGGTAGATTGGATATACTATAGAGTATTCATCCACCAAGTCACTCAAAATTGGTACCAGATCATAATATTTTATTTATTATAGGGAAATACCTGAATAGTCCCTAATCCTAACCATCTTTTCATCTTTAAAATCTTCCTAAAAATCCTCATAATATGGCATGTGTTTATATGTTTCTAGGTCTAGTGCATGGGTGATTATACCTTATGGATCAAAATAAGTTCTAGACTCTAAAGTCCTCAATTTCATTTGGCACATTTTAGCCTCTACACCTTTCACTTTCATGAGGGATTGACATGTGTAATGGCTAATGGAAATTTAGAAATTTATCCTTGCCTTGTGCCTATGTGAGAGGAGTTTGTACATCTTAACAAATTTCCTGACTAACTCCAAAAATTCCTATTTATCACTCACATACCAAGGAAGTGTGTAGGGATAGCCACTAAATCTAGTTTCCCTATTGTAAGATTAGGTGGGGAAATATATGGAGAATGAACCCCATTTACTAATTTCATCCTTCACTACTCTTGAGAATCTCTCCTTTTCCAGTTCTTGATTGAACATGATAATGATGCTATAGATGAAGGCATAATTGACTCTCCTCAACTTCTATCTATTAAATTGTAATGTGAGATAAGGGTAGTAGTTATAAAATCTAGTTATTTCCTCATGAACTATGTTAAGGCTTGAGAACAATCTTCTTTTGTATAGAATATAAATAATATATGATGTCAAATAGAACTTGTTCATTATTTTCACCTACATCAATTAATTAGGGAGGGAGTCACTTATCAATTTGGCTAAATGTATATATTTTTTATTTTTTAGATGGTTCAGATATACTGGTACATCTATAATTGATATCACTTGACATCAGGATTGCCAATGACCCTATGTAGTAGTATTATAATATGCCTTACCTCATCTATGAAATTAGGCCTATACATGGTCTTAGGCAATCTTATGGATGAATGTTTGGGGATTTTGAGCCATTTATTGTTGATTATATTATAACATACATCCTTTTTTTCTTCATATAACTATGAACATATCTATGGAGTTATATCAAAATAACTCTCAAATTTTGGGATGGAAAACACTATACCAATGAAGTCAGGGTCAAGATCCAGAATATTTTCCCCTTTCTCATTGTATACTTGCCTCTTGTCAAGATCATAATGTTGGGCCACTCTTAGGACCAACTCAGGGATTTGGACAACTAGAGGGAAGGATTTATCTTGTGGAAGACTAGAGTCATAGATACTATGGATCCATTCATTCTTGAGTTTTGTACCTATTCTATCCTTAAAATATCTTAGGTCAATATGACCTAAATCTATATCTTTAATCTTTGTGATATTGGATTCCAAACTTGGAGTCACTCTAGGGATCTTAGATTTGAATTTCATTTCCTTAGGAGGTATTTAGATTGTAAGTGTTACTTGAAAAAAACTAACTATGAAAGTTGGTAGAATCTACAGGTGTTTAGAACACTTATACTCTTCAGTGGAACTTGGAGGTGTTGAAATCATGCCAACTTATTACAGTGCTTGAAGGTTATTAAATTTTAGGTAAAATTAGAAGGTTTTTAAGGTACATCCAATTTCCATGGAATACTATAATTCTTTGAGGGTTGATGATGTTAAAAACTTGTCAGATCTCTGACAAAAGTAGAAGGTGCTCAAAGCACATCCACTCTCCATGAAGGCTTAAGATCTTACAGGATACTCATGTTTTCTTAATAAGTCTAATTTTTTGTATGGAATTTGGAAGGGATTTTCTAAGGAATATTATATAGTTTGAATGGAAGTATATTTTTCATAATATTCTACTAGTATGAAGTGGGGAAAACCTAGACTTAGTTTATAGAACATTGGGAGTAAAACTAAGGGTTTTTCTTGATGTTCAACTTTGAAAATACAAACTCAAAGAACCCTAAACCAAATTAGACTACAATTTTTAGAAAAGCACACAATTTTGACCTCCTAAATGATGTAAAAAACTTTGAATAAAACCCTAAAAAACCAGCTCCATAAATCTTCAACACTCAAAAAACCTTGAAAGAAACATAAATCACTTGGAAAGATTCAAAATTGAAGGTCAAAAATAATAAAACTATTGTTACTCAGGTTGAAAAGTGATGTAGAAATCATTTTGGTATATGTGGATTGAGGGTCATGACTTGGCATAGGTCGGTAGATCTCAAAGATGTGATTCATAAATAACAAATGATAAGAAAATCCTTAATCCTCTTGTTTTAAATAGTGAAAACCCTACATTAAATACAATTATGGTGGTTAGTGGTAGAGGTTGGACCTTCTTGGAGTAGGTCCACTATCTATGAGAATGGAACCCATGGGGTACTTTGCATGTTTCACAATGTGAAAAGTGCACTTGGTGCTGTATATGATTCTCTAAAATATTAAATACCTTACCTATCTCAAGGGACTTACCTTCTAAGATTATGATGGGTCCACAATCTTATTCATTGATTTTAGTGTTCTTCTTTTCACATTTTAGCTGGTCATTTAAATTAAATATGTTTTATAGTGTGGTGAGACCTATAGGTAGCTTGTTCATTTTCAGCCAAATAATCTAATCTCCATATTGGTCATGTAGCCTTAGCTGATTCCTATCTAAAAACTTGACCCCTTTTCTTAAAAAATTAACAATCCACTGGTCATTGTCAAAGACTTGCCAATTAGTTGCATTATCATGGATAGAAGGTAGGTGCCTCACATGTTAGTTTTTCTTCTTCTTTATTTTGATTGGTAGATTATACTAGGACCCCATCAAGGCCATATAGTTAGAATATTTATTATGTGCCCCTGGTATCACTTGAATACTCAAAGTGGTGAAATATTATAAGAAGTACTAAACTTTATGTTTATAAGACCTTAGAAAATTATTTATAGTCACACTTTTTTTATCTTACTTGGTGAATAATAAGCTCATTATCACTAAATATCTGTAAAATATTAATTCTTATATATTTGACCAACTAGAGGCCTTGCATCATGGATTTATATTCAACTACATTATTGGTATAACTAAATTAATGTCTAAATGAGTAGAAGTAGCTTTATTTCTATAGGGAGATCAATAAAATTCCTACACATACACCATTTTTGATTTTTAAGACATCAAAAAATAATTGCCATAACCCTTGAAGATAATGGGCTAGTTTGACTAAATTTGTGATAGTTGCATCTTTCTCATGAATTCAATATGTCCATAACCCTATTTCCTATAGATAATCATAAGGTTCAAATCAAAGGGTTGATCCCTATTCATCTAAATGAGTGTTTGTGATTACTTCTAATGGTGTTGCATCCTCTTGATCCATTTTTTTCTCTTCTTGATCTTGAAATGTAATATTCATTTCCATAGTAAGAATATGATTATATGGTTATATATGATATTTTCCTATTGGCTCAGCTCTTATTGTTACTCTTTTTCCATTTCTCATTCTGACTAAAATGTGAGACCAATCCATAGATAGATAGCCTCCCATATTTGTGGTGAAGTCTATTGAAAGAAAAATGACAAAGTAAGGGGGAAGATCTATGACTAAAACATCTTAAGGAATTGATAGGATTGGACAAGTAGGAATAGTGAGGTTTAGTCCTTTTATTGTTCCTACTATTTTAATATAATTCCCATCTAATTGTACTACCCCTTTAGTAACATGTGTGTATTTTATTCCCAAAGCATCAACTATTTTCTTAGGCATTACTAAACTATTAGCCCCTAAATATACCATACAATTGTGTACCAGATGCTTCCCTACTATAAGTGAAAGTAGGGGGAGGATTACCATTTTTTCCCATTTTATTATCAGCTTGAGATTGACATAGATTTATTAAAGATATAGGCCCCTTAGATGGAACCTTTTTTGATATCTAAAAATTATTTAAAGTCTCTTGTAGTAAGTCCCTTTGTGTTAGTATCGATAGGGTTTCCCACATAGTGACATTCAAAGTAGTTTTCTCCGTTTGATCAAAAGGGATATTACCAACCTTAGCCTCTAGTTTCATAGGAAAGACATCATTTTTTATAACGTTTGGAGATGGAGACTTTGCCTTGGGCTGACCTATAGTTACAAAGGGTGGCCTTTGTAATGTATTATTTATCACTGGTTATATTACAAATTTGGAAGTTAAGGATTGTTCCACCTAGGATAGATAATCAGCTTCTATTTATCTTTTCATGGAATGCATATTAGTTGCTATGGACCCTCCACTATTGAAAAATGTTTCATATTGAGTTACACCATTGAATTCATTGTCTTTCTAGTTTAGGAAAATTTCTTCACCTTGAATAGGTTCTTGTGTGTCTACTTATTAGGAAGTAGATTCTTATTGTTGTCCTTAAATTCTTGTCATGATTTATACCATCAAGACTTGACCAATCACACCATTAGGATAAGTGTTTTGGTTATGTGAATGATTATAAGGATAACACCACTTGTATTCTTGAGATAAATTGTTTTCAACATGCACCATGGATTTAGAGGCTCCTAGTGTTGGTAAAGCATGAGTGTTTGGAGGCCTTGGCTATGGATTTTGAGCTTGATATTGTGCATTTCCCTGATATGGCTACCTATTCCATTGGTATGTGAGGTTAGCCTATTGGAAAGGCTTATAGTTTTGGGCTTATTGCCTCTTCATTACTATCAATTCATTATTGAAACTCTTGATTAATGATTTAAATTCATATAAATCATCCTTAAGTGCCAGAGTCAAAGATGATGCTTTACTCATGGTGGGAATTGGAGTAATTATAGGTGGTGAAATAGGAGCTATTTCTCAAAATAGAGGCAGTATTTTCCTTGGTGCAATATTTTTGGTTTGGATTAAATAGTTTTACTCCCTTATTAAAATATCATAAGATACAATAAGTGTGGTGCCACCCATTGATTGAATCATCTTAGTTATATCATTGTTGAGGGATTTTAGGTAATATAAGAAATCGTTATTTGGAGTGGGATTAACCAAGACTAGGATTTTATTCTAAGTCTTTTAGAAATGGTAATTAAAATCAGTAATTTGTTCATGATGAACTCATTAAATAGCAGTCAATTATTCAAATAGGGAAAGTGGTATTTTTTGTCTTCAAAAGGGGTACATAGTGTAGTGTCTAACTCATCCCAAACTTGGACTGAAGTGGGAATAAGGCTACTATACCACTATAAATCTTTTCATTTGAAATAGGAGACTAAAAGTCTAATTGCAACATTATCTTGGACAATAGTATGGATTGAACATAGGTTATCAATATATTGTATGTGATCTAAAGCAATGGTAGAGGTTTCACCAATAAAATGTGGTAGGATTTTTTAAGACCAAGGTTAGTATATCATCATGTTGGGCTAACAGGGGTGGATTACATGTATTGAAGCTATGAAATTTAGATTTCTAGCCATTACAAGAGGTATACAATTGATATTAGTTACTATTAGGGATGTGAAAAGAATCATAGGATATACCTTAGGCTGAGGGGTGATTGCTTTTAATCTATTTTTGGAAGGAAATGATAATTCTAAAAAATCATCCCTCTTAACTTTAGTAGATGATCTTATTTGTTTACTTGACATACATCACCTTGAAATTTTTGAGTCCATAAGCCAGTGGATCCACCAGGTGCTTTAATATTTTCATAAAGCTTGTACAACATTTGCTGATAATAACACTAATCTCTATGTAATTTATATGTCCCACTAAGCATGCTAAATACTATTATCAAATAGGATCACACCTTTCTTGATTATGTAGCTTGTTGTGTAATTTCATAATGATATAAAAAAAAATCCTTCAAATTCATGGGACCTTGGAAATTTGAGGTTAATCTCTAAATAAGTTTCAATTCCTTTCACTAAATCTGATGCAAATTGATAAACTACTAGTTTTGTGGAAATCTTGATCTTTAGTGCTTTTGAATCCTAAACTAGGGTTTTGATGGGAAAAAGGGTTAAGGTTTAAATTCATAGAAAACTAAAAATATGGTGATGTACCATATATTTTATAGTTGATTTTAGGGTTTGCTTGATAAACACAATATAGCAGAAAATATGTTGAATTTGTTTCAACACAGACTCATACAAATAGAAATTAGAGGTAGTATTTTAGCTATTTTTCACAAAATGGAAAAAGATCTTTATTTCAAACAATATTTTCAAGAGAGTGAAATACTATAGATGAATTTATTAAAATTGAAATAAAGATACAAATATTAAACAAATAATTGAATAGCTTACACATACACATAGATCTCTTAAGACAAGAATGACAAATCTTCAACTTTATTTCTCTCCAAACATTACATCTTGTAGTAAATACATTAAAAATGTAAAAAAAAATAACTAACAACAAAATATATACTGGACCATGGTGTCTACCCATTTTTATACAAAATATCTCTAAGATGAGATGTAGTTGACAAAACTTGAGTGCCCAATTGAAAGAGGTCATATAAATCTGAAATGCCTCATTCAAAAGAGGCAAGTTCTTCTATTTCTAGAATTTTCAGACTTGTGGTTGGAAAATAGCATGCATGCACTAGGTGTGACCTTTAGTGTAGCATGGTGTGGTAAGGCATGGTTGGAACTATTTGATATCCATGCAAGGCTTCTTCATCTGGAAGTGGATGAAAATAATTTTTTCATGCAAAAAGAGGTGCCCAAAATAGAACTACTCTTTCCAAAATAAAAGATAACTTTGAAAAATATTCCAAGTTACTTTTGCATGATAAAAACCCTAACATAAGTGAGTCTTTTAAAACTTTTAAGTCTTTATCACTTTTTATAAGATGAATCATGAAATCTATACTTCATGAATTTACACTTTTTAACAATATGTATTTATCAAAATGGAAAGTGAAATTTGCACTTGTGCTTTTTAAAACTTTTACATTATCAAAAAATATAAAGTGTAAAATATGTTTTCTCTAGCTATATTTTTGCAATGAAATTACAAATTATAAAAAATTTGAAATGTAATTACAATGACAATATAACATTTGGAAATATTCATCAAAGAAGAAGATTAATTGATGTCCAAAATTTCTTCGGCTTTCTCATAATTCTTGGCCTATAGCTTCTCAATATATGCATCAAAGGCCTTGAATATTTCTTGTATGTGTTTTGGATCTAGCCTATAATATTAGATATTAGAGGCTACATAATCTACATGAACATTAAATAATTATCTTCTAAAATTCTTGATTATTTACATCTCCATCCTCATTTTATCAATTTATTTTTCATATGTGATGAACCTTTGGATAGAACTTAGGATGAAGATTATGTCCTTCATAGATTATTTCTCAATTATTACCTTGAAATTATTTTGAACCTACTTTATTTGAAGGATACTATTGGCGTTGTCCACTGGTTGGCATGACATTGAATTAATCATGCCTTCAATCTGATATAATTATGAACTTCCTTATCATGAGCCTCTTTGGCTTGCTCAATAGAATCTATTAGTAATATTATCATAAATTGATCATCCATATATAGTTCTTTGTGCTCAACATCAATATCCAATATATTCTTTAAAACTAGGGTATTCATATCAATTGATTTTATGGCTATTAATTTGGGATAATACAAGTTTAAGTTCTAAATTTTTCCTTCATATCTATTGATATGCTCCTTCAAATTTTATTTCCTCTCCATGATGATTCCATAATGTTCTATCATTATTGAAAGAACCCTATTACCTTTAGTGATCACTTCCTCAGACCATTCCTTTTTATCCCTTACCATGTGAGCAATATGTCATATACAATTAATTGTAGCTTGATCTAGATTGATTGGCTACACTACTTGTGGTTACTGCAATGTTTCACTAGGATTTATGAACTAGTTTAGTGATTTTATCAACTGATCTAATTTTCTCTTTATCTCATCCTTGGTGGCTTTGTCATGATAAATTCTATGGAAGAGAGAGTTGATACCAATTTGCACATTATTCTTAAGACCTTCTCTAGTCTACCATCTAAGGTGTATTTTATAAATCTGATAATCACCTACCACAAGATCTTTTGAATTGTCTAATGGGGAGACTATAAATTCAACATATCTCTCCCCTTTGTCATTACTAAATTTCCATGAGAGGGTCATAGGTTTTGATATCTTCTTAACCTCTAACATGTCAAAGTCTAGAGTACTAGGATCAATCATATGTTTTCTCTTTTTACCCACTGATTGGGCTAACCAACTAGGGGTAGCCACTTGATATTTTGACATGGTTACCATAGAATCAACATCTGATGTTGATACATTAGAATATATTGTAACCATTAGGTATTCCTTTCAATATAATGTCATTGGTTGTTCAAGATATGCCTATGGGGATCCACTTTTATTAGTGGTTTTTAAATCAATGTTTGCACCAAATAGCTAGGCTACACCAATCTTGACTGATGGTTTAGTTAAAATAGTTGAAGTGGGAGGAATGGAGGGTGAAATGGACATAGGGGTTGTGAATTTATGAAATGGTGGAAGGGTGGAAGCCAAAGCAATGAATGTGTCAATTAGATAAGTGGGACCACTTAGGGTTAGTTATGTGAAAATAGTGGGTTGAGATGAAGAATAAATAGTACTTGTCCCAAGAGTTTGGGTGGCCTATAGAACCATAGTTAGGATGACTAATTCCATGACAATTTAATATTAGTTAGTGTTGGGAATTAATTGAGATGTAATGGAAGGAGATATAAATATAAGGGAAAATGGGAATGGATCAAATGGGGAAGATGAAATAGGAGGAAGGGAAATTGGATTGAAAACTTGATATTCTACTATAAGGGGACCCTAAGTGTCTACTAGACTAATTAGTGTTGATTACACTTCGATTATTGATGTTTGGATTATGGGTGAAATAGTAGGTGGAGTGGAGACAAGATGAGGGGTTGACACTATAGGTAGAGATGTTTAAACCTTTGAATAAATGGGAGCTTGAGATATGGTGGGAGTGGAGATAGTAGGTGGAGGTGTTGACACTTCTTGAGTAATATGAGTAGGAGAAGGGGGAGCAATAGAAATAGGGGTCAAAGATATGGGATTTAAAGGTATAGAACCCTATGCTACTATTACTTTTTTCTTAGGTGGAAGATCAATTATTTAATCCATAACTTCTCAATGTGTGCATGATTCTCCTTTATTATCTTTAGTATTTTTTCTTCTTCTTCTACTTCTTATTCTCGGGTTCATCCAAAGATTCATTAGGGCCCTCCTCTTACAAAGTGATACCTTTTACTTTGATATTCAAGATATTATATTTAACCCCTATTTTATCCCTTGTGACATTCACTCCTTCACTCCTCAACCAATTAATTTTTCTATTAATTATAGGGTTTGTTTTATGAAATAGAGAGAAAGACTCAAGAACTAACCATTTCATTGGTGGTAAAGGTCTAGTAATGATCTATGTAAGGTAGATTGGGTCTACTCTAGAGTCTTTATCCATGAAGTCATCAGGGACTTGTGCTAGATCATAATAATTTATCTATTACAAGGACATGTTTGAATAGTCCCTCATCTTGACCATCACTTCATGTTCACAATCTTCCCAAAAATCCTCATAATAAGGCATGTGTTCATATGTTATCAAGTCCATTTCATGGGTGATTTTACCATATGGATCAAAATAGGGTTTAGTATCTAAAGTGATTAGTGTCATTTGGCACATTTTATCCTCTACACCTTTAGCTTTCATGAGGTATTGACATGTGTAATGGCTAATGAAAATTGGGAAATGTATCCCTACCTTTTGCCTATTTGAGACGATTTTATGCCTCTCCATAAGTTTCCTAACTAGCTTTAACAATTCCCATTTATTACTCACATATTGGTGAAGTGTGTAGAGATAGCCACAAAATTTGGCTACCCTAATGTAGGATTAGGTGGGGAATTATATGAAGAATGAACCCCATTTATTGGTCTCATCTTTCATTGCTCTTGAGAATATTTCCTTCCTAAGTTCTTGATTAAACATATTAATGATGTTGTAGATGAAGGCATCACTGAATCTCATAAATAGATATCTACTAGCTTATAATATGAGATTAGGGTAGTAGTTGTAAACTCTAGTTATTTCCTCATGAACTATGTTAAGTCCTAGGAAAAATCTTGTTTTGGTCAGGATATAAACAATATAATATGTCATGTAGAACTTGTTAATTATTTTCACCTCTATTAATTGCTTGTGTAGGGAGTCACTTATCATTTGGGCCCAATGTATGTATTTTTCATTTTCCTAAATGTTCTAGATATACTAGTACATCCATTCTTGATAACACATGACACTAAGATTACTAATGACCCTATGTAGTACTATTACAATATCCCCTACCTCATTTATGAAATCAGGCATATACATGGTCTTAGGAAATCTAGTGGAGGAATGTTTAGGGGTTTTGAGTCATTGATTTTTTATTATCTTATGACATCCATCCTTTTTATCTTTATCTAACTATGCATATGTATATGGAGTTATATCCAAATAACTCTAAAATTCTTGGATGCCAAACACTATGTTGATGAAGTTAGGGTCAAGATCCAAAATCTTTTCCCCTTTCTCACTATATACTTTACTCCTATTGGGATTATAGTGTTGGGCCATTGTAGGAACAACTTGGGGATTTGAAAATATAGAGGGAAGACTATATCTTATGGAAGACCAAATTCATATTTACTCTAGATCCAATCGTTCTTTAAGTTTGCACCTATTCTAGCCAAAAAATATCCTAGGTCAATATGACCTAAATCTATATGTTTGATCTCTGTTATATTGGAATCCAAACTAGGAGCCACACTAGGGTCTTAGATTTGAACTTAATTTCATTAAGAGGCATGGAGATTTTAAGTGTTTCTTGTGAGAAACCAATTGTGAAATTTGGTATAATCTGTAGGTGTCTGGAACACTTATACTCTTCAATGGAACTTGGAGGTGCTAGAAGCATGTCCACTTCCCATAATGCTTGAAGGTTGTTAGATTTCTATCAAAAGTGGAAGTTGATTAAACCAGGTCCATTATTTATGCAATGTTATAAGTCTATATGTTTTGATGGTGTTTGAGTCACATCAAATCTCTGATAGAAGTGGAAGGTGCTCACAACACATTCACTCTCTATGAAGGCTTATAATCTTGTGGGATGCTCAGGTGTTCTTGATATTTCCAATTCCTACATGAAAGTTAGAGGGATTTATTAAGGGAATATTCTTTGGTTTTAATGGAATTATATTATTAGGAATATTCTACTAATATGAAGTGGGGAAAACATATATACACTTAAAAATGGCCACCAATGACCTCTAACTAGGCTTTTGACCAACTTCTATCAAAATGCATAATTTGGCCTAAAAACACTAAAAACATGATAAATTATGTGAACCTATCAAATATAGGTTTTTATTTTATCTAATATATCCATAAATGGGGTAATGCATTTTATGAGATAGCTAACTTTGATCAGATGATTTCAAGTCAAAATGATGATTTTACACTTGGGTATCCTGGATTACTCTTTTCTATCAAAATTATTGCATGAGACATGTGACTTTATTATTTTGTGTTGGAAACATCCTAAATGTAAGAAAAATTCCAATGCCTTTTATCATCAAATCATAATTCTAATCCAGTTAAATTTTGAGCCAATAAAATGAAATTTTGATTAATTTGAGTACTAATTGCCAAGATTTGCACCAAAATTGAGTAATAATGTTTAAGACTAATTAATTTGAATCAAGATCTTAAGTTAATTCTCCATGGAACTTTTTAAATATTTCATTAATGTAAATTGATATTGAATAACTACCTCATCTAAGACATCATTTTTTGGGAAGGCATTCCTAAGCATTAAATGCCACAAATATCTGGTTAAGTTCTCCCATGCCTATTTAATGCCTATCTATCCCAAATATTTATGAGGGAATTTTTTTATTTAAGACTACAAAATTTAATATATTATTAGACACAAATATTCATCTTGAGATAGATGGTTTAGGTTCATTCTGATCAATTACAAAAATCTATAAATAGGAGGCCTCAAAACCATAATTTTAAGATTGGATAGTGTAAAGTTATGATGCTTAAATGAGTTCAAAATAAATTTAGTATAATGTTATCATGCCAAATTTTTGAGCTAATCCAAAGCCATCACAAGCCAAATGTGCTAAGGAGAGAATAATTTAAGCAACTCCATTGATGAAGAATCTTTGATGCATAATATGAGAAAGCTACTCTACAAACCATTTGGAAGCTCCAAATAAGGTGAAGGAATGTTTATTTCATATTTTGGTTGTTGTTTTCATATTCATATTTGTTACCAATCTCCCCTTTCTATTTAGGCCTAGATATATCATGCTTGTTAGTGTGTTATTTTTATTTTGATTTAATTTTGAACTAATACTTATTGTAACCTTCTCTCTTGAGTCAAATTCCTAGTTCACATAATGACATGCTTGGTGGGACACTAACCCCAAAAATTTGATCAAACACCTCTTAAAAACAACCTACTAACCATTTTCATGTAAAATCATGTAGTGTGGGAGCAAAGAGAGTAAAAAACTTGATCAAAAATCAATTTCCTGAAAGTCATGGTTTTGTCACTATGGAATTATGATATTGTCCTTTATACCACAATCCCAAAACTAAAATAGTCATGGTTTTGTGATTCAGTCATCATATTGCATCTTAACTATGTTTTGGGACTAAGGTTTTCTCTATTTATAGGTTAAGTTATGATATTACAATATCACTACTTGATAGTAGTCATATTACAATATTATGATTTTATAAGTTGTGATAATAAAATATTGTGACTCAATAGTCATGATATTGAAATACCATGATTGCATTAGTTATGATATTATTGGTTTGAGTCATGGTATTTTAGTTAAACCAATATCAATTATCCTAGGTTGTTGGGGTTAAGCGATAATACCACAACTCTCTAAGTTGCAAGTTTGATTTCTTAGTTGTAATATTATCTATTAGAGTAAAGATATTATCATTTTTTGTTGAATAACTCATGAGTTATGATATTATGTTAACCAATAATGATTTTTTAGATTTACAATATTGGATTATGTAGTTGTGGGATTGCACTATGTGAACCTAAGATCTAAATTTACAAAGTTGCTTATATTATTTGAAAAAGTGCTTCAAGGATAAATAAATATTTTGACCATTTCATTGTAGGGCCTACTTGAAAGTTAAAAATCATGATTCATTAGATATTTTTAAACCTCTTTTAGGATTCTTAAAAATAATTAGGAATCTTTCATTTGGTGATTAATGAAACTTCTAGGGTGTTTACTTGAATAGTTTTGTTATTGTTCTTTCAAATTTTTGAAAGTTAATGCCAAGGGTCCAAAGAACACCACCAAATATTTCATTTTATTTCTCTAAAATTGAACTCATATCCAAGTTTTTATTGTATGCAAGTTAATCATTATTTTCTTGGTTAGATTTGTTTCAACAAAAAGGAAGTTGTGCATGTATGCTCTCCCCCCATCCCTTATAGAGAACTTGTGGGATCAAAAGTGCCATATTCATTAAAAATTACCTGAGTCCAAAGGTGTAAAAGAGATGTTGTGAAGGCTCTTCCCAATATTGACATGGCTTAGGAGATTTAAAAATAACTATAAATCTCTTTTACTTAGTTTTTATTTCATTGCATCTTGGATTGTGAGGAAGAGTTCATTACCTCTCATAAGTTCTATAGGGAAGCCTTAACCAAGGAATTCATCTCTTGACATTTCCTTAAACCCATATCCATGGGGGGGAGTGGGGTATCTAAATTGGGATCCCCTCATTGAGAATTTGGTTTGAATGATTAAACCATCTCCATTAGTAAAGGCTAAGCCTAGGATGTTTGAGCATGTTGGACATCACACTACACTAAGTGAGCAATGGATGTAGTGGTTGTAAAAAGAAAAAGAAATTTATAAAACAAGCCATATGACATGAACCTAATTGACATGTTACTTATTTTTTATGTTAACATGAAATTTTTATCCATTTTATCCATCTAAAAATGTGCAAAACTTGTTAGTTTAGTTAACCCCACTTTGCCACACCTTGCTAGTTTAGGGCTTAAGATGATTACTTAGTTGATTTGTTTTTATATTAGATTACTTGGTATTTCTTAGAGTCAAAAATATTTGATAATAAAGGGTTACATAAGCAAACACATTCTCCACCATTTTCTTGAACAAGGAGGCATTATAATTCCCAAGTGAAAATCATCTTTTTCCTTGTTCAAAAATTTATCATAAACTTTGTGTCACATCTTCCATTTTGGTGTAGTTATGATACCCATTTATGTCTAGACCATTTTCCCAATTTTATTAAGTCCTTAATTTATAATGTAAATTCAAAATTTCACATTTATAAGTTCATAAGGTTGATGTGTTAATTGGGTTTTCCATTTATACTAAACTTTAGGTAACTTAGGTTCAATTTCCAATTTGAATTGAGGGCCATTTTTAGACTCATAATTATTATCATCACTTGGTAGGAATCAAATCATCTTTAATATCACTCATGATTTGAATCCTTGGATATATTTTGTACTACCTTTCCTATTTATAATTTTTTTGAGTCCATTTGATACCACACTTTTACTTTAGAGATTTGACAAGTTTTGTGTGTGTGTCATTTGAGTTGAGGAGAGTAGTGTTACATTACCAAAATCATGTTAAATGATTTTGCCTTAGTGTCTAGAATCAAACATTTGTCATATATTTTGAGCATTTTAGCATTTTTACACTAGTAAAATTATTTCAAAACTTGTTTCATAGGTTTATTTGGATAGAGTCCAAGTTTTTCCAAATTTCCAACTAATTTGAGTTTTCTTTGTGAACCTTTATCTAGTGTAGTTATGTCATTCACTTTTGTCTAGCTTATTGGTTGAAAGAGTCTAGTTTTGTGCAATTATTTGGGAGAAAATAAATTATCTTCAAGTGCCTTTTCTTTCATACCTCATAATTATTGATCAATTTTATGTCCAAGAGTCAAATGCCTAGTTTTTGTTATAAGTGTTTCAAATCTATTAGATTAATTATCTCATCTTTATTTTAAGTCTAGCTTTTGACACCATTTGGCCAAAAGACTTAGCAACATTTTTTGTTCCTAGATTAGATTCATTTGAAACACTTTAATCATAGAATTTGACATGTCTATTTTTAGTCCATCTACTTGACCCTTTTGTGTGAGATGTGTAATGTTAGAAATTTAATAATAGCTTATTTTATCATAAATCATTGGATCAATATTTTTATATATACATATCCATCCTTTTGAATAGGTTAAACCAAGTTTGAGCCTCTTTTCTAGAAATCACTTTTTAAGATTTTTTATAGCTCTATTCTTTTTGGTCGTGAAGAATTTTCTATGGATCCCAACATGTCTTCCTACACTCGTAGCAATATCATGTACAATTATGGACTTAGTAATGTAGTTACACTAGAAGAAATGATTCAAGACCCCTATTTAGATAATTATTCTTAGTATATAGATCCTTATCCATCTTATAACACTCAAATAGGGGCACAAAACCAAGACCCATTGGCTCATTATTTAGTTAACACTTTTGTATACTAAGAGCAAGATCATAAGATAACAAAGTAATACCTAGCTATAGTACCTATAGTTAAAGAACCATTTCCTCAACAATTATATTATGTTAATACACCATACATGTATGACCCTTATCTATTGTAGCATCACTTATTAGAAAAAAAAGATAAGATTCTGGTTAGAGCTATAAAAGTAGGGGCTAAGTTTTTGATATACTTTCCCCATGATAATTTGTTAAGTGTAGTAAAAATTCCTCACAACATATTATATTATATAGTCAATAGGGTTCTTCTATAAATCCTTTAGCTCTAGTCCCAATGGTATATTATGACCCTATAATGATTTCCAAAGGAAAGGACCTCATCGAGGATCATTTTTTATAGAGGTAAATAACATAAAAAACTTATTTGAACCTAGCACATAATTTTAATCAAATGACCATGTCAAATAGGTGTCTCATAGATTTAGTTCCTTTAATAGGAGTGGTAATAGAATTTATTAATCAATAAAATGAGGGTGTCAACCCATTCATTCAAAACACTTTGATCGATAACTTGTTTCATATATCAACCATCAAATAAGTGTCTTATACTTCTAAATAGAGTACTGAGAAAAACTTTGTGAATAATATGCAAGTAATATCTAATCCAAACCAAAGTGGTGTAAGTACATAAACAACTAGTCTAAAAATAAGTGTAACTTTAATTAACACCATGAGTGGATTTCCAAATTATGGATTAGGAGTTTTTGCATCCCAAATTTAACCAACTAATACCACTAATCCTTAACCAATTACTTCTTCAAGTACTCAACCAATAGGATTAGGTAGTTAGCCAATGACCAATGTCATGCCTCAACAACAAAATGTGATGATTCCAAATCCTCCCTAATAAGTGATGATTACTATTCCATCATAGTAGGCATAATCAAATATACCAATGTAGCAAAGGTAGAACATATTACTACCTCAACAAGGGGCAACCAATGTTCCACCTTGTCAGGTAGTAGTGAACATACCTCTTTCCTTGTAGACCAATATACCAATTTAAATCCAAATGATGTCTAATCAAAATTATATGACTATTAGTCAATAATAAATTTTGAATCTCCAATGTCTATCAACTTCCCAACTGGGATTCATGTAACAAAGAGGTGCATATGTTCTTCAAGTACTGATCAGATAACCTTTTCCTTTTGTGTATAATGTGCCACTAGTTTAAAGATAAGGTCTTGGTTCACAAGTACACCCTCAATATCAAATTTTATTAGTTAGAATCATGCCCCTATTAAACCTTAATAGGAATATTATAAATATATTCCTCCATCCCAACCTCAAAATCCTCAAAATTAGGGCTATATACCCAATTTGAACTAGAAAATAACACCATAATACATGTAATCTCAACAATCAAACTATAATCCATGCATGTGTATTCCTGGTCTGCTTCCCAACCAAACCAACATAACCCAAAAATACCTCAATCATATCCTAGTTAAAGTGCCCCACTTGTGACCACTTAAATATCTATCGAGGCCAATATTTAACCTCAAACCAATGTTCCCTCTAGTTTCCTAGCCTAAGAACTACAATAGATGACGGATGTGATTGTTTCCATCCAAGATTGGAAATAAACAATAAAATTTAAGTTGGATGGTGTGTTTTATTATCTATTTAACATGGAGTACTTACAGATACCATTTCCTCTGAGATATGAACCATCAACATTTGACAAGGATAAGGGGAAAGTTGATCCCAAGGCTCATTTGATGAATTTTTTCATCACATGTCAACCTATGACATACAAAAACATATACCTATTATTTTTGTTCCCAAGGATTCTAGTAAGACAAGCCTTGAAGTGGTTTTTTAATTTGCCCAAGAATTCTATATCATATTTTGATGATCTTTTAGATAAGTTTGTATAGCACTTTTAATATAATCTTGAGCATGAGATTTCATTAGTTGACTTGGCATAAGCTAAGTAAAAGGCTGGTGAAAGTTTTATAAGTTATATAGAATGATGGAGATCCCTTTTAAGTTGATTCACTCATAGTTTACTAGATAAACAATTAGCCATTATGTTTACCAAAAAATTGCATAGTGAGATATCCTATCATCTGGAACTATAGTGTGTGCATACCATTAAAGAGATCATTGAAAAAGGTTTTTTATTAAGTGATCCATTATTAACAAAGGAATCATTAAGCTTACTTCATCAAATTAGAATTAAGGTACCAGTCAAGGAAATACCCAAAACCAGAATCAAGTCTAAGTGCAAGCATCATAATTAGTGTAGGACAATAATAATGATAGACCTACATAAATCAATCAAAACAAAAATGTTGTTATAAATAGAGTAATAGAGTCAAGACATGTCCAAACAATACAAACACCATCTAATCAACCCATTCATCATATATAAATAATGCCTAACCCATAACATTTTTAGTAAATGTAGCAAGTGTAATAGCTCAGGCCCACACAATAAATGCAACAAGCTTTGCCATTATAATCCCCTCATTGAAGGAGAACAATGCTTACTCATTGAATTTTTAGTGACCTCAGATAACCTATTGAATCTATGTTTCCCAAGCTAGCTACCACTAATCTAATTAGTTGGCCTATACTAAAACATTATCCTCAGGGCATCCCTAATCTTGACTAGTATCACCAAAATGAATTATATGAATATCATTAGGTTAATACACATAATTTATGTCATTATGTGTAAATCAAACATTTGATTCAAAATATGTTGGAGAATGAGGAGATAACATTGGATGGTGGTGCTTCCACTTCCAATTAGACCCTTGGAATATATCAAAACCCATTTCCCTAACTGAATAACTAATCACAGTAGTAAAAACAACAATAAAAACAATAATGGCCAGTTCAACACCAACAATAATAGTTTCAATAACCAAGGCCAAACTCATAAAATCAACATAATCACTAGAATCAAAACCAATAATTATCAAATAATGGATAAAACTAATGTTAGAATGGAAACAACTAATAGACCTATCATGCATTTGCGCATGACTACAATAGGGTTCTAATCCATATTTTAGGAGGTCATGTTAACACCATCTCCATCAATCCAATACCAAATACTAATAAATTAAGACCTTTCTAAACAATTCTAACCAACTCATATTGATAATCTTTACTTGACCTAGGACCGTACATAGGCATACCAACAAGTAAGAATTACTAATTTTGAACCCTATACTAATAACTTATCATTGCCTCATGACCACACACAACTGCACTAACAATTGAGACTTATCCTATCTAGTCCCCCACCATCACCATCATTAGTTAGTAATTATAGTCTTGTGTTTAATCTTGATTTTGAAAATCATAACTCGTAGGTCAAAGATTACCATCCTAGGCCCATAGCCATTTTCTACTTTGACCATCACCCAATCAGTCATTATACCTTAGAACAAGACATTTAACACTAACCAAGAAAATAAGTTTGACATAATGGAAAAATTACAAAAGATATCAGCATAAGTCTCCATTTTAGATTTGTTGTGTATGTAAATAATCCACAAAAACATTTTGAACAAGTTGCTTAGCCATATCCCTTGATAAATTCTAAGATTTGGTTATACATCTAGCTCCATCCCAATAAGTCACTTTCAACCAAAGTGATATGTCATCCCTTATCCCAATGCATAATAATCCATTATACATTAAAGTTTGTATAAAGTGGCACAAAGCAAAATGTGTCCTTATTTAAAATAGATCAAGTCTAAACATTGTATCTCTAAATCTCATCAAACTTATCAAGTACATGATGGTAGATCTTCAAGAAGAAATGATAACCATAAAATCCTATGACAATGAAGAACAAGAATCACAAGGCACCATGTGTTTACTAGTTATTCCTAGGTACTTGACCCATGATACACTTTTCCATGTGTTAGATCTCAATTTGTCATACAATATGCTTTTGGGAAGACCTTGGCTACATGAAATCCATGCCATCCTATTGGCATTGTAATGATGTATCAAGTTCTCCCACTCAAGGATGTAAGTTTATATACCGAGAGATTTGCATATATAGGAGCATTATAAACACCTAGAGGCTAAGTTCAATAGCTATAACTATCATTTCAACATGATTCCAATGGCCAAGAAATATAATGGAAAGGAAATACTCCTTGATTTGATAGAGGATAACTACATTGATCCTAAAACTCTTGATTTCCTTTCCCACATGCCACCTCTTGAGATATTCAATCATTAAACAATCTTTCCTAATGTCCTAAGAGAGTATTTGACCCACGATACCTTTCACATTATAAACCTTCCATAAAACCCAAAGTTATTTGGAAGACCTAAATCAAAGCCAATTCATCTAAAATGGAAACAAAATGGCAAAGGTAAAAAGTATATTCCAAGACCCATCATGTTTATACCATCATCTAACCTAGCATATGACCCTCTTGAAGGAGATAAATCATGGTTGTATAATGAAATGTAGGATAATTGTTATGAAAATTCAAAGTATCTTATTCCTAATAAGATCATAAATAATCAAGACTATGAAGGAGGAGGCCTCAGACCAAATCAATAAGCAACACTTGAGCTAATTTCCATGACCAAATATAAAGGGTCCAATGGACTTGGAATTAAACCACCTAGGTGTGACCCCATGTACCTTAACCGTGATCCATCACCATCAACTAGTAATGATGATACCAATAATGAAGTAGAGCATGAGCATAACCTTTTTGATGACCTAGCTAAGACAAACTTATTTAACCCTCATTCTATTTATACCCTTAGACTAGTCATTCATCATAACCCACTACCATTATATTATCCCTAATTGATATACTAAAACCAAAAATAATCCAACATGTTGATGATGAGTTTCAAAATGATGAGGCTTTCTCCAATTTTTTGGGCCTTAGACATAATGTTTTGTTAGGGGACCATAAATCAGGGTTCTTAATCAAATTGGATCCTGAAGCCTATTTTGGAGAGCAGATGAACACCCTTATCCAAAAGTAAATAAATAAAAAATTGAGGTCCCAAAGTGAAAACCTCTTTGAGATGCTTTTTGACTAGGTAAAAAGTAAATAAAAAGGATAGTCTAGTGGTGAAAACATATTTTAGGTGTCATTAGATGGGGGTGTTCAAACTTATTCAAACATAGCTTAGGAGACCACCAATGATGAATTTGTCTATGAATCTAAGTTTAGTTTTAAATAAAAAATTCTTTTAATCAAATAAATTAGGAGTTTGTAATAGTTTTTGTTACATGGACACATATCCCATTAGGGGACTCTGATTCATCATGCCTAGGGGAACTCAAAGAGCTAGTCCTAATAGAAGACTATAATATTTCCAATCAATTCAAATATTTTCCCACTATCCTTGAATATGGTTCAACCCTTCTAGTTAAAGATATAATAGACGTGAACATCGAGTTCTTAGATGACCCAAAGTGGATCAAGATAGGTGCATCCTTATTGATAAGGAACATGAAATCCTTACAACCCTTTTGAGGGAATTTATTAACATATTTACATGGGCATATTTTGACATGTTAGGTTTAGACCTTGCCTTGGTTTTACACCACCTTTTGGTAAATCCTGATACCAAACTAGTGAAATAAAATTTGTGTAATATGCAACCTCAAATTGTTGTTTTATTGAAGAAAGAGTTTCAAAAACTCTTAGAAGTAGGATGTATTTGATCGATTAACTATTAAAACAAATCTCTAATGTTGTGGTAGTTAGCAAAAAGCTAGAAAGAATCAGAATCTATACTAATTTCCATGATAGAAACAAATCTTTCCCTAAGTATGATTTTCCATTGCCAAACATTGACATGATATTTGACTCCATATTGGGTTATGAAATTATTTTATTAATGGATGACTTTTCAAGGTACAACTAAATAAAAACACCAAAAGACCAACATAAGATAGCATGCACCACTCTATGGGGAACATTCTATTATTAGGTTATGTCATTTGGTCCTAAAAATGTATTGGCCACCTATCAAAGATCCATGATCATCATATTTCATAATATGATGCATGGAATTGTTGAAGACTATGTCGATGACATTCTTGGCAAATCAAAGACGAAGGCCAATCATCTAGTAGTGATACATAGAATATTTGAAAGACTATGTGAGTACAAATTCAAACTTAATCCTAAAAAGTGTGTCTTTAGAGTCACTTTAGGTGAATTACTTAGCTTCATTATGTCTCATTGAGGCATTGAAGTTAATCCATCTAAATTCCAATGCATAATAGAGATGCCACCACTGACTAATTTGAAATATCACCATAGTTTAGATGGTAAGATCTAGTCTATCCAATGCTTCATATCATAGTTGGATAAAAATGTCATCCTTTTATCCATATTCTAAAGAAGGTAGTTGCATTTGGATGATCACCACCAAAAATCTTTTCAATAATTAAAGGACTATCTAGGAAATACACATGTTTTATTTCCTCCTATGTTAAGAAAGCCATTCTTATTGTATCTATCTACTACTAAAAATGACCTGAGGGTACTTTTGACTCAGCATGATGATAATGGAAAGGAGCATGTTTTGTACTACTTAATATATGCCTTGGTCACATATGAACATAATTATATGCCCATAGAAAAAGCCTATTTAGCCATGGTCTTCATAGATCAAAAACTATGCCATTACACGTTAAATAATAAGACCATGGCTATCTAAAAAGTAGATCCAATCAAATATCTACTATCTAAAATAGTTTTACAAGGCCATATGGGCAAATGGATCATGATTCTCAGTAAGTTTGACATTGAGTGCATCAACCAAAAATCCATTAAGGGGTAAGTTTTGGTAGATTAGATTGATTAAACACCCCTGATTGATATGAAGCCACTCACATTCCAATTTATTGATGAATCCATAATGACCATCATTGACACAATTTTTGTGTGATAGTATTAAAATATATATTTTGATGGATCATTCATATCACATGGATTCGGGGTAGGCATTTTATTTATTACACCATGGGGGGATCTAATCCATACATAATTTAGGATTAGCTTTCCTTATAACAACAACATGGGTAAATATGAAGCACTTATTATATGACTTTGAAAATCGATACAATGGAACATATCTCATCTCAAGTTTTATGGTTATTCTCAGTAAAATATCAATTAGGTTAGAAACCATTTTCAAACAAAAGATGACAAGATGGTGCCATACAAGGCCATGGGCAACACTCTCAAGTAGAAAATTACTAAAATTCAATTTGAGCATATACCAAGGACATGTAATAGAACCAAAAATGCTATGGTTACTATCAGATCTCTAATTCAACAAATAGATAGCTAAAGAGTATGAGTTCCTTGTCAATAATTTTATAACACTAGCTCATGAACCTTGAACTGTCATGATGATTTATGATGTTGTTGATCCTAGATCTATTTGATATTCAAAACTTTACAACTACCTCCATGACCAAATTATACCACCTAACCTATCCTAAAATCATTCGAAATCCTTCATTCAATTAACCACCTATTATACCTTACTTTGATCAACCCTTTACCATTGTAGTTTTGATGTAACTCTGATTCATTATTTAAATTCAATAGAATATACACTAGCATTATGGGAAGTTCATGGAGGAGTATGTGGAGCCCACACCAGTGGGGTAGTCCTATCCAAAAATCTCTTATGTATTAGTTATTATTGGCCCACAATAGACGTAGATGTAGCTTCATATGTGAAAAAGTGTGACAAGTGTCAATAACATGCCAATGTGATTCATGCCATGAGCAAGACTCTGAAACCAATGTTGACACCATGGCCTTTTACTATGGGACCTCAACCTCATTGGTAATATCAATCCCACCTCATATGATGGCCATAAACATATCCTTGCCACCACTAAATATTTCACTAGGTGGGTTGGAGCTATACCCCTCATGTGACTGGAAAGTAAATTTCCAATTTTATTTTCAAACATTTCATTTACCACTACGGTATCCCTTCAAACATTATATTTTATAATGGAGGATCATTTAAGAACAAGCACATTGAAAACCTATGTGCCAAATATAAAATCACACTACACTTTTCTATGGCATATTACCTTCAAGGTATTGGCCAGTATAAAAAATCTAACAAAACTATTGTCAACATTCTCAAAAAGATTGTTAATGATTCCAGTCATGATTGGCACCTCTAGATATTCCATGCCCTTTGGGATTACTATACCAATCACCATACAACAATATGAGCTACTCCATATTCATTTATTTATAGTATTGATGCCATTTTTCCCATTGAGGTTGAGTTTCCTTCTCTATGAATTTCTTTCAAGCATGTCCTCGATGAAAATGAATATTGAGTAACTTGATTGCAAGAGCAATAATTACTTGATGAAAAATACATGGTTTTGGTAAAAAATCTCCAATCCTATCAAAACTAACTTTGAGGCCACTACAATTGATGTGTGAAACATAGAGAATTTAAACATGGTGATCTTGTCCTTAAAGAGAATGAAAATAATACCACGAATAAAAGTAAGAATAAAGGCAAGTTTAAACCCAATCAGGTTGGTCCTTTCATTATTATGTCAAACTATAGAATAATAGAATACAAGCTTACCATACTAGATGAACATGAACATGATGAGTCAATGAACATTATCCACCTCAAGTGGTACTATGCTTGAGTGACTTGGTGTATTATCTATAAGGACCATTTCAAGTATATCATTTTATCAATCTTGTTTAAAGTATATTATTTTACCATCCTATTATCCTACTAACCTATTAGTTTTTTCTATCACCCATCCATTCTACCATACCTTTCCCATCAACTGAGTTGTTTTCTCCCTCCCTACCAGGCCCTATGACCTTGGTTCTTTTCCATTTGGTTCCATTCATGTTTTCAATAATAGGATTCAGATTCAGTTTCAATAGTTCTTTCACGTATTCTAAATAGAGGAAATATTTTGGAGCAGTAATACAATAATTTAGTAGTTGAATTCTTCATTTCTTATTCTATTCTCTATATCAAGTGCACCTAATTATAACTACCTATGGGTAAATTACTGTCTCATCGGTCTTCTTACTAATTATAATTGCCTATGGATAAATTAGTATCATTGAATTATGCTATTGTATAACTATGGGTAAACTATGGGCAACATTCATTTATCATGCCTTCACATACCAACTAGCCATTTCCTATTTCGTACCATGTTATCGTACCAACTATGCCTATTTTGTGTGAATTAGTTACTACACTAGTCAAATTCCTCCATTATATAGTTGAACTATAGTGACTTGAGGTCTCATCCTAGGACTATATAGGTAGCACTTGATACTTGTTGAGGTCAACTTATTCACCCTCCAAAGCCATGCTCTCACTATTTTATGATCAACCTTAAGCCATGCTCTTTCCATCTTTTGAGCAACCTTAAGCCATGCTCTCACCATTTTGTGAGTAACCTAAGCCATGCTCTTGCGATTTTGTGAGTGATCTTAATCTATGCTCTTGTCATTTTATGAGCAACCTAAACCATGTTATCTCTATTTTATGAGCATCTTAAGCAATTCTCTCACCATTTTCTAAACATATAACATTTAGTGTCTTGTCATTCTCAATTGAGTTGAGATACCAAAAAAATCCAAAAACATTTGTAAATTCATTAGAAAAACCAAAAATATTGACCACTTCTTTGCCTTAAGGATTCATGGAACCCTTCTTAAGTCACAATAAAATCACTTGTCACTTAGTTTCCCCATCCTTTTTGGCATTTTCTCCCACACACTTACCATTTTACAAGACCATTATTATTATTCTATCACATCCATTATGTTTATTTTTCATCAGTTATCATTTTCTTCCCATTTCCTAGGAGAACCATATTCAGCCTAAAGTTTTTATTGGATATCACATCCATGGAACTATGTAGGTAGCATCCATTTGCCTAGCATAAATAGAAACAGTTTGGCCACCACCTTCCTTTTCTTCTATTTTCCCCCCATCTTGTTTTTTTAATTATTTATTTGTTATTTGTGTGCTTGTTTATTTACTTGCAATACTTTTTCCTTGATTCTGTCTATGTGCATTCATTAGGTGATTCCTTATGCACTTCTTATTCAATCCATCCTTACTCATATGTCTACATTGTCATCATGGTCTTTATAATTGGTACATTATTTACCCTTGAAAATTGGATTCTAAGAGTCGGTCCTTATGCATATTTTGGCCCAATCCTTATGGTGTTCTATCATGATGCTAACCATACAGTGCTACAACAGAAATCAGATTCAAGAAGTCTAATCAACAATAGAGGCATCAACATCTCCTTGGCACTAGCATTATCAACATCCCAATCATATCCAAAATAGATTAATTAACCATAAAATAATTTCAACCTTTATTAGTTTAGATGAGCATTTCCCTACTAGTAGGTTGTTCCAGTTTATCATTATGCTCCATGTCTAGTTATCATATTCATTAGCCAATCACTCATGTTTTCCATAATTTTGGTAAAAATTATTATAACCTCCTATGGGCAAATCATTGTACACCATCCCACCTATATTTCTCATTGATTATAAACACCTTTAACCAAATCATGTGTTCTTCCCAAATTTACTTTCTTTTGCCCAAATAAGGGCATGTTTTATCATGTTTACCTATCATAACTAGGGAAGCTATATCTTCTCAATGATTATAACCACCTCTAGGAGAATCATTATGTTATCATACCGTGTTGCCACTATCAAGGTATAATGCTTATAATGGCCTTTAGGAAAACCATTGTACACCATCCCACATGTATTCTCAATGATTTTAACTAATTTTTAAAACTCATTATGTTCTCACCCCATCATCTTCATATGTTTGGTCCCCTCATTTCACTTTTTTATTTTGAGGGATCATTTGTCAACGTACATGTGCCAATCATTCCCTTGAAGGGGCATCATACAATTCATCCATTGTCATTGAAGTTATAGGAATACATGACCTTTTCATTATTTTAGAAGATGTTATTATTCCTATAGCTTGTAATGCCTTCCCAAATAGGGGCAAATTGTAGACACCTAAAACTGGACACCAATGACCTTTAACTAGTCTTTTGACCAATTTCTATCAAAATAGATAATTTGGCCTAAAAACACTAAAAACATGCTAAATGATGTAAACCTATCATATATATGTGTTTATTTTATCTAATGTTTCCTTAAATGAGGCAATGCATTTTATGAGATAGCTAAGTTTATTTAGATCATTTTGAGTTAAAATGATGATTTTGTACTTGCATGCTCTGGATTACTCATTCTTACCAAATTTATTGTGTGAGACACATTTCTTTGTTATTTTATGTTGGAAACATCCTAAATAGGATAATTGTTCCAATGCATCTAACATCACATCCTAATTCTAATCTAGTCAAATTTTGAGCCAATAATATGACATTTTGACTAATTTGATTAATTTGAGCACCAATTGCCAAGATTTACACCAAAATTAAGTAACATGTTTAAGACTAATTAATTTGAATCAAGAGATTAAGTTAATTTACCATGGAAATTGTTTAATATTTCATTAATGGAAATCAATATTGAATATCTATATCATCAAAGACATCATTTTTTAGGAAGGCATACCTAAGCCATAATTACCATAAATATCTGGTTAAACCCTCCCATGCCTCTTTAATGCCTTTCTATCCCAAATATTTATGAGGAAATTTATTAATTATATCTTTTGAAATTAAATATATTCTTATCCACACATCTTCATCTTAAGATGCATAGTTCAAGTTCATTCTGATCATTTGGAAAAATCTATAAATAGGAGGCCTCACAACCATAATTTTAAGCATAGATAGTATGAATTTATGATGCTTAAATGAGTTAAAATGAAATTTAGTATAATTTTATCATGCCCAGTTGTTTAACCAAGCCAAAGGTGCCAAGGAGTGAAGGTGCCAAGAAACTCCATTGATGAAGACTCTTTGATGCACAAGCTGAACAAGCCACTCTATGAACCATTTGGAAGCTCCAAGGAAGGTGAAGGAAGGTTTCTTTCATGTTTTGGTTGTTGTTTTTATATTAATTTTTGTTAATAATATCCCCATAGTGTCTAGGCCTACAGATGGCATGCTTGTTAGTGTGTTATTTTCATTTTGATTTGATTTTGAACTAAAACTTGTTCTAACCTCCTCTCTTGAGTCAAATTCCTAGTTCACAAAACCTAGACTTAGTCTGTGAAACCTTAAGAGGAAAACTAAGGGTTTTTATTGATGTTAAACTTTAATAATATAAAGCTAAAGAACCCTAGACCAATTTAGACTACAATTTTTTAAAAAGTACATAATTTTGTCCTCCTAAATGATATAAATAACAACATTGAATGAAACCCTTAACAACCAACTCAAGAAATATTCATCACTTAAAAAACCTTGTAAGAGACATAAATCACTTAGAAATATTCAAAATTGAAGGTCAAAAATAAGAAAAGTATCATTACTCAGGTGGAAAAGTGAAGTGGTAGTCATTTTGGCAGATGTGGCTCAAGGGTTGTGACTTTATATAGGCTAGAAAATCTCAAAGATGTGATTAGAGAATAAAAAATGATAAGAAAATCTTTAATCCTTTTACTTTAAATAGTGAAAACCATAAATTAAATGTAATTATGGTAGTTAGTGTTGCAGGTTGGACCTACTTAGAGTAGGTCCACTCTCTATGATAATGTATGATAGGTTCAGTGAAGAGAGGAACCCATGGGGCACTTTGAAAATTTCATAACATGAAAAGTGCACTCGAGGATCCACATCCCATGGTACATAGGTTTAGTATAAGGAAAAGATTATTATTCACTTTGCATATTTCATAACATGAAATGTGCATCGAGGGTTCTATGTTACATGGAAAGGTGGTTTATATGTTTTAGGAAGATCCAAATCTTATTGTGCACTTTTCATGTTTTGAAATGTGTAAAGTGCATGCTGAGTTCTGAATTCTATCGATTGGGTGCATGGTAGGATCTCGAGCCTACCATACATTTTACACATTAAGAAAATGTGCAAAGTGCATGGTGAGTTCTTAATTTTGTTAGTTTTAGATGTTGGTAATTTATGGGATTTGGATCCCACCATGCACTTTTAACATTATGAAAACAATCAAAGTGCTTGATGGGTTCCATATTCTATTGGTTTGAGTGTTTGGTGCTTCGTGGGATCTAGAACCCATGAAGTAATTTGTACAAGTGTAAATTACATCCAGAGTTCTAGATTCTCCAAGGCATAAAGAAAAAGATGGGATTTTTTGAGGATTTAGGGTTTTTCCTTAAAAAAAGGTGGTCTCCCTTAGGGTATTAGATGTAATAATATTTTTGGGAAAAAATATCAACAAGTTCATGGATCCAAGGATGACCAAGAAGTAAGTTATAAGGAAATTTAAAATCCACAATATTTAATAAAGTGTGATGGGAAATAGACCTAATAATGATTTGAAAATAAAATGTAATAGAATATTCCCTTTTGGCATTATCATAATCCTTAATGGTGATCATCTCTATTTGAATGTCTTTTGTAGTATAACCCAAACTTTGTAATAGTTTAAAGAACACTATGTTCATTCCCAAACCATTTTCTATACAAACCCACTCGATCTTATTGTTTTCAATGATGAAATCAATATACAAGGGGTTATTATGGCTAGGAATAAGAGTGTACATGTCTTTTTGATCAAATGTGAACTATCAAAATGAAGACAAATGCCTTAGAAATGTTTGGAACTATTCAGGATTAATATCTTGGGGAATAGTTGATTGTTGAAAAAGGTCATTCAAAATAGTTTTATGTAATTTTGATTTATGAAAGAGATAGAAAATATAAATTTTCACTCGGATTTTAATTGGTCCAATAGACTACAGATTTTTTCAAAATTATTGTGAGATGGTTTGGCCTTAGATGGCATAGTGTTTGACTTTGGATCCAAAGGCACAATTTTCTCATTGGGTCCAGTGGTAGAAGAAGAGAGTGAAGGGCCTTAAAGATTAATTCATGAGTATATAGTTATGATTGAGAAATATATAGGTGGAAATGAGACATTATAATTAAAAGACAAAGGCAAAAGGCCTTGGAGAATGAATCCTAGGCATCTAATTGCATTAGACCAATTTTGAGTTGATGACGAACCATTATAATTAGAGAAAGGATGAGGTATAAAAATGGTAACCTATGTAAATTAAGGTGTAACATAATTACGTGAACTTGACATGATGTTACTTGAGGGAAAGGGTGTTGACCATATAATAATGGGTTTACTACTAAGAGGAGCACATGAGGGTTCATAGGTCTAATAGTGAGAGTGGAAATGTGGTTTGTATAAATATACCCCATAGTATTATTGTAGTCATAAGGCATGTTGTTATAACCTAGGTTGTTAGCATGTGTATTATGATCCTAATTATGATCATGTTAATTATGATATTGACCTTTATTCTGATTTTTTCATTGATTCTATCCTTGGTTCTAATTTCTCCTTGGTGGTTATTGATTATGTCAATTAAATGGATCTTTGTAGATTCCCATGTCCTCATTAGTGTCATGTGGATCTAGTTTGATCTCAACTTCACCACTTTTAATCAAATATTTAATAAGGTGTCATAATTGGAGGTAATGATAAGCACCATAAACAACAACATGATAGAAGTTTCAAAATTTGTTTACAAAATACCAATCAAATTTTAGTTGATCTTCAAGAAATGGTATTGGTATAAGCCATACAATCAAATTAGCTTCAATGAACTTTTGGAACACTTCCTCAATATGTTTTCCTATTTTGGTGAAGACTCTGAAATTTTTATTGAATACCCTTTGAGTAAGGACTCCTTATAAAGTGTTTGGTTTATTATGTGGAGTTAATTGTACATTTAGATCCAATGGGGCCTTCACCATTTATAAATTTGTTGATTCAATTACTCCATTTATGACCATGTTCTTATTCTTATTAAAATCATTAGGTTTCTCTATTTCAAGAGTTTGACTAGGAGACTAGGTTTGATTTGACATTTTACCCTATGAATAAATCTTGATAAGGCCTTTGGTAATAACCACCTTCTGAATCTATGAAACCTTTTCTATAATTTCATAAAATGTGTTCAAACAACCAAGATATATACTTTGCACCAGCTCAAGGTGTAGGTTCTATGCAAAAATTTCAGCCAACTATTTGTCTAGCAAACTATGTTCAAAGTGTCTAGCTAATGTTCTCCATCACTGTAGACATTATATGAAGCTTTTTCATCTTGTTTTTTGGATTTTAAAAATTCAAAAATCATTAATTCATGCTCAATATTATAATATAAATGGTTGATAATTATTTGAAATAGATCATTTCAATCTATGATCAATTCTTTTGGTAACATTAGAATCCAGTCTAAAGCTTATCTCACTAAAATTCAAGAAAATAAATGTTGTTATAAGCTAAATCTTGACATAATACAAAAAATTCCTGAATGTGTTCACAAGGTTCACCCTTCCCTTTGTACATGTCAAATTTTGGTGCCTCAAAATGAGGTAGAAAGTGGACTTGGATAATGCTCAAATAGAATGGATATGGACATATCTCATCATATTTTTATTTCTTGATTATGTTGTATTTTTTCAATCACAACATAATCTCTTTCATGAAATTCCACTCTTGTATACTTGGTGCATTGTTGGGTGGAAAATAATTATGTTGGGCTGGTATATGCCTCTCTTACATGGTTTTGTTAGGGATATACATCTTAAGATTTGTAACCTTATTTTCATTCACTCCTTGAGTTGGGTAAGTAATACATTGATTTATGCATTAATTACATTCACTAAATTCTACCCTCTTGAATTATAAATGTTATATTTATTTTGGGGATTCCATGGTCTATTCACCAATGTACGCATTGGTTGAGACAAACTAGCTAAATTATTTTTCAAAATTACCTCAATACATAATGGATGTTTTAGTACATGACTTTGTGAAGGAATAAGAGGTTCTTGATGATTGAAAAATATATGCTCCATGTCTAAATAATCATGTTGCATAACCTTTTGATACTTAGGTTGTTCAATTGAGACATCATGATCCATCGTAGGTGTGTTATAAACTAAAGTGTGTGTGTTGGCTCTCTCACATTCCCTTGTTCTTTAGAAGCATCATTATGTATATAAGTAAAAATTAAAGAGTAATTAAAGTACATGATAAGTTGGTATGCATATCCTTGACTTATCTTTTTGATCTTGGTGATAAGATCTTGATCATTAGGTTTTGACTCTATGGGAAATTCTTTTTCTTTACTAGAAGAAGCAACATTTGTTTTTGTAATATTAGCAAGGAATTGTTCTCATTTTTGTTCTTCTACCCTAACAAAGGTATGAAATTATTCCATACGAAAGTATAATGGTAATATAGTTCTTGATTTAATAAACCTTAGGAGTTCTTCATTTTTGTCTTTTAGGGGTTGATGTTCAAAGTAATCTTCCTTAGATCATATAGTCATGGGAATGTCCTAAAATACCAAAGAATTGTCTTATCCATCATAAATGTGTTCTTCCTCATATCTAGGGCTATATAGGACCCCACTATGAGTGTACATTTTCATAATGTCTAAAAGGTTGTTCCCTATGTTTCCCAATATTTGGAATGTTTTGTAAATGCTAACAAGGATGTGTTTTGATTTTTTATAAATAAGTGACAAGGTAAAAGAGACTATAATAAAGATAAGGTGGCATAGTAATACACAATAATAAGAAATGTTTCATGAAATTACTAAATGTTGGTTGGTTTAAATCATTAAATTATAATAGAGTATGATAACTCAAATACCTATAGTGTAAACTAGTACACCAAATGTAGGTTTAGAGATACATCAATACCATAAAATCTAGTTGAACTTTTATGAGTTGCTTCTAGAAAATTAGAAGAGGGCCTTTCTGATTTGGAAAGTAATGTTGCAAAATAATAAAATCAAGATGTAAAAACATGCAATAATTGTTGAGTATAAAATGAAAAACAAATGGGCATCACAATGCCACCACATGGTAATAAGAGATAGAATAAAATGTATTCTATAACTTAAAGAGTAAGAAACACATAATATAACCTAAGTTCATAATGATTAGATGATTATGAGTCTATAAATGACCTTCAATCCAAATGGGAAATCATCCCAAGTTAACTCAAACCAAGGGAAAATGGAAATCCAATTAACACCTTGGCCCAAAACTTAGAAATGTGAGATTTTGAATTTGAATTAAAAAGTGAAGGACTTAAAGATTTTTGGAAAATGGTTTAAAATAAAATGGATAACATAAAAATTATGTTTAGATAACACAAACATAATTTTTGAAATGAGGTTTTGAATAAGGAAAAAGATGGTTTTGATTTGACTAGTGTAATGCCTCCTCATTCAAATAAAATGGTGGACAATAAATATGTTTGGTTCATGTTTTTAATTTACAGACAAGTTGTTGATATAGTGGATTACACCCTCGACAGGAGGCTGAGCTCTTGCCTTCCACACGCAACAATGGAAAATCCCGTCTTTCTTGTGGGCCTGGCAAAACTGGGGGAAGAGTCTCTAGATAAGGGATAACTCCCTTTGATGTATCTTTTAGGTCCTAGATTTCCTACTGCTAACAAATAAATGAAAAAGGGGGGTGAAAAGAGAGAAGGATGCTGAAAATAGAACCTAAACCTAAACTAAAAGGTGATACACCAAAAAAGTCAACCCACTCAGCCTGAACAAACACTTTTCACCAAGAACAAGCTCCCATACACTTCATTTGACATGATATATCCTTCTACATTAGTGAGCTAGGGGTCCATGGATATACAAGGAGGAAGAACTACCAGAGGCATCCATAGACACACTATGGCAGTCTATTCATAGGCACCTATACTCCTATAGGGACACTTCTGGCAAACCTACAAAAGAAAAGCACAATACACTAGACATGTTGGAATCATCATGCAAAAGCATAAAGTAAAATGACTTAACATAGAACAAAGGCATAGACACATATGAAAGTGCAAGTTTAAATAGAGGTAAAAATGCTAAGTCTCGATTCAAGGTAAAATCTGGTAGAGTTTTGCCTTACAAACCCAATGATTTTTTTTGGGTAGAGCTTTGCCTTACGAGCTAAGAGGATCCCCTTCTCAAAATGAAAAGTTTACAATATATAGAAAGAGGAGAAGAAGTAAAGGTGCTTTCTAGAAAAGACTTTGGCACCCTTCTTACAAGTGGCCCATGTGCATTCAGAGCATTGGGAAGAGGAAGCTGCTCAAAGATAATGTTGTATCAGCTCTTATTTTGATTTCAGGCATTTTAAAATATATTAAACATTATATGTGAAATTATGGGCCACATCATTTGTCTACAAACAAGACTACTCCTTCAAGGCATTCACATGGCTTGTCTTCTCATCAATGGAAAGTGAAGAAAAAAGGGTCACACCATTCCCTGTTTGCACCTCTTGATGACCAATTGGTAGATATTGTATTAACCAATGGAGTAAATCCTTGAGTCAACACCTCCCTTTGCCACTCATAATGTTTGTCCATTTCTACACATGGCTTTTTTGCCTTTTTCTTTAGCTGGTTGCTATGTTTGTTTTTAGGTTCCTTGCCATTTTTGTAAATCAACGGATATTCCATTGTCTTAAATTTGACGTCTACAGGGACATCATTGGTTCAATGTTTCAATGGTCCAGGTGGCCTTCGGGTTATAATTCCTTTGTTTCTTTGAATTAGAAGTGCTCCATCCTTGACATTTGTTATAGTTTGCTACTTTGAAACTCATGAGGCACTTGAAACATAGATGTGGACATTTGTCACACTCTACTATGTTATAATGGGACACATGGTAGCATCCTCTGCCCTTTTTAGAAACTTTAGATGTCGTTTGAGAGTCCCATGAAAGATGACACATGGTAGCTTCCATTGAGCTCTGAAAAAAATATTAGAATCATTTGGGACTCACTCAAATTCATGCAGATGATGACACTTGAATCATTCTGCTTACTTTAGAAACAAAAGCCCTAGGGCCCACCACAGCCTTTACCCAATAATGAAAAAAAATGAACTACGGATGTTGACACTTGGCAGCTTCTACCAAGTCTCACTAGGGACACATGGCATCTTCTATTACATTTAGAGAGACACATTGAAAACTTCTATAGTTTCCACTTGGTTCCCTCCACGTGCACTGAGAAAAGCTTATTGAAAGAAGATTTTAAAACTCATAGGAACTTGAAACATGGATTCCAACTCTTGTCATCCTCTATTGAGATATAAAGGGACATGTGGCATGTTCCACTGCTTTTAGAAACAAAGTAGAAAAGGGGCTCAAGAGATGACACTTGGTAGCTTCTGCTTGACTCTAAGAGACACTATAGAGATCAATGGTTATTTCATCACTGTAAATTTGAACCAAGCTATTGAACTAAAGCAATGAACTATCTATGTGTTTGGAACCTATTTCTTGTCTACAGAGTCTATCAAAACCCTCTCCAAAGTCTACAGAAACTTTTAGACTTGTGAAAGATCAAAAAAGAAACTAGCTCAGAATAGTAGGGAAAGGAGGGGACCGATTTTAACATGATGGACTAAAAATGGTCAACACAAGTTTTAGACTCAAATCAAGACCAAGTAAGTAAATTATAAAAATACCAAGTACAAACAAGTAAATCATCCTAAGCCCTAAATTGACAAGGTTAATTCGTATTGATAAAATACATCTATATACGTGTTCTGAGGATTTTAAGTGTTAATCCAAAAATTAAAATGCATGAAGTAGTATGGTTTTTACACCCCCCCTTTCCAAAGAAATTGTATGGTGACATGGACCTTTGGGATACTTACCTTGCATCAATAATATGTCTAAGACAAGTGGGGTTGTTTTAAAAATTATTTTTTTGACCATCTAAATGGTCCCAAGTATGATTAACACTAGATATGCCTCACATAAATTAAGTTCATACTGAATAACTTAATATGCAAGGGTCTATTCCTTTTCATAGTGATTCCATTTATGTATTTCTTAGTGGAATACCATATTTAAATATACTTGACTTAGGTTTTCATTATAAAAGGAGAGGTTAGTTGCATAACCCTCTGGCTCTCACAGTATGTGTTCCCTAATTTTTATACCCCATCATGGAGAGGGGTTAAAAAATGTTGAGAGATGAAACCCTAAGTCAAAGATTCCCTAAACATCTCATGAAGAAGCTATGAAATACCCTTCATAATCCAAGTTAGATAAAATAAATATAAGTGATAAGACTTTAGAAGTTGTTTTTAGATCATGCAAACCATGTGGGTTTGGGAGAGATTTGAAAAAATTATTTTCATGCCTTAGACAAAGGCACAAGTTTCAAGGAAAAGGTGATTTTTATCACCCAATTTCCCTAAAGGGGATGGATGGAGAGCATACACATACTCTTAATTTTGCACAAAAAAAATAAAAGAGTAATAAATGATCTAGCATAAAATAGCACACTTGTCAAAACTTACAATTTATGTGAGTGTAAATTTTATACACCAAAAGTGAAGTGTTTGATGAAGTTTTTTTCCCCCTTGGCTGTAGTTGTAAACTTTGAAACAAATTCACAAAACAAATTAACTTAAAAACATATAGGCTCCTTTTAAACACCAAAGCATAAGTTTAAGACTTAATCAAGATTAAATTTGTCACTTTTCCATGTGTGTGTCCTACAAATTTTAGAGGGTTTTTTTCTTCTTTTAATCACAATCATTAATGATATAAGCAAGTTTTGAAAACTTGATCTTGGGTTCTTAATTTTTCTTACACAAAATCTAACATAAGTTAACAGGGACCAATACCAATTTCAATGAGACCAATGCCAATCATAAAATAATCGATGATGGTCAATAAAAATTGGTACTAGTTACCTATGAACCCTTAGGCAAAAAATGTTTTCCACAAAAAACACTTGTTTGCCCATGTTAGTTTAAAATCTCCATCATATCTCTATATCATAGAATATAATTATCAGATAGAGACTTAAAAATCCAAAATGACAACTTGTACTTTTAAAGAAAACTCTAAAAAAAAAATTTATACCATGTTATGCCCTACACCAAAACTAATGCCAATTAGACAAGATTGATGTCAATTACACATAACTGATATTGGTCATGATGGAAATTCGGTATCAACAAAAAATTCAAAAACACAAGAAAATAGTGATAAAAAACATGATTTTTAAGGATTCTTAAGAACTTTTTAGAAAATTTAAGGATGCCAAAGTGTTTTCCTTGATTTAATGGGATAATTTGTCCCACTAGACATGCCAAGATATAGATATGGAATCCAAATATAGTTATATCAAGCATTAGTCGTTAAAACTCAAAAAACATGCATAAGAACATAACAAGATAAGCCAACTCTTTCGATGGGGTATGGAAAATGAAAATTAAGAGATGAAAGAAATCACCTACAATAGCCAAGATCATCCCATCACCTAAATTTATCTCAAAACATGATTTCCCCCATAATATGGTGCTCAAGTCTTCGTCAATGATTTAAGGAAATCTCTTCCATCATCTCTTGTGCACGAATGAAACTAAGCTCATGATATGAAATAAAATATATGCCTATTAGTGAAGCTTTCTTATTGCAAATTAAGCATTATAAACACCACACAAAAATGGTCTGTGGAAATAAGTATGCATAATAATTTTACATAAATGAAGCTTAAAAATGGTGGTTTTAGCCCTCTTATTTATAGATTTTTGAAATTGGTCTTAACCATCCATATTGAGATAAAGATGTGTGGCCATGAATTAATCCCATTTTTTATAATTAATAATTATACCTTGATAAATATTTGTAAGGAAAGGACATTAAAGAGGCATGGGAGGCCTTAAACCTAAAATGTATTACATTTATGGCTTATGTATGCCACCCCATAATGATGTCATTTGATGATAAAGATATTAAGAATCAATTTCTAATTAAAATATATGTAATAATTTTAATGGATTTTCCACTTAAGCTCTTAATTTGGATTAATTTTATTAAGTGAGATTAATCAAAATTTTATGCAATTCTCTAGAAATTAGTTGCACACTATTAATCAAACTAGTCAGAATGTCATATTATTGGGTTTTAATTTGACTAGAGTGGAATTAGCAGATGATGTTAGTTGTATATGGACAATATCCCATTTAGTATGTTGTCGATGTGAAATAACACATGAACATGTTGTGTGCCTCAAAATTAGAAGAAAATAGTGACCCAAATCATCAAAATGTTTTTTTGTAATTTTGACTTAAAATGTTTTTAGAAAAGTTAATAATTACATAAAATAAGCTACCTTATTTATGGATTTATTAGCCTAAATCATCACTTGTATATGACATGCTCAAACAATTTAGTGTCTTTAAGTGATTTTAGCCCAATTCATGCATTTGAGTGCATCTCAATTAAGAGTTTCAATTTCAACATAATGGTGTTAAGAATTCAATGTCTATACTCTCATGATTTCAAGTATATTTTTTTCTACATAGGTGTACCTCTCCTTGTATCCCTCCAATTCTTGACTAAATAAAGTTATGGGATACTCAAGACCCTCACTAATTTGTTTCATTAGCATGGAAAAAATGGTGTCATTGGTTGAGAAGGTATATAAAAATAATTCACTTAAGAAATTAGGGTTGAAGAGAGTGGGTGTTTAGGGAATGACATGTTTAATGGATTCAAAACTTATCTTTCCCTTTTTATTCCATGTGAAGTCCTTATGTTTCTTGAGCATGAAAATTATAGGTCTTACCAACTCAGGAAACATAGGGATAAACCTCGTAATGAATTTAATCTTACCTTAAAAACTCTATAGTACCTTATTACTTTTTAGTGATAGAGAAAGGACTGCACTTATCCTCTTAGGGTCTATAGAAAGGCCTTATTTTGACACAATGTGGCCTAAAATTCTTCCCTCATGGACTGTAAAAATACAATTTTTGGGATTTAAATACACCCTATACTTCCTACACCTATCAAATATGAACCTTAGGTATGTCAAGTGGTATTTATCATCCTTGGAAAATATTATGATGACATAAAGGTATATGTGCATCATCTCATTGATGATTCCTTCAAAAGATACATATATTTCCCTTTGGAAGGTGGGGATTGCATTAGATATTCCAAAGAGCATCTTCTTGTAAGCATAATTGTCCCACTTAGTTGTGAAGGTAGTCTTGTTTTGGTCCTCCTAATTCACCAACACTTGATTGTACCTTGAGTATATGTTAAGCAAGGAGAAATACTATAAACCTACAACCTTTTGGATAATTTTATCCATGAATAACAAAGGGTAGTGACCTCTGAATGACACCTTGTTGAGATTCCTAAAGTCCACACATAACATTATCTCCCCATTTTTATTCCTTAAAGGCACAAGGTTAACCACCCATGAAGAGTGGTTAATGGGGAAGATGATGTTGGACTCAATTACCTTAGTCAATTCTTTACTTATCAAGAGTTAAATCTTGGTGTTTATTGATCTTTGATTTTATCTTACAATATTAACACTTGCTTCCAATTTTATAGTATGTTGGGCCAATCTAGGATCAAACCCCTTCAAATCATTATACTCCCAAGCAAATATGTTTGAAAATTCTTGACATAGCTCTATGAAGTCCACCTCGTCTTCCTTTGTATTCACTTTACCTAGTTTGAGAAGCATATCCTTAAATATACGATAAATTTATCCTTCCTTAATTGATCATCCTCATTGAAGATATTTTACATGGTCACTAATCCCTTGGGTAGTTTTTTTATCAATTAAAAAATCTATTCATTGTACTATTTTTGAAATCTACATTGGTTTCTTGATATTAATTCTACCTCTTGTTGATAACAAGAAACATGTTATTTTCCTATCATTTTCAAAGACCAACTAGCTAACCTCATTATCAAGGACTGAAGGTCTACAAACTACTTTGATTTGTGACTAATTTGTCATGTCCTTGACCCCACTTGGGATGTCATACTATGTTCTTATACTTGGTAGTTAGTCTACATGTTGATTGGGCTCTCTTGGGATTGAATGAATGTTAAAGGCATAAAAATATTCTAAGATATCAAAAACCCTACAATTTTATGGCTTTAAAACTAAATTTTTGACTAAATTTTACCCTCTCACTTGATGTACTACAAAATCACTATCTCTCATGACTTGTAGTAGTTTAATACCTCTCTTTCTTACCCATTTTATCCCATGAATGAGGGCCTAATACTATTTTTTGTTGCATGTTTAGTTGAATTAGAATAGTATAGTACAAAAATATATTTTCTTAGAAGGAGAGATAAGTATGACACCTACTCCACTTCCATTCTTTCACCTAGAGCCATCAAAGAATAAACTCCAAACTCCATCTTTGTCTTGGCTTGGGTTAATAAGGGATGTTATGAATACCTCCTCATTCATATAGTACATTATCATGCTTAATTATTCAATTCTCTTATACGGATCATATCTATGGTCATCTGCCCCCACTAATCAAGAGGTAAGTTAGATATGCTTTTAAGTGGTTCAATTGGCTCCTGATCATTGGGTTATTAATATTCATCAATGATAGTACAATCAACATTAGAAAAATTAGGCATGTAGGGCTCAAAATGGAACTTAGATATGGGCACAAACTTGATGGTAACCTTGATTCTATACATGTGCCTAAAGACCATATAAGACTAGTTAAAAGAGAGATAACCTCTTATCTTGGTATTGAAATCCGTAGGCAAACATAAGGAAAAATAAGGAGGAAGATTAACTACCAAAACGTCTTGGGATGTGATACAATTAGGACAAAGTAGTTAGGAAATTTTTTAGGTCCTTGAGTACATGAACAATATTAGTAGGGGACCCATATAGTTGTAAGACTCCCTTAGAATTAGGCTCATACCTTAACCCTAACTTGACTTTTATAAACATAAGCATGACAAATATACTAACCCCACTATATATCATACATTTTTGTACTAAGGATTATCTTGTTATGACATAAATATAGAAAGGAGGGGGCTTATCTACCTTAGCTAGTTATAGATCATTAGGTTGATTAGTGTTGGTTATGACTGTACCCACTTTTTATGTCTGCTTGTTCAAGATATGAAGTTTGGAAAACACTTCTTGGAAGAGATATTTTTGTCCTAAAATGATTAATATTTACTACATTGGTATGTTGAAATGAGCCTCATTCATTTTATCCACAATACTAATATGAGAAATATCATCCTTTGATTAGAACTTAGGAGCAACAATACTACCTATAGATTTAGTGAACTAAGGTATGAATCAACCTTTGTAATTCTAAAACTTCCCATATTGAACATTATAAATTGGTGAAGTTTTAGGAGATGCATTCTATACCAAAATCTCTTGATATGGTTGAGATGTTACAAGATATATTCTCCTAACTTTAAAGTCATCACCCATAGCTCTTCTTTTGGCCCTTATATGGGCTACAATAGGGTTGTTTACCTTGGTTAAACCCTCAAGATTATTGACTCAACATTGTTAAAAATAATTTTCTCCTTATTTAAATTTGAAAAACGTAATCTTTTATTGTGTCTTACCTCCCACTCATTCCTTGTTGGTTTGACATTTCAAATTTAGTCATGAAGGGGGTCTCTCCATGTTGTACATAAGGGTCTTCTTTATGTTGCATAGGAGGTTGGTTATCTTACATAGTAGGAGGTTGATTATGCTACATAAAATAGGTTTTACAAGAATATTCACTGGGATTGATTGACATATCATGAGACTTAACCCATTGTGTAGACCATAGACCTTATTGAGCATAGTTATTTTGAGTTAGAACTAGTGATCTATAAGTGCTAGCATAATTGGGATTGAAACTATTATAGGTCCTTACTTGAGTGATCTACCCTTGACCTTGTGGATTAGGTTGATATGGAGGCCTATTGAACTAGTAAGGTTGATAAGGAGTTTTTTATGGTCTATGAGGTGGATTTTTCTTCCTCTCTAAAGCTACTATCTTGTTATTTTGTGCATTGAGTAGTACTTCAATTTTACCCAGTTTATCTTCCTGATTATCATTTACATGATCATGTTTAGTTGGAATTGGTATAGAGGAAATGGTGGGAAAAATTGGTTTCATCATTGGTAATAAAGGTATAAGGGGCCTTGGTGTAAGCCTTCCTACTTATAATAGATAATTTTATACCCTTATTGCCACTTTATAGGCATAAGGTAGTGTGTTCCCACACATGGATTATATCATGACTAATAAATTAAAATGAAGTGATCTTAAATTGTATAATAATTAATAGTTAAGAGTGGATTTTACTACTTTTGGGGTCTTATCCTAAGTTTTCTAAAACCTATAGTTAAAGTCCATCATAAACTCTTGAGGATCCCTTTTGATTGTGGTCAATTATTCTACTAGAGACAAGTGGTCATTTCCATCCTCAAAATGATTGTATAGGTGTTCCCCAAACTCATCCCAAATGTTGATAGATGTAGGTGCTAAATATATATACCATTGGAGTGCTTTACCTCTCATTGAAGTAGCTAGTAACCTCATTTGTACATTTTCCTGAGTCACATTATACTAAGAAAAGGTTGGCCATGTCTACAATGTGCTCAACATGAGTGTTATAGTTTTATAATGTGAATTATGGAAGGATATTAAGTGAAAAAATAGGGATATCATCAAATTGGTTTAGGTTCATTGGCCTGCCACCATTGAAGGTCACAAAAGCTTAGTTGCTAGGCTTAGCCATTGGAGGTGTAAGGGTTATCACAGTACTTTGTTGAGAAGGATTAGGACATGTAAGGGGTGTAAGATTAGTATTATACCTAGGGTACCTATTTATCCTATAAAAATCTAAGAATAATTAAATAAACTCAGCTTACTTACCTTTTGACGAAGACCTTGTGATCACTTTTGGCATAAAATTTGACTACAATTCTTCCTCTAAATTGTTTAAAACTCCATAAGATCACCAATTATTATAAGTATTTTCTCCAATTTATTAAATACTAGTCCTACTCGATGTACCATAAATTATTATCAATTCTTATTGCACACTTGAGGCACTAGTGTTTCAAACCTAACTCATCTAGCTGATACAATGGGATCACCTCTAGGGATGGGTAGTCTAGTTGATGAGGTAAAACTCTAGTTTTGGGGATAGATCACTTTATGCATAATCTATTGTATTAATTCCTAAAAATTCTAATTTATTTATGAAAAGGCACAAAAGCATATAAGATATGGGAGGTGATTCACCAACATGTTTTCTCCACTATAAATGACCCTTCAACAATATTTGTGAATCAAACAAGGAATAATGACTAAACCACACTCTCTAAGAGAATCCTAAGCATTAGGCCTTCACATGAAGGTTATGGAATATGGATAAAAATTTAAGGTGATGAATGATAGATCTACTTAAGAACACTACCAATCAAATTTCACTTCAAACATAATCACTATCACTTTCGAACATCATATGACCTATTTGCGACAATCTCTTAGCAACTAGGTGAGAAAAAAACTTACAAAGGAAGATAAAACTCAACACTCATTAAAATAAACAAGTATGAAACTTAATAATATTACATATATAATATTAAATATTCCTTATATTTATTCAAAGGTTACAAGGTATAACTTGGGTAGAGTTTCTTCATACATAGTTTAGGGATACATACAATAGATTTTAAACCTCAATTTATTGAAAAATATAAGGAAAGGGAGGAATAATATGGCATGAAAGTGTGGATAATAGGTGATAATTAATTTAATTCACTTGACCATCAACTACAACCATTACAAATCATTATTAAAAACTCCTTGATCTCCCACATGTGTTACCTTGGCTGGTTGGTCATCTTCAATGAGCTCTTGGGCATGCAGGTATAGCGATAGGAGATAATTAAATCTTGGATGACCTCATTCAAGATGTGATCATTATAAATTGGTTAACAATATTTATTTCAATAGTTAAAAAGGTATAAATGTGGTCTAGTTAGCCTCCATGCATCATTAAATAGTCTATCTCTCCTTTTGCATGTTAATAAGGCTTAAAAACTATCCCACCTTCCATATTGACATGAGATGTTAATAATCACATAAATTGAGTATTCAAAAGGATTTTTATATATTTTAATTTACTCTCTTATCATCCCTCTACACCAATTAACATCTTCCTTGGTTGACCAAATAGGCTTACTAGGGAACTATGCCAAATCACACAATGTTAGTAGCTTGAAGGCCATGAGACTTGAATATAACCTTAAGAATGGGTAAGTGAGCATGTTTAAAGTCTAAAAAATAATATCACATTATGAAATATTCCTTTAAAATAGTTCACACCTATCACTCTTACTCATTTAGGTGACTTGGTCACATTTCACTATCACTTCTATATTGCCTCTTTAGTACATGCCTATAGAAAAATTTATAGGAGTAATTTAGAGTATTTTGTGGCATAAGAGGTTTGAATAAAATCCAAATAATACTCTTTAATGATATTAAATTGTCAATATAGATTTTCACCTTAGATTCATCACTAAATCTTGAAAAAATAGGGCTCTTGGTATATTCATATAGTTGTTTATACAAATTAATGCATTGAGTAGGACCTTCTCAGAGTTCACAAAGTGTTTTAGTTGTCTTAAATACATTTTAGTGAAAATTTCAAAATATATTTCACATCAAGCTTTTATTAAGGTTTTATAGTGGTTTAGGGAGGTTTAGACTCTTAAAAATAGTTCATAAAGGATAAGACTTCAACCTATGAACTAATGCAACTAAATTTTTATTATAAAAGTCCCCTCAACCATACCCACATGATCAAAACTCCATCAAAATCCTTTGCATAGTTCCATGTATAAGAAGGTGCTCCTCAGGTGACCATTCTGCATCTTGTGCACTCTTAAGGAAAATTTAGGCCAAAATGGACAATTCTAAGTTCTCCTATGTAAAACAATGCTCCTTACCTATATGAAACTCACTTATATACACTTTCATGTTTGTTTTAGGTCTTACTCAACCCTTTCTTATCTCTAAATTTAGTCTCTAAGCACTAATGTTTTGAGAAGGTTATTACATCAATAGTCCTAATGATAGTGTTTTTGTGTTTTGCCCTCAAAGGGAGTTATCTAAGCACTTGGAAATATCCGAGAGTATGTAACATACCCATTAGATCCCTTAGATCACTTGTGTTATGTTGTTTGAGCCACTTCCTTCCTCTTTCATTATGTACATAGTCAACTAACAAGACATTTAGGCATGACTTTAGATGACCATAAGATGTGGAGACACCTGGAGGTGGTCATTGTTTAGGATTATTAACCTCTTGATATCCTTTACTCTTGATACTCATTCAAAACATGAATACATTATATAATTTCTTACATATAGGCCTATAGTAGTCCTCTCTAGGCTTATAAAATTACTTTATAGGATTCATCCATACACCATATACTTAGCACATGATAACCAGTGGCTCATTTAGTTTCCCATGAGACCTAAGAAGACCATCAAGACCATTTAAAGACTCAACTATATCATTTAAAATCATTTGAGGGAAAGAATTATTTAATCAAGTTTTTATTAGGATTTACAAAGGGTTTTAGTGGCCTACCATATTAACAATGGTTCATAGAGTATAGGCCTTAGATTAAAAACTTAGTGCCATGGACGTTGATCCCATAGACCCCTTAAAAAATAAATAATATATCTTATCCCAATGCACCATATATGGTGAGCTCTGAGTAAAATTTGGTATTCTTTGAGTGTTCACTAAACATTCTAGGTATGTTGAATTTTTTAAGGATCATTCATAGAGTTGATATCCTAAATGCAACTCTATCTAACCTAGATAGTAAGTTAGTATGGTTCCCCAAATTTCCATAAAAACATTATGCCCCATTCATCTTGTTATAGAAGATATGAGCATTTAAATTGATAGCTCAAAATGGTAGACTAAGGTGATAGACCTCAAGAGGGGTAGTTAGGCCAAATTAACCATTCCCCTACCTTCCTCTACCTAAATAATCTTATTCAAGACATGGATTATCATCATACATCTCTTCATGACCTTAGGTCTACCATTCAGGGTTTGAATATGTAATAATGATGAAGATGGGGTTTAGAGGGCTCACGAAGGGTTTTAGGTCTTACAAGCCTAAATTGAGCCTCAAGACTTTAAACCACCTATAGATGCATTAGTGAATTAAAGGTCATCATATCCCCATTTAGAATATAATTTCACCTATTTTCATCTGTCATCATTTTCTCAGACTCTTATCTCTATCTTTGTTCTCATTTAGGTCTACCATTTTTACTTTTAGCCCTATCTGAGTGTTTAGATTAGTTGATTTTAGAGGCATGAGTGGTTTATTTCCCTCTTTCCTTAATGTTAATATATTTGGGGTATCAAGTAGGATTCACTCAAATTTTGACAAAATTTCATGAATTGAGTTTACCTCAACTCTGCTCTCAAAACTCACTCTAATGTCATACACACAAGCCTATGTTTTATGGATGCTTAATCATACCTAGACAACATTTTTAAACTTGATCTTATTTATAGGTCTTGAGGATTATATGGATTCCGATTATTACCTTAGGGTAAACCTTAATTGTTTTTATTCACCATCATTAAAATCATCTAGACACTCTTACTGACTAATTAGACTTGTATGCACTTCACAAATTGTATATGCCTAAGTTATCTTGTTTAGTTATCCTTTTATGTTTCCATTGAGTTTCAATAACTTAGCCTCTTTTTTATTCCCCTATACTTGATTTATCTCATCCATGTATATGAAAATTCACTCCTAATATTGGATATAACTTGTTTGTGACCCTGTAGGTGATGTTTTTAGGAAATGACTACAACTAGATTGTTTTTTTTAGTCCATGGGAAAGATAAGGGTCTCTTCACCATGTTGGGAACCTAGTTGGCCTTATTTTATACTCAATACTTTCCTTTAAGATATTCAATTTCAAAATTATATGGTCCTCTCTTGAGTCTATCTAGGTTTAGCTGTAGATGATGGTTTTGGAAACTCCTTGAAGGCTAAGTTTGACTTTGAATTACTCGGCTCTATTTTTGGAATTCAACCATGTGTCTAAACTTGATCGGGTTTTCTTCTCCTCATAGCCTCATTGACCTTCCATGGTATGGTGTAATTTTTGACCTTATTTACATGCCTTAATATTTAAAATGAGGGATTAAACATGTAGGTGATTTCATACAATCTTATGAAATTTTGAGTCTTGAAATCAAAACCTATTATGATGTGGAAATATATTGATAAAATCATTACATATTAGATGTGTTTTGAGAGATCTTATAGGGAATGTTATTCCATTTTTTAGACCATGTATTAGTACCCTAGACATCCTTATATATATAGTCAATAAATCAAAGCATTTGGAGCTAGTTAATCAGTCATTTTTAAAGAGAAAATGAATCCTAAGATTTCACAAAAAAACTTAAGGAATTCTAATAAACCTTAAACCTTGCTAAATGCCCTATGAAAGCATTGGGAGCTAGTTTATGGTTTTTTAGTCTTTAGAGCCATAATAAGGCTTGTTAATTATAATAGAGGAGATACTTCACATGTGTAAAACACCTCTTAATTTTTTATTGTGTCTTAATGAACCTCAACAACCATCAACCATAAAAAACTTTTCTCACAACTTGCAAAGAAGATTTGCACTATGCATGGTAGTCATGTTGAAATCAAGACTCTAAAGGAGATACTTATTTTGATGATCTAGTTATGCTTTGGAGGAAAATAATACTTTAATGGTTCAAATAAAACCATCATCCAACATGAAACCACTAATTATTTCTAGATTCATGCATTGAAGGCTATTAATCATTAAAAAAACAACTACCTATAACCGACAACTACTCCAAAATGGGGATTCCTTGTTCCTTTGAGCTTACACATGTAAAATAATGGTGAGGAGTGAAGTGGTATGAAATTTAAGACTTATAAAATATACATAAAACCACCATATTCATAGACTACATCATAAATGTACTGAAACCATTCAAATATTGACCCTATATAGATGCATAAGACCATTTTGATTACTTGGGTTCTTAACCATTGTTCATCAATAAAAAAAAAATCTAGTAATCAAAAGTTCATGAGACCCCATTATTCTACCCAAAATATTTGATCACTATTTTATCTCTCTTATACAGACTGAACATAAACTCAAATGGCTATCCAAGGCTTCCAAGAAGATAAATAATGAGAAGGGCCCTATTTTTTACTTTTTTTACTCTAAGACTCATGGATTCTCTTCTCTGATGCCTATAACGATTTCCCCTTAAAAATACATGACTTATTCTAACCTTGACCATACTGTACGGGTCTATACAAGCCTAAAAACAGCTACAAAACATCACTTTCCTATATTTTTAGGTTTGAGATCTTCATATGCTATTGGTGGGTAGGAGGAGGGAAATGAGGAGCGAAAATGTGTTAAAAATATGGAATATGGGTTTGAGATCTTCACACATATGGGTCTCCTTGGTTATGAATAAAAGATTTTAACTTATAAAATAAGACCCTTTTGCATATGAAACCATTATATAATGGCATTATGATGATAATGATACCCCTTTAAATTAATTTTACCTTTGATAATTATTTTTATGGTGTCTTAGGGGCCATAATAGTACTATTCCCATGGTGTGGATACCCTTTGAAGGTGATTATGCATGATCTCAAGTGAAATACCAATTGAAATTTACCTTAACATTTTCTAAAATATCTTAGAACATGATAAGACATACACAATATTCATAATATATCTTCAAGTTAGCCCATTCTTCTAAATTATACCCTCATTTATGCAAGTTCTTGGTATGTCAACTAAGCATATGACTGATTATAAGTTGTAGTGTTTTATATCACCCTCCATGAGCCTATTTATATCACAAGTAACACCTCAAGTCTTTCTATAGGAACCTATATATAATTCATATAAAATGATGTCTTGACACAATCCTTAACGAGTATGAGATAGAGCCACTATGACACTTTTGACATGAATAATTACTTGAACATGGTGCTTCACTACCTAAGGACAAATTTCCTCCTCTTTAGGTATCAAGAGACTTCAAAAAATATAATATGTTGACCAAGTCTAAGCTCAAGTGTTATTGGTTATAGGTTGACCTTTTATAAGCCCAAGGGTAGAAAGAAGTCAACATCATTGGTGAATATAAAGGGTTAACATATGTACTAGTCAAGAGGACATATGATCTCTTGCACAATAACCATGACTTAGTTTAAAGGCCTCTTTGACTAGGTTAACACTTCATGATTAACAACTATTAAACCTTAGGGACTACAATAGCCACACAAGACACATAAAAATACATAAAAGAATAAAACAAAGACACACAACTAGTAGGTAATAAGATCATGAAACAAGAAACTAACAAAGAATGTGCCACAACACTTATAAGAATAGAGACCAAAAATACTATGTACAAAGATAGTATGTGATTTATTAATAAAAAACTTAAACAACACCCCATTTATAGGGATATGGATTTCCTCAAAATTTAGCCTTAATATTTGGAAATCATTATGATCCTTGTATTTGTTAATAATGTAACCTCCACTCCATAGGCTATCGAACTTTGAGTTCTTATCTAGTTTAGCCTAGTATTCATCCCACTTGAGCACAATATCACCTTGTTTGAATGTCCTTGAAGAATATATTTTTTAAAATTACCTTTTGAATTGATATTTATAGGACTACATGGCATGCATAACATCATATCTTATCTCTTTCAACTCCCTTAACTAATTCATCCTTACCTCTATGACATCATTCTCCATTAGTTCAAGTTGATGTGTGAATTTCAAGGTGGGTAGTTCAAGTGATATTATCAACCTTTCCTCTTTTCCATAGATAATAAGGTATGGTAAATGACTAGTATCTCTCATAGGAGTGATCCTATCTACCCACAAGGTTATCCTTAGTTTGGTATGCCACTCACTCTTATTATCCTCCATAGTTATCTTTATGATTCTAATTATGTTTATTTTGGTAGAAACTACAAGTCCATTTCCCTATGGATAGTAGTTTGAGGAAGTGTTGAGGTAGATTACATGGTTAAGATCCCATTCAATTACCTTTGCACTATTGATATCTAGTGCATTGTTTGATATGATGGTGGAGGGGATCCTAAATTTGGTTACTAGACTCTCATAGAAATCAAAAACTAAATTCTCATTTACCTCTTTGAGGACTATTACCTCTAACCACCTAGTGAAGTGGTTTTTAGTAGTCAAGACCCACTTGTGTCCTACACTAGATTGAGGGTGAATCATGCCTACAAAGTCTAGGCCCCATTATATGAAGGGTTGTTCCACTTGGGTAGGTTTGAGTGGAAATGTAACTAGTATTTATTTCTAAGTAAACATGGCACACTTTTGGCATATCCTAATCCAATTATGGTATTCTATGAACAAACTTGAATAAAAGTAGCCTAATATTATTATCCTTACTACTATAGTCTTGGATGTGAATTTCCCTATTATAAGACCATCATGAAACTGATCTAGGATTTTGTCAACTTAATAACATGCCATCGAGATATTTTTTAAATAGAACTCCACCAGCTAAGACATAAGGGATTGATTACAATTGATAATACCTTCTTCTTGTGTTATTTAGTCCTATAGTAAATTCTACCATTTGAAATAATCTTACCATGTTTTGAGTCTAACTGGAGAGGGTGTAGGTTCTTCTACTTGGTGATCATTTTATATTACCAAAACCACTAATTTTTCCTCCTTCATATCTATTACCAAGTGTGCACATAGTACTCTACTCCTTACCAGCTTTGTTACCTTCACCTTTATGTCATTTTCCATGTATTTAGTCACCCAACTTGCTCTCTTTTCACTGAAGTCCTGGTTAAGAATGAAGTCCTTAATGCTAGGTTGAACCACCATGACATTTATATTATTATTGGACACCATGTGTCTAAATGTTTCTATGAATTTCATGAATGCATTCACATTATTCTCCACTTAGGTGTACCTCTCCTTGTATCCTTTCAATGATCAAGAACCTCATTATTTTATTGCAATGGAATGTTTAATGGATTCAAATATTCTCTTTCTTTATTTATTTGATGTGAAGTCCTTATATTTCTCTAGCATGAAAGTTAGAGGCCTTAAAAGCTCAACAAACCTAGGGATAAACCTCATAATGAATTTAATATTACCTAAAATGCTATGTATCCCATTCTTGTGCTTAGGTAGTGATAGAGAAAGGATCACACTTATCCTCTTAGGTTATATATAAATGCCTTATTTACACACAATGTGGCCTAAAATTCTACCTTCATGGTGCTAGAGTTTTAGGTTATACCCTAGCTGAGAAAAGGATTGTTTAGGTCCCCTAATCAAACCTAGTCCAACTGTGATTGACCTAATACTATGGGTTGTATAATTATATGTAAAATATGTAAAATTAAAGGGGATAACTCTCCTGATATGAAAATATAGTACCTTCATGAGATCTAAAATCTATCACAGCTTAAACACTTTCATGACTACTAATGAATCCAATGGGTACAAGGGTTGATTATATCCTTTGAAAATGTTTCAAACATGAGTGTTTTTTATGAAGGTTGGGTAGAAAATTATAACTTTAATTATATAAGGGATGAGGTATATACAAGACCCTATAAGATCCTTGACAGTTCAAGATAAATCTCATTAAATAACACTTCACATAACCTATAAGAAATTGAAAAACCTAAAATAAAGGTACATGAAGAACATGAATATGATTAAATGAAACATATAATATGTAGATTAAACTTTAATGAGATACACTTAACATGGACTCAAAATCTATACTTATCTTATATTGATTCAAAAGAGTTTACACAATGATTTTGGTAGAGCTTTGATACACCTAGATGAGAAATATAAATTAAGAGATCAATGCCTACATTTATATGAAGAATTAAAGATAAGAGAGAAGGTTTTTGGTTTATAAGGGGTCATAAATGAGCCCAATATGCCATGGAGCAGTTACACTAGCATTTTCTCCCTCTATAACCATTGACACTTCTTTAATGAGAGCACTTTGTCATAGGGGTGGCTGTAACTCCTTAAATTGACCTCAATTATGTATTTATCTTCCATAAAATAGCTCCACCTTCTTCCCTTTGGCTTTTATTCAATGCATATGGGGGTGTAATAAGGTTATTTTTGATATCTAACAACCTTAGAATCAATATCCATGCTAAATTCTTCATGAAACTATCTTTGACCTATAATAATGACCCCTATTTTGGTGTGAAAATTCCCAAATGATAGTTAATTTTTTTAAAAGGTTAATTAATGTCCTTAAACCACCTTCCTTTCACTAAATCCTTCCACTTATTTTATAAATAAGCCTTTATGGTTAGCTTCCAAAAATTATGTGCATGTTCACCATGCCATTGATTTAATAACTAAACTTAGGCCCAAAACTCACATGATAGGACTTAGATAACCTTTAAAATTCCTTTAATTTACTGACATTGATGCCTTTGAAAGATTCTTCAACTGCAACACATCTTAGCCTTGTATTACTAGGACCAAAACCTATCTCACAAAATTATAGTTTTGAATAAGATGGTGAGAACCTTTTAAATGAGTTTCATGATTTATAATGATGTTAAACATGTTTAATAAGTATTTCACTTACTCTTTCCATGATTTAGAATCTTTCCCTTAGCTCTATAACACATAATCCAACTAAAACTCTATAATTTTTTATTTTCTAAGGCCAAATATAAAAGTTTAGTACCATCCAATTTCATGAGTATAAGCCCATTTGAGTTGTCCATAGTGTCTAAGTGATAAACTAGGCACTTATAAGAAAAATAATGGATTTTTAGATAAACATCTCAAGATTGGTTGTTATTAGGTTTTAAGGGGGGTTGTAGGGGGTTTGGGGGTTTTGTCTTGGTTATTGAGAATCTAAGCTTATATTTATGATTTTATTGCATCAAATCAAAGCTAAAAAACTTCCTCATCTTCCATAATAATTTTTATGCCTTCAATATAACCCTCTTTGCCTTGGTGGGTGATTGAAGATGCTTTATTTATGGAAAGCTTTCACTTTGAAAAGATTATGTAGGTCTATATGTATAAGGATACATTGATGTGGTCTCTTCAGGGCTTAGATTATCTCAAATTACCTTATAATAATGTAATAATGCTCTTAAATAAGATTGACAACCCCTCAAACCTTCATACCATACTTTGATCTAATTCTTTGTTGGTGTAACCATGGTCTAACATGGATGTCATACTCTGTGTATGCCTCTATTATAGAATTTTGTCTACAAATTTGTCCATGGATCATTTTTTCCTCCTATATGAGTGATAAAATACCTTACTTGCCTTATATATTGAATCTACTACCTTCATCATGCTAATTTTCTTCCTTGTAGTTCACCTGGCCAAATATATTGAGGTCTACAACTATCCACCTTAATACCAATGATGGAGGTAAATAATGGAGACCTCTAGGAGGAATATTAAATTGACTTAAGGTCCCTCCATCCTTATCAAACTAATTTTGCATATGAAATCCATTTATAGGTTGATTTTTGAGCTCAAACTAGCCTTTTTAGGCCTCTTTCATATAGTGCTAACCATGCACATGCCAAATAAGTGATCATGGTGGTTCCCATGGGATATTAGGGGAACTAAAATATGGTTTCATATATATAAATTTTCATTTGATTAGGTTTTGAGATAAATTTCCACCATTAAGTCATTTTTGTGCTTTGTTCAGGGTTAGAGGTGTCCACACTCTTAAGAATTCATAGAGTATGGATGTCCAACCCTAAAACAAAGGACATGAATTTTTATGGAATTTACTTCCCCTCATAATATGAATAAGTTATATTCCCATGTAAATAATCCATGGAGATATGAGTGTTATAAGTTGGTATTAGGGTTAGTTATAGGCAATTTTGAGTCCCAAAATTCTTAACAATCATTCATATAGTTTATCCCCCTATTTAAAATAAAATTTATATGGATGTCTATTTATTATGGATATTTAAATTTCCTTAGGAGATATGGATCATAGAATATATTTGGTGAAGTGGGTGAGCATGTGAATCTACCCCTCAAAATTCTTGTACATAGGTGGACTAGCTTGAGCTAGTCTTTTAGGGATTTGGACCATTATTTTCCACTTTTTTTAAATTGAAACCTCTTTGATAGACCTAAATATTTCCTTCACTCTCTTTATTTTGGCCATTGGATGGTTTATAACAACCTACAGGGGTCTAAAGTTATCATTGATTTCTTCTTACAAAACTACTTGCATGACTATGCCAAAACACTTCTAAGTTTTTGGATCATGAAACTAAGTGTAATTACATGAGGGGGATTTAAAGGACCATATTCATCATTATATATATATATATATATATACATATACATATATATATTATACCTTTCATGGACCCCAAGTTTATTGGAGACCTCTTACAACATGAACACACCATTAACCCCATTATTTATCTACACAAACTTGACCTCAGTATGAGATAAAACAATGAGCATTTACACTATTTGTATTAACTAGGTGAGCATGTAGGGGTATTTTATAAGTCATTACCACCTTCTATATGGAATTTGGGATCTTGTTTGTGCCTAGAGGGGGTCCATATCTTCATTTTGGCTCAAAATAGCCTCATACAACCTACTAGAAAATGCACTCATACTTGTACTTTTTAAAATGGCCTATATTCTTTGATTTAATGATGTTGGTGAATCTAGGAAGTGATTATGACATGTTTAGGGTTATTACAATGACTAGGTAGTGACCATTCAACACTATTTTCCTTCATAACCTCTCTATCCATTCAACCTCATTCTTGTGCTTACACCTACCTGTGTAGTTTCATGTCTATGATGACATCATCTATCTCCTCAAGGGTGATGTATATCAGGTTTACACCTTTGAAAACATGATCCTTATATTCTTTATATTTATTTTTTCCCTTCTCTAATTTTACATGGACTGGAGGCACCAATATAAACTACAAATGTCACATTATGATCCTTACTTACTATGACTATTGTAGGCTTGTTACTAGGCCTATGTTAGGAGGGGTAAGGCTATAGGATATTTGATGATTATAACATGTATAGTTAATATCACCTCCAATTTACCATTTTAATGTTGAACCTATGGTATTCATGAAAACCCTTGTATCTGGGATAAATTAGATAGCTCTTCTTGGTGTTTTTGTATAATAACTTCCATGGTTGATTATAGGTGTTTCATTTATCACTCCCAAGTTGTCTCATGGCCATATGGGTTTAGAGTCTAATGAACTAAATGGTGTGAATGGTCCTACTACAATGTGGGGGTCCACTTGGAGTGATCAGTATTTGAGGGGTCAATGGGTGAATAGAGGAGATGATAATGGAAAAAAATTAGAGTGACATGAGCATGATATCATAGTGGAACATAACAAAATGGAAATGAAAATATAGTGGGATAATGTTGATATGGAATGGGCATGGAGTAAACATAATACCCCTCTAATACTAACATAACTAGACCCTTAAGACACCATAATTCATATGTAAGGAGGCATTAATTCTTTGAGGTGGAAATAAGGTGTTTGAGGTTTCATAATAAAACATAGTATTCTATAAAATACCTTAAAATCTAAGAGGAATCATTAAATTTTACAAAAATGTGACTAAGTCTACTAAATTCATAAGACTAGGTCTGTAAAGATTTTGAAATCATATGTATGGTTGATAAGATGTTTAAACTATGTATGTGACTCTTTAACATATCACCACCTCCTTCATATCCCATGAAACACATTAAAATCCTATAGGTGGTAGTGGGCCATATACATAGTCCATTTTTTATTGTCTTTCAACCACATAAAAATGGGTCCCCATGAATTGACCTGAGGAAAAATAAGGACCATTTGGATTTGAAACTTGGTCATAAGGTGTTGAGGACAGTGATACATACCTAAAACCATGAAAATTTGCTTACAACACTTGAAGGAAGCACCCAAAACTTGATTCTTGCATAAACTAGTCTACAAACCATGCATAGGAACCAATCAAGGATATTGACATGCCATCTAAGCTCAAATGTATGGATTCTATGCTAAAATCACCATAAAAGGGTGATACATAACTTTAGAGAACAAAACAAGTCATTGGTTATTACAACTAAATCAAATCCCTTTAAAACTTGATGGTATCAAAATTTCTTATGCAAATGAGGAGGACGTAGAAACTCCTTCACTTATTAACCAATGTTAATATAGGATAGGCCTTCAACTTCCATATAAATGTCATGAGTGACTATCCCCCTAAGTTCACTTTTCATGGTTAAAAACTTGGACCCCAAATCTATCCCTACTTTACAAAATAACCATTAACCTGAGGGGTCCTCTGAGCTCACCAATGAGATCAAGGTAGAAGAACAATGGTTTTAGGCCCCTATAAAAATAAAACACTATAATTCTTGCACCATTAGATTTTTTTGAGCTCATCATACCATAATATGCCCCTGACTGAGTTTTTTTGTATAGTATTAATCTATACTATTGAGAAAACACCTGTAAAGTGTTCATTTTCCCAAAAATCTCCATGTTTTAGCCATAAAATGTAGCTCAATGATCATGTGGATGTAAAATATGAGGTAAAATGGTTTTTAACTTGGTGTTTTTAACTAAGGGAGTTGAAGGGTCATAAATTGGCATGTGTGGGCCCATATAAGAGGAGATAAGAATTGAATAAGGTAATGATGGGTCTAATTGAGGTATTAAAATCCTCCATGATGGATTATAGGGATTAATGAGGTATTTTGGGGGTGTATGAGTGATCTAGTGGTTAATTATGGCAAAAATGTCATCTCATTATGGTCAAAACCATTGACTAGACTCAAATACATGGATTTAAAAGAAGTTAATCAACTAGAACACCATGTTAATGCATATGGAACATCTCAAGAATAAATAAACCTTAATTATATCACATAATATTTTTTTTAATTATCCTTTGAATATCAAAAAGTGCATACCTTATGATAATTATGCATGACTAATGTGCTCTTAGACCTTTGTCAAACTACCTCCTCTAACTTGTCTTCATTACTACATCTCCCTTATGTTGATGATCCTTCAATATGTATATGGGCCAACCAAACAAATTTAACATAATGAAACTACCTATCTCAAGTTTGACATAGGGTACACGGACCTATAAAGACTACTAAGGCAAGTTTAAAATGTGACTAGACAATGGACTTACTAGACATGCCTTAAGGGTTCACAACATGACTAAGAATTAGGTGTTGACAATGGAATATAACTCCAAGCTATAGGGTTGGTCAATTTCTAGGTCTATGACTAGAAATTGACCAAAATTTCTAGTGACTCAACTTGCTTGACTAGATTGCTGGTCATGGAACCCAAAAATTTGATAAATATTACTCATGATGATTAGACAAATGAAGAATGATTGTAATATAGATTCTTCCTTCATATTTTAAACTATTGAATTAATTAGACACACTAAATAAATAGGAAATAAACAATAATAAACCAAATAACTACTTAAATAATAATATCAAACAATAAATAAGGCATTGTACAATAGCACTTGGAGATAAAAGATAAACCTACCTACCCATGTACAAAGATCATGAAATAGAAATAGTAGAAGAATTTTAGATACCTCTCATTGATAGGTATGGGAAGTATCTTTCCATTCATCTTAGTAAGCTCAAAGGCATTGCTCTCCTTACAACATGTAATGACATAAGGCCCACTCCAAAGACTATCAAACTCGGATAGTTTTCATGGTTTTTCATGGTCCTAATCCTATTTTAGGACTATATCACTTTATTGGAATGTTTTATAAGAGTTTATCTTATCAAATTACCTCTACACTTGGTGTTTATTATACCACATAGTGTGAATATCATTGTCCCTTATCTCCTCCAACTATCTTAATTCATTTAATCTTACTTGTATAACATCATCCTTTAGGAGATCAAGTTGGTGGGCAAGATCTAGTATAGATAGTTCTAGAGAGATAGGAAGTTTCATTTATCTACCATAGATAAGGATTTATGTGGAGTGTCCATTATACTTCTTAGGTGTCACTCTATCTACCCATAGGGTAGTCATCAATCTAATATGCCACTCCCTTTGACTATCTTTCATAGTCCTCTTGATAATCCTTAATAAGTCTTCTTTTTGGACTCTATTAGTCCATTTCCATATGGGTAATAATTAGAAGATTATTTGAGATAAATTCCATTTTAAAGATAAAAATCACATACCTTGATGCTCCTAAATTCTAATTCATTGTTAGAAATGATTTTGGACGGCACACCAAATATGGTCACAAGGTTGTCATAAAAGTCTAAGACATAATTTTCATTAGCTTCCTTGAGGGAAGCTAATTCAACCCACCTTGTGAATTAGTCTGTAGCTATATTGATCCATTTATGTCCTTTATTTTAAGGGTGGTGTATCATCCCTATGAAATCTAATCTCCATTTCATGAAGGTTTATTCCACTTGTATTGGTTTCAAGGGAAAGGTAAAATGTCCTTTTTTCCAATGAACATTATACATCTTAGATACTTTCTTACCCAAGAGTATGAATATATAAATAATTTGGGCCAAAAATACCCATATTTAATTATCATATAGGATGTGTTATTGGTAGTAAATTAACCACCAACTAGACCATTATGAAACTATTTAAGCAACTTGTCTATTTGGCATGATTCCACATACCTCAAAAGCATGCCTCCTATGTCTCTCTTGAAAAGTACTCCATTTATCAGAACACAAGGTATAATTTATAGCCTAAAGTTCTTCATTTTGCCTCTATCTAACCCCATCATACATTTGTATAATTGGATAAACCTAATCACATCATGTGTCTAATTAAAATGTGTGTTATCTACAATTGCTTATTGGATGCCATAGACTACCAACACTTGGCCTTTGTTTTCCTTTACTTCTACTATTAGGTGCTCACATAATCATCTACCCCTTACATGATTTGTAATTCTAAATTAAATTTCATACTTCATGCATTTTTTGATCCACCAAACCCTTTTCTCATTGAGGTCTCTGTTGAATATAAACTCCTTAATACTTAAGTGTACCACCATGAATATGATCTTGATATAGGAGACCATGTGCCTAGTTTTCTTCAAACTTATCCCTATTATAAGCACATGTTTTTATACAAATGTATACCTATCATCATACCTATTTAAGGCCTGAATAAAGAAGGTAATAGGATATTATAGGTATTAATCATTTTGTTGCATGAACATGGTAAAGATGGCATCCAATGTAGATAAGCCATATAATTATAATTTTTTGTTAAAATCAGTGTTAAAGAGTGTAAGGGCATGAGAGATGACCTCATTGATGGACTCAAAGCTCATCTTACATTATTTTTTCCATGTAAACTCCTTGTGCTTCCTCAATAGGTGAGTAATAGGCTTGACCAACTTTGAAAATCCTGGGATAAACCTTCTTATAAAATTAATCTTCCCCAATAAACTTTGTATAAATTTATTTTGATTGGGTAGGGATAAAGAAATAATGGACTTAAATCTTTTAATATTTATGGAAAGACCATCCTTGGAAACTATATGGCCCAATAATCTATCTTCATGAGAACTAAATATGAACTTTTTAGGATTTGATGATACACCAAACTCCCTACATCTTTCAAAGACTAATATCAAGTGAGTTATGTGGTCTATTGGGTCCTTTCAGAAAATAGTGATTTCATCAAGATAGATGAGCACCATGTCTTTTATTAAAACCTCAAAGGTAACATCCATTACCATTTGGAAATTTACCCCTAAAGTGTCATACTTTATGGTAAAGATAGTTTTATGCCTATCCTCTTCCTTGACCATGATCTAATTATAACTAGAATAGCCATCAATAAATTGTTGGTGTAGGCCTTTTTATCATTGGGTTTTTCCTACATGGTTGTATTAGCTTTCTTAGGGCTCTATAGGTCATTTAGGCTACAAGGGAAGATTAGTCCCACATTCACTAGAATGTGTGGAATCTTTCCCTCTGTAACCTATATCTGTACCTCTCTCCCTTAATATTTATATAGAAATGTAATGTAGTACTAATGAAATATATTATGGATTATTTGAGACACTTAGTTATGAGATATGATATATTTGAGATCTATGAGCATTCTAAACTTTTTCCCTTTATATAAGCAATTAATATCCATTCTCAAATCCAATATATTTTTGCAATATTTTTGCTTGATGGTTTCAATTACTTTAGCTGTGTGATGTGTGCTTTATTGAATCACATGATCACTTCACCATGATTATTCATTTATATGGATATCCTATAAAAATATTTTATGGTATCAAAACACTAATCTACATTCAAGATTTTCTAATTTGTTATGCTATAATATTTATTTTGAAATCTAAAGTTTATTTGCATATTTGTGAGGTAATTTTTTAGAGGGTTTAAAAAAATATCTAGGTTGGCTTTTTTAAATCTCAAAAACCATAGGATTTGTTAAAATCCCTTAGTCACCTAAAGTGACCAAAAAAATAATAGGGATTTTTTATACAAAATCAATAGTATCAGTAGATCTCGTTTGTATTGGCTGGATGAATTTGGTTGTATATCTATAAAATCATCCTCATAGACATCAAGGTCACTTTATATTAGAGTGGATCATCTATGGTTTACTCTATAATTGTAATTTTCTTAGTATTATATTATATGTATTTTGTTTTTGTTTTGGAAGTATAAGTTTTTAAGCTATAGATTTATAAGCCAAAATATACTTTTTCCAATATCAAATCAATGGCCTACTTAAGATAACCAACTCATCATCCACTATATCTATTATGATCCTAATTTTTTTTAGATCTAAAATTTGATAGCATAGTAGAGAGATAATAGTGGCCCAACATGATCCATTTCCATTTTTTTAGAGTTCACCAAGTCTATGTAATTTGTGGTTTTTTTCATGTGGGAGAACCCTAGGATCTACAAGAAGAGTGATGAGTGCTTTGAATTTAGAAGTGAGGCTAGTATTGTGAATGTTACTAATTTTGTGTTTCTCACAATGCTTCTCACTAGCTAAAGGAAGGCCAGATCTATAGTGTATTAGTTTACATGCAGACATGGTCCTCTTTATTTTCTAGCCATTATCAGTCATGGACTTCTCTGATATACCCACTAAATCCTAACTAAACCTCCATACCATTAGGTATAGCCTCTATTCCAAGCCACATTCCTAGATACCAATTAACACCATTGGGTACATGGTTTCCTATCTTGGTTAATGAGTAGGGCTTTAGAGGGATCTAAGGGCTACAAGAATAGGTACAACTAGGTTGCCATCCATCTAAGACATGTTGAGAACTCCTCAAAATCACCTTTGTAATGGAATCTCTCTTAAATAGCCTCACCATTTGCATTCCTTTTCTCCTTTTTCTAATTTGGTAGAAGAATAGTAAGATCATCTCACTACGGTGGAATCCAAATTCTTGGTGACATTGATGTCTAGATCTGACTTCATAGAGGCTATAAAGGAGGACCTCATGGATCAAATACAAGAGGAGGTTATTTTACTATATTTTTACTCATAAGATTCATCTACATCATATATATTTGTATTTTATAGCCACCTATAATTTCCATCCTATCTTACCAATCTTCATGAGGGTGAGAGAATGTTGGATTTAACATTGGCTACATGTTGGAGTTTATTTTTTCTTCCCGTGGTGGTGTACCCTTGAATCTGACCTATACACGCATAATGGTGGTGCCATAAAAATTTTCATTTGAAAAGTCCTAAAATTCCAAAACTTCAAAAAATTTCCCTAAAAGATTTAAAAATTAAATCATGTTTTTAAATTTTATAGCTTTGGATATTTTTAAATTAAAACCCTGTCAAAGAGACTTTTTTGGAAAAGCACACATAGGGGTGATTAGGTAAGTATTTTTTTTACTTTTGTTGATGTGAGAATATCCTTGGTTTAGTTATAGATCCAATGAGTGGTTGGAGGGCATATTTTTCCTTGCACAAGGGTATTATTTTTAAGTTTCAAGTTAAAGGTTTTAGTCAACAAGCCTATTTATGAGAAATTATATTATTAATATCTTGCAAACAATAACTCAAAATTGAGTACCATCTTTTATAAAAGTATTTATTTTTTTATTTACCATGCATTGGGATAATTTTCATTGTAAAGTACACTAATTTATAAATTTCCAAAATTTGGGGTCACTACTTATTATCTTGGGGGGTTTGTTATGGGCCCTACACTCTTTCTTGTGAAAAATCAACTTTTTATTAATTATTGCCTATGCTCATTTAGTGGTTAATTAAATAGATTGATATAATATTATTAAATGCATTATTAATAGATATTGACATCTATTTGAGCATGTATTGTTACTTGTGCACTGATTTCTCTCACTTAATTAGACTCATTTTTGGTATAATCCCAATTCCATCTCTAGAGTATGCACTATTACTATAGATGAAGAGAGTTATTTTGCCTCCAGTGATCCTTCTTGTGAAGGAAAATTATGCTTCATGGCATGCTTATATGGAACACTTGTTCACATGCAAGAATCATAATCCATTTCTATATGGATAGATTCTTGCATCCACTAATATGTTCAATTCAATAAGTGGGAGAATACGTTAGATAAGGTTCTTGACACTTTGTTACTACATGTTTCTATAGATCTTCATTGCCATGTGGAACACATAGAGTGTCCTTCCACTATTTGAAGCATACTACAGAGTCTTTTTAGTGATCCTATTAAGATTTATGTCACACCTCCTCCACTTTGTATTATCTCTTTTGAGATTATTGTACTCTCTCCTCTTGATTATATTTCCTATGATGATACATCCATAGTGGAAAATTCTCTTCTTTCAGCTGAGCCTCTAGTAAAGGTTGAGATTCTTCCAGAACTTAGTTTTCTCATTGTAAATTTTATAGTTATTCCTATATAGATTTTTGCTCTTTTAGATCCTTCCCAACCTTACACTTTAGAGGACTCCATTGTTTATATTATGAATACACCTATTATGAGAATTGATGACTCATCTCTCCTTATGTAATTTATTTCTTCAATTGGTGATTCATGCTCCACACTTCACATGGAGATTAAGTTAGTGAGTGTTACATGCCATTCTTCTAATTGGTTCACTTTAGTGGTATTAATTTTAGACTATGTGCACATTCTTGCTAGACCTATGCCATAGATATGATATGGACCAAATTAAGAGATATTCATACTGCTACCTTCATCTTCCATTGTGGTATGGGTAGACTTTTAATACCTAAATTGGGTTCTTCCTTTGCCAAAGGGAAGAAACATTATTCAATGTAGATATAGCTTCTACAGTCTTTAGGTGGAGGATCTCATCATCGACCTTAATCATCTTGCAAGTTGTACTTAGAGTGTTGATTATTTTAGTGTCATCTTCTAAAGGGTCTTTTAGTTTCCTATTCTTTTTTCTCTCTTTTTTTCAAGGGGTTTCCCATTTGGTTTTCTCCTTTTCTCTACATTATGAGAGATTTCTTTGTACATGGGTACCTTGTTAGGCCTTGTTACTTGAACCCTTTTTTTGTATCATCACCCATATAAATTTTACTTATGGGGGTATTGGTGTAGGCATTTTTCCCACTACGTTTTTCCTACATAGCTATGTTATCTTATTTAGGTTTCTAGAGGTCATTTGGGTTATAAGAAAGGATTATTCCAACAATCACTAGAATGTGTGGTATATTTCTCTATCTAACCTATATATTCACCTCTCTCCCTTCATATTTATATTTAAATGTAATGTAGTACTAATACAGTATATTATGGATTGTTTAAGCTACCTAATTATGAACTATGATGACTTTGGGAGCTATGAAAACTGTGAACTTCATCCCTTTATATAAGAAATTCATATCCATTTGAATCCAATCTCCTTATTTAATATTCTCCCTTGATGGTTTCAATTACTTTTATCTATGTGATGTGTGCTTGTTTGACTCTCATGACCACTTCATCATGACCATTCATTGATATAAAGATATTGGAAAATTATTTTAGCAATGAGCACCTCTAACAGCCTACGACCTTTTGAAGAATCTAGTCCATTGATGGTAGTGGGTAATGATCTTTTAGAGACACCTTATTGAGGTCCCTAAATTCAACACACAAACATATTTCCCCATTCTTCTTCCTCACTAGCACAAGGTTTAGCACCCATGAGGAATGTTGAATGGGGAATTTTATCCTTGATTCAATTGGATTAAACAATTCCCTTCTAATGAACTCTTATACCTTTGGATTGATAGGCCTTTGCTTCTTCTTGATATGTTTTACATTGCTTTCAAATTAAATGGTATGTTATGCAAGTTTGGGGTCAAACCCCTTAAATTCCTTGTATTCCCATGAAAACACATCTAATTTTTTTGGCATAAAGAGACAAAGGCACCTCTCTCTTCTATTGTGTTGATCTTTCCTAACTTCAACAACCTATCTTTGAATATATCTACCCTCTCATAATGTTCCTCCTTGGATGAGATACATTCCTTATCTCTTCTCACTTGGTCATCTTCATTGAATATGATTTCCAACATTATAAGTCCCTTAGGTAACTTTTTAGACCTAACCTACACTATTTGATCATCATATCAGTATTGGAACTTGTTTTGATTCTTATGGTATAATTATACCTCTTGCATTAGAAAACACATAATTTGATCATCATTATCAAACACCTACCAACTCACCTCATTGTTAGGTATAGTTGGCCTACATATGAACTTAATATTAGCTTGACTTTGACTACCCTTAACCCCTTCTATAATATCATATTGAGCTCCAATGGTTATAAGTCTATTTACATGTTGGTTTGCCTCCCTTGGTATGGAATATATGTTGAATTCTAATAAACCTTCAATGAGGTCACATACATTATGCTTGTAGGCTTTAAAATGATGTTTCTTGAATGCACTTATGCCCCTTACTTATTTCACAATAATCTCACTATCACCCTTAACTGGAATAAGTTTAATACCTCTCCTTATTACCTATTGTAAACCATATAAGGTCTTAATATTCAATTATGTTTGAGGTGTAACTAAATTAAAATCTTGTAGCTATTCTTATTAAGGAGGGTATGCCAACAGCTTCCTCATGAATAGAGTAAACACCTAAATTTTCCTCTTCAATGTTGCTATAGGGATCAAATCCATGGTTTGTAGCTACCAATTCATCTAAATAAAGTTTTTATATGCCCTGAAAGTTATCATGAGGCTCTTGTTCACTAGAATTCTCATCTTCATTAAGTATAGTGTAGTTGAAATTTTCAAGGTTAGACATATAGGTCTCTAGATGAATCCTAGAGATAGGTTCTGACCTAACAATGACCCTAGTCCCATATCTAGTCCTAAAGACCATGTATGACCAGTAAGAGCATAAGTAACCTCCAATTTTGGTATTAAAGTCCCTAGATAAGCATAGGGAAAATTATGGGGGTAAAAAAAAACCATTACATCTTAAGTGATGATATAATTTGGGTAGATGACTAATCTAATCTTAAGTCATTTCAAGACATTTATTATATGCAATCATAAATTCATCATGTCTATGAATTAATCCTAGACCTGATAAGATAAATCATACCTAGACTTTTGATTGGGATAAAATTATTTAGCAAGAGCATAACCAATATGGGAATCCAATAGACCTAATTAGGGAATCACTTGTCACAACATATCATGCTAGGAAGGGTTCTAAATCCTATAATCTAACACAATCACATAACAACCTTAATGGAGTCCTAAGGTTTCAAATGTTTACTTATAATAATAAAAAGAAATTAAATCTAATCTATTTCACACCAAAGCTTGTGGCACAAAGTGGAGGTTAGAAACAATAAAATAACTAAACTAAACATGTATTTGAAGACATATACTAACATCAATGTATGCATAATCCTAATACATGGGAGAAGAATAAAATTCATTATCTATATACTCTTATAAAGGAAAAAAAGGTTAGTAATACTTACCTTTATAAATAAACCTACCAAGCCTCAATCTCTCCCTTGGCCAAGGTGCTTCACAAGAGAATGTTGTGGTATATAAGGATAACCAAGATAAATCAGATCTAGGGTACAAAACTTATCTAAGAATCCAAAAACTTCTCCATAAGACAATATCCGTATCTCCAAAGAAATTATGAAACCATAATATTTATTCCTCAAGTAGAATGGTTAATAAGAAGATGTTTGCTTGCACATTTTTTATAATAATTCTTATCTTGTGAAATGGTGTGAAATAAACTTATATATATATGAATATCTTTCCCTAAATCCTCCTAGGAATATCAGTTGTACAGGATTGACCCAGTCTACCCAGTGTGTTTTTAGGGACAAATCACTAGGTCTGTGCTAGGTCAGCCAAAAAGCTAACAAATAAAGAAAGTGAAAAATACCATTGAACTATAATGGGTTGACCCAGTCAACCCAATATAACCAATAGTCCAAAAGGATTTTAAGATAAGAAAAGGAAGATGGAAAGGGGAAAAATAATGGAGGAGGTAGGAATGAGAATAATAAACTTAGGTTAAATGGTTTTAAGAGATAAGTGTATAGATGTCAAGTGAAAAAAGGGACAACAATATTATGAAGCATCGATGGTCTACCCACCCCTTTCCCATTGCACCCCTTAAGGCATGGACATAGAGATATTGAGACTCAATAGGTTCCTACAAAATACAAGGTATCAATAATTAATAATTTTTTTAAAATATTATGTGTATACACCTAATATTTTAGTGGGGAAACCATCTAACTAACGAACACCTTTTTCATTATGTACATATTTAAGTCCATGTTTGTATACTATGGATTTAGGCATGATCAATGTTGAAGCACTTGAATCTATCATAAAATTAAGGATAAATAAGTCCCTTATGATGACTGATAAGTAAAATGGGGGAGGGGGGTTGAAAACCTTAGCGGGTTTGACAAAATTATGAGATTGATATTGACTAAGAACTTGAACTTGACTAGGCTGATTAGTATTGAAAAAAATAGCTCTCACCTTGCTAGCTACCTTATTTGCATGGGAGATCTTAAAGAGATCTTATTGGATTATCTCTTTCTATCCAAGAATAGACATAGAATCATATATTGACATGGTGACATTGAACCTTTTCATGTGATCCATAATTTTGACATGGTGAGCTTTAGGGGCCTTAGTGGATGTGTTTGAAGTGATATGATACCAAATAACTTATGGAGGTGTTGAAGAGATCCTAGGTTACCCCAAATTATCTTCCACCATCCTCCTCTTAGCCTTTGTATGGGATGTAATTGATTCATCTACCTTTCATGTAATCTACCCCATGTTTATTGATACATGTTCAAACACATGTTCTACTTGAAAATTCATGCAAGTAGTGTCATCTAGTGCCTTAGACATGTTTCCTTGTTATTGTATTAGAGATTTTGATGATGTCATGGTAGGCATGTTACCCTAGTTCATTAGAGGACCTTATGGTGGAGGATTTATTGTGTAATGTCCTTAGAATGGAGGAGCATGCTATCAACTAGGATCTTGATACATATCTCCATTTAAAAGCATTACCATTTCAGTAGACTGACCCACTAATTTCCATTGACCCTCTTGTGTAAGGTTGTTTTGTGTGGGGACCAAGGCTCTTGAGCTACTTATAATTATGGGATTGTAGCTATTATAAGGTCTAGCTTGAGTAATTTGGCCTTGATCTTATTGATTTGATGGATCAAGGGGTATGTTTTAGGACTATGAAGGGTATTAGTATTGGAAGGGGCCTTGATATGGTCTAGATGTCTATTACTACATCTCTAGATCCACTAGCTTATTCTTTTGTGCCTTCAATCTTCCCAAGTCTATCCACTTAACTATCATCAGGTTATGATTGATTATTTGCAGTGGGAAATGGAGTAATGGTAGGTGGATTTGGTTGAATCTAAAGAGAGAGGGGCATAAGAGGTCTTGACATGCGTTTCCCTACTTGTATCAAATAGGTTTCATGTAGTGTTTTCCCACCCATTGATTGGATCATCACTACAATATATGAATTCAATTCCCCTAAGTAGTAAATAAAATCATAATTGGGTGTGGGATTAATGATGATAGGTATTCTATCCTAAGGTTTTTGGGATTTATAATTGAAGTCAACCATATATTATTTGAGTGCCCTCTTGATTGAGATGAGTTGTTCAAAAAGTGACACATGGTCACTTTTATCCTCAAAATGCTTGAAAATACACTCACCAAACTCATCTTAGGTATGGATTGAGGTAGGATCTAGACCCTATTACCATTTCTAGGAGTTGATTTTCAAGTATGTGGCTAGTAAACTCATGGCTACATTATCCTTGGTAACGTTATGTACTAAGTGAAAGTTTTCAATGTTAGTTATGTTTTATACAAGAGTGGTGGAGTTTTATATTTTAAATTATGGTAAAATATTAAAATAGGTATCATGGATATCATCATCTTGTTTAAGATTAAGAGAACTGACACCATTAAAGGGGATAAATACATCTTGTTTGGATTGGTAGACCATTAAGGGACCATGTATGGAGAGAATTTATAGAGTTTAGAGATGTGGGACAATTATGGAGTGATATATTGTGGTTTTAAACATGTACCCTCTTCCTCTTTTAAATGTCTAATGACAATTTAATAAACTAAACTTGCTTACCTTTTGAGGTAGACCTAGTGGAGATTTGGTGCATGAACATTCCCTTTAATTTGTTGATGACTACTTCAAGTCTTCCAAGTGTCCTCCTACATTTACAATATATCATAAGATGATTTACAAGTGTCTTTATTTTATTCCCATCAAGCATGCCAAAAATGTTGGAGTTCTAGGTTACACCCTAGCTAAGAAAAGAATTGTTTAGGTTCCCTACTCAAACCTAGTCTAATATGGGATTAACTTAAAACAATGGGTTATCTAATTAGAGGTCAAACATATAGTATTAAATGGTATAGATCCATTTATATGACAATATATTACCTTCCTAAGATCTAAAATCTATCATAAGGAAAAGAGAGAAAAATGAAAGCCAAACTAGAATCCAACCTATATGGTGATGTAACAAATTGTTCAATTATCCACTCTCAACTTAAACACATTCATGACTACTAATAAATACAATAGGGACAAGGGTTGATAATATCCTTTGACAATGTTTAAAACATGATTATTTTACATGAAGGTTGGGTAAAAACTTGTAACTTAAAGAACATAACGGGTCATCAACAAGACTAATGTGTCATGGAATAATTACACCGGCATTTTTTATTTATATGAGCATTGACACTCCTTCAATGAGACCACTTTTGTATAGGGCAAGTTGTAACTCCTTTAACTGACCTCAATTATGCTTTGACATTCCCCAAAATAACTCTACCTTCATCCCTTTGGTAGTTTTTGAATGCATATAGGGGTGTAATAAGGCTATTTTAAGTGTGGAGTAGCCTAGACATCAATATGCATGTTAAATTCTTCATGAAAATATATTTGAATTGAAGTAATGACCCCTATTTTAGTGTGATCTCACCCAAATTATAGTTACAATGTTTTTAAAAGGTCAACTAATGTCCTCACACCACCTTATTTTCACTAAATCCTTCCACGTGTTTGATAAATAGGCATGTATGGCTAGCTTACAAAAATTTCATTCATGTTCACCATGCCATTGATTTATCATCTAAACATAGGCCTAAAAATTTACTTATAGGACTTAGATAACCTTTTAAATGCCTTCAATGCATTGGCATTAATATCTTTGAAGGATTCTTCACCTACAACACATCTTAGCCTTATACTACTAGGCCCAAAACCTATCTCACATACTGACAGGTTTGAATAGGATGGTGATAACCTTTCCAATGAGTTCCATTAATTGGAATGATGTTTAGAAGGTAGAATAAGTCTTTCACTTACTCTTTCCATGATCTAAAATCCTTCCCTTGGCTCTGCAACACAAAATCCAACTAAAACTCTATAATTATGTCATTTATAGGGGTATTCATATACCTTTAATACCATTTAATTCCATGAGTGGAAGCCCTTTTGATATTTCCATAGGTTCCAAGTGATAAAATATGAACTTTTGAGAAAAATAATGGATTTTTAGCTTAACCTCTCAAGACTAGTTGTTATTAGGGTTTAATGGGGTTTAATGGGGTTTGGGGATTTTGGCTTGGTTATTGATAATTTGAGCTTGTATTTATGATTTAATTTCATCAAATCCATGCTAAAAATATCCCTCACCTTCCATAATCATTTAAATGCCTTTAGTATACCCCTATTTTCCTTGGTGAGTGCTTGAATATGCTTTATTTATGGAAACCTTGCCCTTTGAGAAACATGTGTAGGTCTGCAAGTAGAAGGATGCATTTAGGTGGTCTCTACAAGGCCTAAATTAGATCAAAGGACCTTATAAAATTGTAAAAATTATTTTAAAGAGGATTGATAACCCCTCAACCCTTCATACTATACTCTATTCTACTCCTTTATTGGTGAAACCATGGTAGATCCTGGATGTCATACTATTTTCACACATTTTTTATATATTTTTACCTACACATTGGTACATGGATCATTTTTAAATCATATATTACTTGTAAAATACTTTATTTGCCTTATATATTGGATCTACTACCTTCATTATGCAAATTATCTTCCCTATAGTTCACATGGCCAAATATACTGAGGTCTGTAACTCTTTGCCTTAAGACTAGTCATGGAGGTTAATAATGGAGACCTTTATTAGTCCTAGTAAAGTACCTTGAGATACCTCCCTCAATATGAAACTCATTTTGCATATGAGAACCCTTTACAAGTTGATATTTGATCTCAAATAGGTGTTTTTAGGATTATTCCATACAATGTTGACCCTGCACATGCAAAATAAGGGGTCATGGTGATGCCCAGGGTACCTTAGGGGACATAAAATATGGTTTCATTATTATAAAATTACATCTTACTAGGTTTTGAGATGAATTTACATCATCATGTCATTTATGTACCTTATGTAGAGTTATAGGTGTCCACACTCTTAAGTATGATTCATAGAGTATGAACATCCAACCCTAAAAAAAATTCCATTAATTTTTAGGTAATTGACCTCCCCTCCTACACTAAATAGGTTATATTCCCATGTAAAGACTCTATGTAGATATGAGAGTTAGAAGTTAGTGCTAAGGTTAGTTACATGTAGTTTTGAGTCCTAAATTTATTAACAATTATTCATATAGTTTATCCCCATATTTTGAATAAAATTACAATGGATTTTTAGCTATTAAGAAGAATTAAATTCCATTATGAGATATATATCATAATATCCATTTGGTGAAGTGGATGAGAATGTGAATCTATCCCTTGAAATGCTTGTACACAAGTGGACTAGTTCAAATTAGTCTTTTGGGAATTTAGACCATTATTTTACACATTTTGATCTTGAAACCTCTTTTTTGGACCTAAATCTTTCCTTCACTCTTACTTTTATATATTTTATGGATTAAAACAAACTATAGGGTTCTAAAGTCATCACTAATGTCTGCTTGAAAAACTACCTCCATGACTGTGCCAACACACTTCGAAGGGTTATATCATGAAACTAAGTGTGAGGCCATGAGTGAGGCTTAAAATGACCTTATTAATAATTATATATCTATACCAGAAATTTCATGGACTCCAGGTTTATTGGAGACCTTTTACAGCATGAACGTGCCATTAACCCCACTATTTGCCTACACAGACTAGCCTTAGTCTGAGACAAAAAAATGAGTATGTCAACTATTTGTCTCAACCAAGTGAGTATGTAGGGGAATTATATAGGTAATTACCACATTATTTATGTAATTTTGGATAATTTTGTGCTTTAATGGGGTCCATATCCTCATTTTGGCTCAAAATAGCCTCATACTACTTGCTAGAAAATGCACTCAGACTTGTACTTTGGAAAATGGCCTAAAGTCTTTGATATAAGGATGTTGGTGATTATAAGAAGTGTTTATAAATAATTTATGGTACTTACCATGATTATTTAGTGATGATTAAACACTATATTCCTTCATAACCTCTCTATCCATTTAACTTCATTCTTATGCTTACACTTGCCTATGTAGTTTCATGTCTATTATGACATCATTTATCTCCTCACAGGTGATGGATATTAGTTATACACATTTGAAAACATGATAATTATATTTTTTATGTTGATATTTACCTTATATGAGTTTACATGGAGTGGAAACACCCATATAGATTACAAATGTCACTTTGTGATCCCTACTTACCATGACTAATGTAGTCTTGTTACCAAGCTTGTGTTAGGAGTAGGGTAGCCTATAGGATGTGTGATGATTATAGAATGTATAGATCATATCACCTAAAATTTCCCTTTGGAATTCTAAATATATGGTGTACATAGTAAACCTTGCACCTCAAACAACTCAGATATCTCTTCTTGGTGTTTTTCTATAATAGCTTCCATGGTTGACTATAGGTGTTTCCCTTAGCACTCCCAAGTTACCTCAGGCCATATGGGTTTAGGGTCTAATAACCTCAATGGTGTGAATGGTCACATTATAATCTAGGTGTCCACTTTGAGTGATTATTATTTAAGGGAACAATGGGAAAATGGAGGATGTGACAATTGAAACACATTAGAGTGACATGGGCATGACAACATAGTGGAACACACCATAATGGTAGTGAAATTGTAATGGGACAATGTGGATATGGAATGGGTATGGATTAAACATAATACCTCACTAAGACAAATGTATGTATACCTTGAGGAAACTATAATGCATATGGAGGGAAGAATAAAGGCTTTGAGGTAGAAACAAGATGTGTAAGGTCTCATAATGAAACATAGTATTCTAGAAATACCTTAAAATTTATGAAGAAACATTAACATTTACAAAAATGTGGCTAAGTCTAATAAATACATAATACGAGGTCTAAAAGGATTATGAAATAATATGGAGGATTGAGAAGATGTTTAAATCATGAAGGTAGCTAACTACTATATCACCACCTCCTTCATATACCACAAAAGACATTGAAATCCTATAGGTGTTAGTGGGCCATATACATAGTCCTTTCTGTAGTATCTTTCAACCACATATAGGTGGGTCTCCATGAAGTATCTTGAGTAAATATCAAGACCATTGGGATTTGAGATTCAGTCACAAGGTGTTGAGGACCATGACACATCCCTAAAACAATGAAAGATTGCTTATAAACCCTGAAGGAATCACCTAAAACTTGATTCTTGCATAGACTAGTCTGAAAACCATACATAAGAACTATTTAAGGATATTGACATTCCATCTAGGCTAAAATGAGTGGATTATATGCTAAAATCACCATAGAAGGGTGATACATAACTTTAGAGAATAAAACAACTTGTTGGTTCTATCAACTTAATCAAATCCCTTTGAAAAATGATGGTCTCAAGATTCCTTGTGAAGATAAGGAGGATGCATAAACTCCTTATCCTCTTAACCAATGTTCATAGAGGATAGGATTTTAACTTCTAGACAAATTTCATGAGTTATTAGCCCCTTGAGTGTACTTTCCATGGTCAAAATCTTAGACCCCAAATCTACCCCTATTCTATGGAATAACCATTAACCTAAGGGGTCTTATTATCTTTTGAATGAGCTCAAGGTAGAATAAAAATAGTTTTGGGCCCCTATCAATTTGAAACATTATGATTCTTCCATCATTTAACTTCTCTAAACTCACCTTATCATAATATTCCCTTGACTAAGTTGATCCATACAGTATGAATCCATAATATAGAGAAAAAAACCTGTAATGTGTCTAATTTCATATAAATATCCTTGTTTTACCCATAAAATGTATCTCATTGATGTTGTGGAGGTAAAATAGGAGGGAAAAATAGTGTTTGACTTGGTGGTTTAACTTGAGGGAGATGAAAGGTCACAAATTAGCATGTGTGGGCCCATGTAGGAGGAATTAAGCATTAAACAAGGAAATGATGGGTCTAATTGACTTATGAAACGTTTCATGATGGATTAGTGGGACTCATGAGGTATTTTAGTGGTGTATGAGTGAAATATTAGTCAATTAAGTATAAAATATAATCTGATTATGGTTCAAACCATTGACTAGACTCAAATACATGGCTTTGAAAGAGGTTAATCAACTAGATCACCATGTTAATGCATATGTAACATCTTAAGAATAAATAAAACTTAATTATATCACATACTATTCTTCATAATGATACTTTAAATCTCAAAGTGTGCATACCTTCAAATAATTATGCATGACTAATGTGCTCTTAGACCTTTGTCAAACTGCCTCCTCTAACTTGGCTTGATTACTACATCTCCCTTATGTTGATGATTCCTAAAGATGTATAGGGTAAAACCAAACACTTTAAATAACATGAAACTATATAATTCAATCGTGACATAGGGTAAAAGGACCTAAAATGAGTGATAATGAAAGTTTGAAATGTGACTAGATAATGGACTAACTAGACATGCCTTAAGGGCTCACAACATGACTAACAACCAGGTGTTAATAATGGAATATGAATCCAAGCTATAGGCTTGGTAAATTTATATGTCTAAGGCTATAAATTTACAAACATATGGAATATAAAAATACATATTTTGAGATTTAATGAGACCCCATATATCCTAAATCTATCAAATATTAACCTTAAGTGTGTCAATTGGTCTTTGGCATCCTTGGAAAATATTGTGATGTCATCAAGGTAAATGAGCACCATCTTGTTGATGAGTCCTTAGAAGGATACATCCATTTATATTTAGAATGTGTCCCTTGAATTAGACAACCCATAGGTAATTTCCTTATAATCATAAATTTCCCACTTATTTCTGAAGCCAACATTGTGTTGGTCTTCCTCCTTCAACATAAGATATGAGAATTTGAATTGGTAAATTGAAATGGCTGGAGTGATGGAGATCGAGAGGGGTAATTAGGAAAAATTGACCATTCCCCTACCTTCTTCTACCTAAAATATCTTCCTCAAGACATGTATTGTCATTATGCATCTCTTCATGACCTTAGGTTTGCCATGGGGAATTTGAATGTGTTAAAAAGATGAAGATGTGGTTTTGAAGCCTCAAGGAGGTTTTTAGGGATTATAGGCCTAAAATTATCCTCAAGAATTTAAACCACATATAAATGAATTGGTGACTTAAAATTCATATTATCACCCTTTTTCATATAAATTCAACCTTTTGTATATGTTACCAGTTGCTCAAACTCCCATCTTTATCTTTCTTCTCATCTAAGTCTACCATTTCTACCTTTGGCATAGTCTACATGTTTAGATTAGTTGATGCTAGAGGATTGAGTGGTATGTGTCTCTCTTTCCTTAATTTTGATGTATTTTGGGCCTCGTGTAATATTCATTCAAATTTTAACAACATTTGTTGAACTAGGTTTCCCCCAACTTTACTCTCAAAACTCACTATATAGTCATACACACAAGCCTGTGTGTTATGGATGCTCAAGTAGACCCATTAAAACCTTATCAAAATTCATACTATTTATAGGTTATGATGATTGTATGAATTATATATATTATCATTCTTTCACCCTTACATATTTATTTCCACTATCATTTAAATCAACTAGACACTCTAACTAACTAGGCAGACTTGTATGCACTTAGAGAATTGTATATGCCTAAGTTAGCTTATTTAGATACCTTTTCATGTCTCAATTTATTTTTAAAAACTTAAACTATGTGTTCTTCCAATATACTTGAGATATCTCCTCCATGTATATGGTACTTCAATCCCAAGGTTGAAGACAACATATTTGTGTCCATGCAGGTGATGGTTAAAGAAATAACTACAACTAGAGTCTTTCTACAATTGCATGGGCAAGATAAGGGTATCTTTGCCAAGGTTTGAACCTCATTTTAATTATTTTAGACTCAATTATTTCCATTAAGATAGTCACTTTCATAAGAATACATTCCTCTCTTAATTATGTATATGTTTAGTTGCAGAAGATGGTTTTGGGAAACTCCTTAAAGGTTAATTCTAAACTTGAATTCCTAGGATATGTCATTGGCATTCAATCAAGTGTCTAAATTTGGTGGGTTTTTCTTATCTTCACAACCTCATTAACCTTCTATGGTATCATGAAACTTTTGACCTTACTTTAATGCCTTAATCTTGGGCTTGAGGGCTTAAACCTATAAGATATTTCATAAAGTCTTATGAAGTTCCAAGTTTATAAATCAAAGCTTATTATGAGGTAGAAATATCTTAATAAATACATTACATAGTAGATGCTTTTTGAGGGATCTCGTAGGGATGGTCGCTCCTTATCTAATATCATCTATTAGGACCTTAAACATCCATATATATATATATATATAATTAGAAAACAAAAACACTTTTAGTTGTTTAATTAGGAATTTTGAAGGATAAAATGAATCCTAAGATTTCATAAAAAACCTTAAACAATGTTAATAAACCTTAAACCTTGCTAAAAGGCCTATAAAATTAATGGGAGCTAGTTAATGGTATTTTGGTCTTGAGATCCATAATGAATCTTGTTACTTATAAAATAGGGGATCCTCCATATTTTTACAACAGCTATAAATGTTTGATAGTGTCCTAATGATCCTAAATAACCATCAACCATGAAACACTTTTCTCACCACTTGCAAAGAATATTTGCACTATGCATGGAAGTCATGTTAAAATTAGGAATCCAAAGGAGATACTTATTTTTATGATATATTTATACTTGGGAGTCAAATAATACTTAAATGGTTAAAAAAAATCCATCATCCAACATTAAACCACTAGTAAATTCTAGATTCATGCATTCAAAGCTCTTCATCATCAAGAAACCACTGCCTGCAATCTATAACTACTCAAGAATGGATATTCATTGCTCCTTTGAGATCACACATGTGAAATTTTTATGGTTTCACGACCTTTAATACCTATAAAATACATATACAACCACTATTTTTATTAACCAAGTTAGAATTACACTAAAACCATTCAAAGATTGACCCTATGTAGATGTAAAAGACTAGTTTGACTTTCTAGGTTCTTAACTATTGTTCATAAAGCATGGGTCATAAATATGAAAAATAATTACAATAATGGAAATTTCATGATACCCCAATATTATTCCCAAAATCTTACATCATCATTTTTCTCTCTTGCACAGACTGAGCATAAACCTGAATGGTTATCTAAGGCTACCAAGAAGAGCAATGGAGAGAAATATATACTTAGACCCCTATATTATTTTTCTCTCTTGTAAAAACTTTTTTAATTTTGAGACCCATATATTATATTCTTTGATGCATAAAATGAGTTCCAAATAAATATGCCCAACCTTTTATAACCCTCACCATACTATATGAGTCTGTATAATCCTAAAAACACATGTAAAACATCACTTTCTTGCATTTTCTCAGGTTTGAGATCTTTAAATGATATTTGTTGGTAGGAGGGAAATGAAGAGTCAAAAATTTGTTTAAAATAGGGATTATGAGTGGAAGGAATGTGAAAGCCATTTCTTCATGCATGTGGGCCCCCTTAGTGGTGAATAAAAGCATTTGACTTCTAAAAGAATACCCTTTTGCATATCAAACCATTATATAATGACATTATGATGATAATGAGACCCCTTTAAATGAATTTTACCTTTTATAATGATTTAAATGTGTTATAGGGGCCAAAATAATACTATTCAAATGGTGTGAACACCCTTTGAAGGTGATTATGCATGATCTCAAGTGAAATATCAATTTAAAATTACCCTAGAATTTGCTAAAAGACCTTAAAACATGTTAGGGCTTACACAAGAGTCATCATCTTTATTAAAATTGGCCCCTTATCTTGAATTCTTCCCTCATTTATTCAATTTATTGGCATGTTCAATTGAGCATATGACTGGTTATAAGATAAATGTTTTAGATCACCCTCCATGATTCCATTTAGATCACAAAGAACAGATCAAGATTTTCCATAGGCTTCTATACATAATTGGAACAAAATGATGTCTTGACACAATCCTTAAATGGTATGAGATAGAGCCACTATGACACTTTCAACATGACTGATTACTTGAACATGTTGCCTCACTTCCTAAGGATAACTTACCTCATTTTTGGCTTTTAAGACATAAGAAGGTGACAAAGGTTAAGCTTAGGTGTTCATTGCGTATAGGTTAATCCTTTATAATCCCAAGGGTAGAAATAATTCAATAGGTCCTACACCCTCACATCAAAATACCACAACAATAAGGGTGTAAGGTGCTTTTCCAATAAATACCATTAAACACATATTTATAATTGGCTAGAAAACCGAGTCAGCTTCCCCTCTGGTGATGAAATACAAGTAGGTAGGCCTTGGGAGGACAAATGTTTAAATGTGTTTTGATTGTTAAGTGATTTGGTAATCTATGCAAAATATTAAACTAGTGTAACTAAAATGGTAATTTAAAAATAACATATCTATATTATGTGAGTTACTCTAATCATGAAAATAACTACAATAGAAATGTGAATTAATTACTAGAAAATAGACGTTAATTCATTAATTAAGAATAGTACAAAGTTGGTTCAAGTGATACTATATGAAAATAGTGTATAATAGAGTCGAATGGGTTATTTTTATTCTATACAAGTAGTGTCTTTAAGAATAGAGTTGAATAGGTTGACTATGTCTCTTAGACAAAAGACAAACTACATAACTAGGTCAACCAAGTTGACCTAGTTAGTTGTAGGATTGTAATTTTTAAGACTTCTAACTTATGAAAAATAGAACTGAAGGATGAAATAAAATGGAAGAGAGAGGAAATAAAAGAACCTTGGTGGGATTGAATATGATTTAGATTGAAAATTTTATGTTTTAGTTCTTTAGTTTCTACATTTTAATTATGTAAACTCGGTCAACTGGTTCGACCAAGTTTTACAAAACCTTATATGCTGAAGAAGAAAAAGGAATGGGATTGACCTAGTCAATAGTGTTCATTGACTTGTATATTGTTAAAAATAATTAGTAGATAGATTTGAAATATTCAATAGTGTATGATAATATGGAACTAAAGAATAATACTATGTCAAATGATTTAATCGAGTAACCTGTAGTTGATGAATACCTATATAGATGTAAGAGAGTCATTTTAAAGTGACTATGTGTTAAACCCATACACATTAAGTTAGAACTATATCAACTAGTTCGATACAGTACTATAAGTATGTAAAATATAATAAAATGATAAATATGATGGCATGAAAGAAAACCATGAAGAGTTAGATTCATGTTGGGTTCACTAGAATGTATGTAAAGGGAAATGAAACTGATATATAAATCAATCCTAGCTTGGAGAAGATAAATCCTACTTACACTTTTGATTGTTGATACATTATATATTTGACGTCATGATGAATATGTACCCATTAAACATATCCAAGGGATATCTTACCATAATTATATCACTAAGGAGGGTTCCAAAGCCTCCAGTCAAGCAACATTATGCAATAACCCTAACTAGGTCCTATATTTTCATATTCACTAAACTAATAAAAATTAAATTAAATTCTAATCTAGTGCTCACCAAATCTTATTGAAGAATGTGAGGGTTACTAAACATAAAAGTAAATATGCATAAGATAATCCTAATTAAGATATGTATAGGTAAGACCCTAATGCATGAAAAGAATAATATATTCAAAATCCATTACTTATGATACTTATATCTACTAAAAGAGGTACAAATTTAGAGATACTTACCTTGAAGATGAACCCATTGAGACTTAATCTCTCCCTTGGATAAAGGTGCTTCACAAGTGGTTGTTATGGTTTATAAGGATCACAAACAAAGGTCAAATACTTGAAGACTTTTCCATAATATTAGATTCTTCTCCAAGTATAAACACTAAGCTATGACTCCTCAAGTATAATGGTAGAAGAGCAGATTGTAAAGAAGTATAAATGAATAATTAACTATTTTTATCTCTCTAAGATCGGTGAAATGGATGTGTTTATATATATAGAAATAACCTAGTCCTTTTTTTAATTTTAGTCATTAGGGTAACTCCAATTGACTATGTATCATTATTGACAAAAATAAATTAGGTTAAGGTTTAGGTCAGTCAGGGGTTGACCTAGACCCTAAATGAATTTTTTCAATTAGAGTATAGGGTAGATGTTTTTAACAATGTATCTTAAATTTTTTTAAAGGATTTTAGGCTAGGGAAGGGATAATGAAGGAATAAAATGACTAGGGGAGGGTGAAAATAGGACAAAAATCTTAGGGAAATATTTTTAGGAGATGGTTGGACTGATAAAATGTGGTAGTATAGGCATAACAATCTTGTGAAGCACCAATGGTCTACCCACCCCTTTCCGAGTGTACCCTTTGAGGTATACACTTAGGTATATTGAGACTCGATGAGTTGATGTAAGATAGAAGGCATTAGTAATTGATAAAGTTTAAAAATATTATGTATACACTTGATATATATAATGAACACCTGAAGTTCCCCTACCTCATTAGCTATATGATTTGGAAAGAGATCCAAGAAATTTTTCAATGCCTTAAATTCTATTTTTTGAACTTTGGGGCCTTTTGGGTCTGACCACATCAATGATGTCTTCCTCTATCAAATATTGTATCTTATTTTTCATGGTGATTCATTAATTTGTATTATGGTTTGGTACATTATGATAGCCACATAATCCTTTGAAATCATAGCTCTTTGGAAGAGTTTGTCTTGTATCAACCTCTTTTATGGGAGGGTGAGATATGATAGTACATTCTAGAATTTGTTGTAAAACACTTTCCAGTGATTATGGAAGGTTGGTGAAAACTCTCGGAAGAGGATCTGATAAAACTAAGCAAGTAGATGGATTTAAAGCCATGTTAATTATGTCTTTTGGATCACTAATATTTTAATGACCCTTAATTTTTATGGAGGCTTATAATAACACATAGTAGTTGAATCTAATCTAGATGTGAACTTTAATTTTACCATAGAGATAAGCTTGACTTCCCTTTCTTTTATTGTGTCACATAAATATGTGAAGGTTAGAAACTTCTTGACCAAGATAACTTCATGCAATGTTGGTAGTAAGATTTATTTGAATATGTCTTGGATATCTCTATCTTCCATGGGGCTATTCATATTTTCCAATAAATTTTTATATCAGAGGACATATTATGAAATAGGTTTAATAGATTTTTTCTTAAGTTGTGCCACTTGAGTAGATGAGATCTTGTCAATGATGTTAATTGAAAAGTGTGATAAAAACATCTATGCTAATGGTTTAAATGTGGTGATAGAATAATTTGTAAGATCACAAAACCATTGTAATTCATAGTTATTTATATTGCATGGTGACAAATTTCTAAGGAGCCGATCATTGCATACATAATCTATAGTCCAAACATAGGGCATGGAAAGCTTGTAGATGGTACTTTGTGTCACCCTTACCATCATACAATGTAGGCATAAGTGTCATGAATATGGATGGTAAAGGAATTGTTTCTATGTGATGTGCCAAAGGTATATGTAAAATAACATGAGAATTTAGGGTATGTGATGGATGAATAACACATGTCTCAATATGTATCACACTAGCATGCAAATAATGAATCTCATGCCTAAAGGATTGTATATCTAGAGAGGATAAACTAGCCTTAGTTAGTGTTTCCATTTTTGAAACTTTTTGAGATAAAATGAGTTTTTGTAAAAGATGATTTGCCCCAAAAGTAGGTGTAACAATATTACTATATTGTGGAATAGAATATTAACCATTATTTGGTTTATTCTTTGTTTCCATTATGGCTTACAATATCTATGTATGAGAATATGGTTATTCCCAAAGTCTGTCTCTAAAACTCTATAAAATATCATCCTTATTGACAATAATATTTTCATTTTTAAGTGGGGGAGAGTGTCCTAATTACAATTTGTGTATTATATTAATCTTGATTATATGTTTCATATTGTACTCTATGATTGGATATGAAAGAGTGGTAGGCCTAAATTTACTAGGTTTAAGTGCATATACATGATGAATGTTATCATATTTTGAAGACTTTCTACATGTAATTTGATTTTCCAATAATGTGAAAATTTCACTTAATAACTAGTTTTGATACTTTAATTCTAATATTAGCTTACTCATACTAATAATTTGATCCTTTATAGTATTACAAGTGAAAACCCTTGTTGCTTTTGATTGAACATGTAGGAAGACACCCTATAGGGGAGAGGTGGAGGTATATATTTTTGAGTATGGGTAATGAAACATTTGTAACAATAGTATATTCTACATTATCCTATGGAGGAGTGATATCATGGGCCTTATTAGATGAAAAGTAGCTATCACCCTTATAGATATGAGGATAATAATTTGATGCCTTAGAGTCTTATAAGTGAAAACCCTAGTTGATTTTGATTGAACATGTAGGAAGACACCCTATAGGGGAGAGTTAGAGGCATGGATATTCTAAGTATGGGTAGGGAAAAATTATTAACAATAGTATAGGATACATCATCTTATGGAGGAGTGATATCATGGGCCTTGTTAGAAGCAAAGTATCTCTCACCCTCATAGAGATGAGGAGGTGAAGGAGATTCTCTCATGTGCATAAGATATGGCATTGAAACTTGAAACATGGTTTTTAGGTTATTAAATTTAAGGATTAAGTCAAATAAACTATATTATAATTGATCCTCTATGTATGTAAGGATTTTCTTCTTAATTTAATTCCACATAAGAAAATATTAACATGATAGAGATAAAATGAAGTATGACATACATTTTAAATGATATAATGTAATGAAATTACTTATATGTTCACACGAAATGATTATATATCACAAATAATAATCAAATATGAGAGATCACAAAAAATTAATTGATAGAAGAGCATAATACTGGATAACATATCAAAGCCAGTTCAAGGGGGAAACCTCAAAAAAAATGTAGTAAGAGTAAAATAATTAATATGATGATAAAATACTAACCACTAACTTCTATATATAGTCTACTTAGACATGGTTATTCCATAGGCTGATCTAATTAAGAACATAGAGAAATGTAACAATAATATAAAAGAGGTATGTAAGCCACAAGTTAACCACACATATCCCTAGACATGCCAAAGGTTAAGGGCATATCATGTCCGTCCCCTTAAAAATAATTATGTCCTCAATGTTGAGTCAATTCTATATGTTGTTGCACAAAGGATTCATCCTCCCAAGTGACATATTCATAAGGTATATTATTCCATTTAATCAGGTACTCTTTAATCATTCTAGATGATAGCTTCTCAGTGTAGATTTGAAGGATCACCTTAGGATCAATAATAAATCTTCCTTCCTCATCTAATTCTAGTAACTTATTTTGAGTATAAAATATATGTCTAATGACTCTCTTCAAGCATGATACATGAAATACTAGATGTGTGTGAGTGGAGGAAGAAAAATCTAACTTGTATGCCACACTAACTATTTTTTGGAAAAAATGATAAGGCCCATAATACTTGGGGGATATCTTGTTATACTTTTTATGTTACTTCAAGGACATATACTTATATGGATATAAGAAAATAAATACCCATTCACCAATGTCAAAATTACTCTCACTCCTGTGTTGATCTGCCTATTGCTTCATATGATTCTGGGTCATGGCTAGATTTTCACCCAAGCTTTCGAGGACCTCTTATTGATGGTGACTATGTTCTTCAATTAAATGAATGTTAGAATGGAACTTCAAGGTTAAATCAATGGATAAAGGGTGGTGTCTATATAGTTACAAAAAATGAGACATTTTGGAAGAACTATGAATAAAAGTATTATACCACCATTTAGCAAGTGGAAACCAATGAACCCATTTATCCTATTTATTAAAAATAAAAGAATTGAGATATCCTTTCAAATTTTTTTTGAATACCTCAATTTGTCCATCTGATTAAGGATGATAGGATAAACTATGAGCCAACTAGGTACCCAAACATGCAAATAACTCAATCAAAAAATTGGTAGTGAAAATGGGATCTCTATCACTAACCATCAGATCTTAGTAACCCTATAATGAAATCCATAGACACCTCTTCTCAAAGTTGGATAGGGATGGATAAAGGTTGTAAAATACCTAAGGTTTTGATGGTTTCTCCTTTATTTTCTTAATAGGTCATACATTTAGCCACATATTTTTGGGCATCCGCTTTGAGTCCTTCCCAAAATGGATCCTACTTGATTTTATGATAGGTTTTCAAAAATCCTAAATGATCCCCAATTGAAGTTTCTTGAAGTTCTTAAAGGAAATTTTGTTTAAGAAGATAATTTTTACATAGGTATAATCTATATTTATACCATAATGCATCACACTTCCATGTGAATTTTTTAAATCCACCTAAACCTTTCTAAAGATTATGACTTGATTCATGGGTAGAATTATCATTTTCCCATTATGATTGTGCTTCCTCTAGGTAATCTACCTATATAATGGTCATAACACATAGCAATGCCTCAACTAATTCATCCTTCTTGGATAGTGAATATATCACTACATTGTCCTTGCATTTCTTGTAAACTATTTCAAAAAAATAGCCTAACATTTTAGTTACCCATTTTTGTTGTTCTTCAGATGACAACCTTTGTTCCAAAAAATATTTGAGACTATCATGATCAGTATTTACATAAAGATGATGAACTATCAAATAAGGCCTCCATTGTTTGATTGCATGCAAAATGGCCATCATTTCCTTCTCATAAATGGGATTGTGCTGATTTTTATGCTTAAATTTATGACTTTCAAAAGCAAGTGATATACCTTATTGCATGAGTACATCACCCATACCATACACAGATGCATCACATTCAACCAAAAAAGTCTTGGAAAAATTAGGAGTGGCCAACACTAGAGTTGTGCACATAGCCAATTTCAATTATTCAAATGCCCTAGTAATTGTATTAGTCCACTAAAAGGAGTCTTTCTTCAAGAAATAGGTGAGTGGAGATGTAATGCTATCATAATTTTTGACAAACATGTGATAGTAACTAGTTAGCCCCAAAAATCCCCTTAGTTGTTTGAGTGTCTCAGGAATCAACTAGTCCACCATTGCTAGGATTTTATTAGGATCCACTTTCACTCCTACATGTGAAACTAGATGACCCAAATACTCAACCTCACAAGATCCAAAAGTAAATTTGGAAGGTTTGGCATATAACTGATGTTGTTATATAATTGAGAGTACCTATTTCACATGGTGTAAATGAAATTTCTAATTTTTATTGTAACAGAGGATATCATAAAAAAATACCAAAATAAATTTCCTCAAAATGGACTAAAATAGTATTCATCAAACTCTGACAGGTAGATGGTGCATTTTTTAAACCAAAGGGCATAACTAAAAAATTATAATGCACCTCATGATTACTAAAAGTTATTTTGGGTATGCCTTTAGCATGGATCTAGATTTGATGATAACCAGAATCTAGATCTAACTTGGTAAAATAAAGAGCACCATTTTATTCATCTATCAAATCATTAATGATATGAATAGGAAACTTATCTTTGATAGTGTACTTGTTGAGTTCTCTATATTCTAGGCACATCCTCCAAGTGTCATCTTTCTTTCTCACCATGACAACTAGTAAAGAATATTTGCTTTGGCTATACCTAATGATTCCTACATCCAACATATCCTATACCATCTTCTCAATTTTACTTTTATAGGCATAGGGATACTTGTATGGCCTGATGTTAGGTGGTATAATAATAGGAGTAAGTTTGATAGAATGATCATGCATGCAGCTAGGTGGAAGTCCTTTGATCATGTCACCAAAAATAACTAAATAGGTATCAATAACTTGTTGTAGATTAAGAGGTGTAGGTGGCTGAGTTGGTTGAACTTCCATGAAAAACAAGTAAGCTACAAATCCTTCAACACCCTTACAAATAATCTTTGTCATTTGATGGAGTATAACAAGTTATGGAGATTTATCCCTTAATCCCCTTAGCACAAATTTCCTTCCCTCAAAATGAAAGCACATGAATAATTCTTGGAAATTAATCTCAATAGTTCCCAAAGTGGTGAGCCACTGTACTCCCAAAATAATGTCAAATTCCTCCATGGGAATAACAAACATAGGAAAATCTAGAAAGTAGTCTCCCATTTCCATCTTAATACTATGTAATTTTCTTTAGTAGCTAATAGTAACACCATCTACAATCATGAAATAAAACTATAGATCAAGATAAATGAAATAGTTCAAATGAGCAACCAATGTACTATTGATGAATTTGTGTGTACTCCTAGAATCAATCAATATAGTGAACGTATATTTATTTAGGAAACCCAACATCTTAAGATTTTGGGAAGTACTAATACCTAAAAGGGCATGATATAAAATAGTAGGTTGAGAGTCTTTAAATTCCTCTTTAGGGCCTTCTTCATCCTCACTAATTGCCTCAACCTCATCATCATCCTCATTAGCACCTTCGATGTAAAGTATCTTATTTTTAGTACAGTGATGGTATTTTCTCCATTTCTTGCTTTAACCATATCAAAACCCTTTGGCTCAATTTTCCTCAATTTACTGAGGTGTCAATCTAGTGGGTTGAGGAAATGATGGTGCTAGAAAGGTGCAATCATGACTAGTAGTGAGTATTTCATTTGACCATCTCTTTTTATTCTACCATGCATGCCCATGGGATAGATTTTGATTTAGATGTTAGGTTAAACATCTGAACTTCTAATTGGATGTTATATTTTAGTCCACCTGAAAAAATATCAGTCAAATTTTCCTTAGTGATGTATTCCACCCATAAGGATATATTCTAAAATTTGGTGAATATAATCCTTCATAGTTCCTATTTTTTTTAGTTTCACTAACTATTTGAAGTAGTTCTCAGAGACATTATTTTTATAATGAGTTGATAATTCATCAGTGAAGATAGACCATATAATAGGAGCACCATTATTTTTATTTTGAGAACGTAACCAATGATACCAAATGAATTACTCAGGTTCTAGATACAAAGATGCCACTATCAACTTCAGAGAACTAGGAGTTTAAAGCAAATCAAATAAATTCTCAATTTGGGTAATCCAATTGAGAGAATACTTACCATCAAACTTAAACATCTCCACATTTGGCAACATAAATTTCACACTAGAATTAGATTTGTTAGTGTTGAGAGGAGGAGGACTTGAATGGTGAAGTGGAAGGTTGTTTAACTATAATTTAGATGAAAGGGAAGCTAATTACATAGTTATCTAATGTAATTGAGTGTGGACCACATTAATCTTTCCATGCAAGACTAAAAAATCATTTTGAACTATAACAAAGTCATCATGTTGTACCAATCCCTTTATGTCAGTGTAAAGTTGAGAAATCAATGGATCTTAAGTTCTATATTCCATGTCACTATTAGGAGTCTTAGGAATTTTTTCCCTAAGTAGAAGGACTTTCCATATACAAACCCTACGAGGTTTTTTTACCCAAAAAATGTATACTAGGAGATGGTACCATTATGATCACCTTACCAAGATGAATCCAACAATTGCTTTTGTGCACTAGGGTAAAACATTTTGGCACCAAAAAAGTGTATTGATGGAATATACTATTATGATTATCTCATCAAGATGAATCCAATGACTACAAATATGCAAAGGGAAAATTTTTTTTAGACTCTTTTTTTATTTTTATTTTCAAAAAAGTATTTAGAATAATATTGTGCTGATAGAAAAAATTAATTATTCCCAAATTGCAAGTTATGTTTTTTCACTCCTTCCACTCGTAGAAGTCATGCCTCACTAGATCCAAAAAACAATATCATAGGAAAATTTCCCAATTCAAAGATTTGATACCACTTGTAATGAAATTAATTATATGTTTACACAAAATGATTATATATCACACAAAATAAATAAATATGAGAGATCACACAATAATAAGTGATATTAAAAAAGAATACTGGATAATATAGCAAAGCCACTTCAAGGGGGAAATCTCCATAATAATGAAATAAGGTCATAGTACTTAATACTATTATCAAAGACTAGCCACTACCTCCTATATATATTCTACTTAGCCATGGTTATTCCATAGGCTGACCCAACTAAGAATATAGAGAAATATAACAAGAATATAAAAGAGGTATGCAAGCCACAAGTTTGCCACACATATCCCTAGACATTCCAAAGGTTAAGGTCATAACATATAAAGCATCATGTACATATGTGTTTAAGTCATATTTGAATTCATTACAAATGAAATAAAATAAGAATTTAAAGGAAGATAGAAAACTTTGTATTAAAAAGTGCTAAACTTCATTTTTCTTTACTATCATGATTATATGAAACAAAAATAAAAACATATATGGATCTAAAATCTAAGTGTGGGTCTTACAAGGATGGAAACATAAACTCGAGGGTTATTTAGGTTTTGTGTAATCAAAGTCACTTGGATTCACTAAATGATTTTGTTATTTAGGGTTATGGAGTTTAAGTGCTAGGTTGTTAAAGGGATGAATATAGTAAATTAGGGTAGAAATATGCAATAAATATAGCCATTGATTTGTAACATGATTGACCTAGTTTGACCTTTTTTAAAATAGTAATAAATAATGTAAATAAATACTCATCTAGAAACTAACTAAAATAGGATATTTGGAGGCTACAAACTAAAACATAGTCTAATATGAGTGTCATAGATAGGATTCATATGTCAAAACCGTCCCTAAATAATAGCACCCTAATTGAATAGTATCACCATGTGGCACTAGTGTCCTTATTTTGGCACTAGTGTCTTTTGCATAGTACTATTATAAGCTTTTGGGTTCACCTATGTCTGTGTCTACCAAGTCTAGTCCTATGCACATGAGTTCTATATCTATGTCAATGACCTATTTTGATTGATTTTATATACAAACCTTAAAGCTCCATTTTGCTAGGGCATCTAGTTGGCATAAGTAGCAAAGTGTGTTTTTATTTGTGTAGGATGGACATACTCAACACCCCATTGTGATAAGAGTTGCCTACATACCAATAATCTAAAGAGGGTAAATCTAGATGTAGTTCTCCCCACCTAACTGCTAGTGTTAGTGAAAGTGAAGCTATAATGAATGTTGGCTTCAGTGATTTTAATGTTCTTAAGAGTATAAATATTAGTAATCTAAGATTAGGGATGTTTTATATGGTTGTATGTATAAGGAGGTTATAATTATGATTGATAACCTTGATTTTGTATAGCTTGTTCCAAATTAAAGTGTAATTTCCATCTAGTTTCTAGCCATTACATAAAGAGTTATAAGTCATGTATATATACTATTATAGTGATTAAGTGGGTCTTAAAATAGGATTAGACTGATCCTATGTAGTTTTTATTTTGAAAATATATATGTTGGTGACAAAAGAAGGGTGAAAGATAATAGGCCCAGATAGGGACACTATCACCATGGGATGCTACTTTCCAAATTATGGAACTAGTTTCTAGGTGGTTGAACTTGAGACACTAAGAGTTAGTATGTTAACATGAGGGTTTGGGAATGATTTAGGGATGTTTAGGGACACATGTGGCCCACACAAGGGTTGAATAGTGTCTAAATAGGCCCTAATATAGTTCAAGGTCTAAGTTAAGGATGGGTGGTCTAAATTAACACTCTTAGCACTCAAGTGTCATTTTTAGATGACTAAAATGGTATCTGATCACACTAAATCCTAAGATGCATGAGGTCAATCAATAAAACATCTAGATAGTAATAGTGTAAGCTCAAGAAGTAATTAATCACATGTACAAGAGTACCAAATCAAAATACAATAGTCTAAGGAGACCTCAGATAAGGGGTATATTTAAATACCACATAATGAAAGAGACATGACCTAATCAAATGCCCATTAAAAATGACATCTTTAAATGTCAACATACAATAAACTATGACATATAAAAATGTCACAAGAGGAAAACATAGGCATGGGGGGCACAATTAATGGATAATATTTAAATGTTCAAACAAAAATGAAATGAAATATAAGACACTCAAGAAAGTGTATAAATGGAAAGCATGGAACATAATCAACCAACATAAACATCTCATACTATCTCCTACATATATGTGTTATCAAAAAATGTTACTTACATAGCATATTAAGTACACTACAAAAGTTATAAGCATATATAAAGACATGTATAAGTATATAATATCATACATGATAATTTAAAATGGTTATAGAAGGATAATAATTGGGTGTATCATGATCAAATAAGTTTATGCCCTTAATGTCCAAATTACATGAGTAGAGGGAAGGCTTAACATCTGAAAGTGCATAAATCATGTGCTTGGTTATGAATGTATCAAAATCAAAAGATGGAAGAAACATGTGTATATATAGATATATGATATGATATCTACTAAAATTTAACTAAAAACATATATTCCAAGGAGATAAATATAACATTAAAAATCTAAAAATATCTTTGAATTTTTTATTTTTTTGGTATTTTTTGCATATTGACCAGAAAAAAACTATCCTATAAACTCATCCAAAGGATTTTTACATGTATCTCCCCACAATAAATTTGTGATACTACCAAAGATCTTGCATAGCTATAATATCTAGCACTTCATAATCTGTAATGATCTATATATGTATAATAAGAGTTTGTGGTCATGAAGATACAAGATAAGGAGTTTAGGTTTGTGGAACCCATCATTGAATGTTTAGTCTTTTCATTATATTAGTGGTAATAGTAACATATTTATGTGCTCCTAATATTTTAATGTGATGTGTAGTAGATATGGACTTTGTGGAATCCACTATATGTCTTTGATACAAGGTTATCTTAAGTACTAGCTACTTAGGAAATGAATTGTTTGTTTCCTACTCTTTTTCATAGCATTAACATTAGTAGGTTTTATAATTAACTATCTTGGTATAAACTTATCTAGCTCAGGTGGATGTTAATATAGAATTCTATAAGATGTAATTACCTTATTGTCATGAATGTATTTAACACACTCTATAAATTATTTTGTGTAGTGTATTTATCCAAGGTCATCCCAATAACATATCAAAAATACTTATGTAATGAATAACATAAAAGGGAATAACCACATGTGTTAGTCTAACTTGTAAAGGTAAGTCAATCTCACCAAGAACCTTTTATGATGTCCCATCAGATACTCAAATTGATTTAGTCAAAATATGTAAATCATTATGTGTATAACCCAAATGCATAATTAATTTCATATTACAAACATGATCTATTACACCATTATCAATCATAACACTATGAGTACAATGGTGATCAAGATATGATCTAATTAATAAGGAATTAAAATATAATTCATCATCCACAATATATCTATCATAAAAAGTAATATAAGGCCTATGAACCATAGGAGGTATATGTCATGTATAACTACCAATAACCCCATATAATGGGTTCCCATAATGTGATGGATGAGGATGTGCATTGTATGCCACTTACACTTTTGGTTCCTTCTTAGAATGGTCTTTAAAATAATTGTTAAGTATTTTTTAATTTTGGTGATCACTAGATTTTGAACTTTATTCCTTTGGAGGATCATCAAATGTAATATTTTTGTCGTAAATAATTTATTAAATCTTTTGCTTCAAATTAAAACATCAATTATTATGATTTCTAGGGCCTCAGTGATAATAATAAGCATTTCAATCATATAATTTGGTTAGAGTCTAACTCGTATAAACCTTTATAGGATGAGGGAGAGATATGAGGTGACGTTCCATAATATTTAGAAGAAGCATAGTTGTAAAATTAGGTAAGCATGTAAATTTTCTCTTTAGTACATTGAATAATAAAATCTGATTAGGTTGTTGTGACAACAAATTAACCATGGTAGTTGTTTCCTTTTTAGGTTTTGTGGGATTTACCTTATAGCTTAGTTTGATGATAAGCTTGGTATTTGATGTAGTAAGTGTTTTTTCTACATACTTAAGTATGTTCAAGGATATAAGTTGTATTTTATGATCACAAAAAATATAGAATAAGTCGTCAAAACATTTGGAATTTTTTATAACAATGGACTCATGTGATGGGGAAATAAAAAATTTATAGAACATGTCTTGAAGCTCATTATCTTCCATTGGATTTGTCATTTAATCAATAATTATCTTGTACCCTAATACATATTCATAGATAGGTTCATAGGTTTATTGTTTTATTTTTTCAATTTGTGTATAAGAAACATTTTTAGTAGTATTGATAAAGATGTGTGAAAAAAATAGATCTACAAGAATTTTGAATGCATTTCCTAAATTAATTGGTAGATCATATAACCACCTTAAATCATAGTACATGAGGCTCCTTGAAAATAGTTTAGTTAATAGTTTATCATTAGAGGTGTAATCAAGGCATGCATATAATGAAATTACTTAGATAATTCTCAATAATAGAATTATATATCATAGAATTAAGAACAAAATAAGGAGATCCACAATAACAATTGGAAAATGAGTAGAATGCTTGAATGTTGTGATTGAGACACTTCAAGGGGGAAACCTCCAAAATAATGAAATAATAATATAATTCACAATATGATGATAAAAAAATAACCACTCACTCCTATATATACTCTACTTAGTCATGGTTATTTCATAGGGTGACCATACTTATTTCAATTAGTTTCCTTCATTTCATAGTCTTGAAAGTAGATAAAATAAAGTGAATATGAGGGTGTGTAGATGAATAGCTAGAATAGTGTGTGTGTTGATCTAGATGAATGTGGTAACTCCTCTTTGACTAGGGAGGATAACCTACAAATCATAAGAAGACTAGAAAAAAAATTGTTATATGGTAGGTTGAGTGGATTGCCTAGAGTATGATATATCCAAGAAGTACAAGGCTTTTTAGGAGGATGTCAATCCACTTATAATACAATTAATTCAAAAATGGTATAAGAAATATACTTGCATTAAAATTATAAGAAAGTAAATATACATGAAAATTAGCAATGTACCTATTTGATAGAATATATGACACAATGCACAAATGTACCAAGGTCAGGTCTAGAGGGTTTGTATGATGTCAATAGGATGATAGTTGAAATATGAAGAAAATTGAATATCATAACTATACTTTTGCATTCAAAAGTCATGTGGATAGAGCTTTATGGTCTTGGATGTCTAAACAAAGAGAACAAGAGAATCTGGATGCAAATTTTTGGATCCATAACTCTACAAAGAGCCTTATATTTATAGCATAAAATTATTAAGTAAGGAGATGGAAGCTTGAAGGAAAGTTGCTAAGTTGGGATGGGATGAAATTTACTATCTTAATTTGTTTTTAAAAGCTAGTTTTAAATCAAGTTTCCATTCTAGAGGATGTTTATCTCAAACAAAGTTGGAGCTCCTTTAAAATCTTAAGGTAAGTTGTATGACCCCATCCATTGATAGTTAGTGTGATCATTAATGGTACCCTAACCAGTGATGATTGAGGGGTCATGAGTAAATGGGTGAAAATGTCCTAAAAAAAGTGATGTATTTTGGAGGGTTTTTAACATAATGCTAGTAAACTAGGTGGTCCACTAGATGAATATTTGATTAAGGGTCCATATGTCAAGATAACACTAAAAACTATCATGGTGTATATTTTAGGTGTCTACATTTTACACCTTTTTATTTTGCCTATTTTTGGTCAATGAGCCATAAAATAAAAACAAGTGGTCGACTAGTCAAGGTCTGGTTGCCCCAAGTATGGGAGGATGGTATTCCCCCAAGACTAGGATCCAATTAGGCAAAGGTCAAATTGTGTTGGGGTTTGATAAAAGCTGTAAGAAAGGTCATGAGGTTGGGCATTTGAGATGCAATTATGTGCATAAAATATAACTAAGTATGATAGGCATGATCATATAATGATAAATATTGCCATTTTTTTAAAAATGAGGTCAAGATCTAAGATTAGTGATAAGGTAACCGGTCCCTAGTTTTGGGCATAGATGATTGGGTCACACTTGTCATGGGTTCTAGATGAAGGTAGTGTTTACTAAGGTATCTAGGGTAGGAAGTGTTCTTGAGAAAAACACAATGGGACAGGTCATGCATGAGGTTTTTCATAATGTAAAAGGTCAACATGGCAAAATTGGTCAGGTGGTCAGCATAACCAAAACAAGGTTGTTGCAAGGTGTGTGAAGTGGGTACCATTGTTGAGGTAGGAAAATTTAAATGGGTTGGGTGATTGGGTGGGTAGAGGGTGACTGAGCTAACTCCTAATGTACTAGGTAAGAGGAGGCTACCTACATAGTCTTGTGGACAGTGGATCCAGCATGGCCTTTAGGCCTAATGTAGTTTTTGAGAGGGAAATCAGAAGGTTACATAAGGTATAGGTGATGGTAGGTGGAAAACTATGGAAAAATATGGATAAAGGAAAATAATGACAATTAAGTATAACTAGTGATGGTTAGGTAATTGTTGATGGTTGGATGTGATTGAAAATAGTTAGGGTCAACCATTGATGGTTAGGTAACCATCGATGGTTGGGTGAAAAACCTAAAACTATGGACAAAAAGGTCAATGAAGGCCCATTTGGTTTTTATTTGTAATTTTTGATTTGTCTATTTTTGGAGTTGGTATGAAGAGTGTCCATGAGTGTTTAGAAAGGTGGTGAGTTGGCTTTGAGGATTGTGATGTATGAAAGGGATGGTGGGGTCAAGATGGATGTAGGAAGGGCTCTAAGACAAGTAGTTGGACATAGATTGAGGTGGCATCATTGATCATGAAATAAGGTAGGTGATGTTTATGAATTTGGAAGGAATGTTAATATAACTAAGCAAGCTAAATTAGGGAAGATTGGATGTGTAAATGTTGGGTTAGGGTGTGATAATTATCATTTTATGTGTGTAATAATAGGAGGTGCATTTGGGGGTGGGGGGGGTAATAGGGATAGGAGAAAGGGTGTAGGGAGGAAATTTGTAAGTAGTCCTATCTACATAGAGAGATTGAGGGTTTCAAAATATTGTTTAGAGGTTTAGTCTCACCACCTATGATTATTGATAGTGACTATCAATGGTTGACCTCAATCAGTGATGGTCAACTTGAGAGGCAAAAGGCCCAAAGGTACCATCAATGGTTGGGGATAATTATCAGTGATTGATGAGTGGGAGGAAAGGATTTGGGTAGGGTTGGGATTGGGGTGGAAATGGATGGACATGGAATTTCAATGGGTAGAGTTGGGATTGGGTAAGATATGTGAGGGGATAGGAGGTGGGTTGAGTTAGGATGAGATGGGATGGTAGAAGTGGAGTTTTAGGAAAATGAATGCATATGGGAATAGTTAATAGGTAGAGACAAAATAAGGTAGAATAAGGTGTTGAAGGTATGAAATTGTATTGGTATGTGAATGCATGAAATAGTTATTGCACATATAGGTAGTAGTTAAAATAGGCTACTTATTTGATTTTTGATATGGCTATTGTTACACATGTAGGATCAAATCCAGCTATGGGATCAAGGTCTTGAGATGTTTGTAGAGGTAAGGGATGTCATGTTTATAGAGGACTAGTGCCACATAGAGGTAGTGGGATTTAGATTGATGCACCACTACTATTACTTGCCTAGAGATTCATCAATGATATTCTCCCTCATCAAGAGATGGAATCTCGTAATTAACACATTTTGGTTACCTACTGGAGAGATGAGTATCCCACTAAAGGATATCCATAAGATTACCTGACTATCGATACAAGGGGATCCTATTTATCACAAAGAGAGTGATGAGATAGATTACTTGATGGGTTGGTTATATAGAGTGGATAGATCTCACACATAGTTATACATAGGTGATTTTAGTATCAAACCATTACATGAGAGGGTTCTAGATGAGAGACATCTCTTGATGATGATGTAGTTAGCAGTGACATGTTTTGTATTTCTAGATTTAGTAGGAGGGAGATTTCCTTGTATGTTATTAGGGGTTTTGGTAGAGTTGATATTTATGAGGATAGTATTTGGATGGGGATATGTATTGTTGGTTTATATTTATAGGGATTTATGGGGTTTTAGATTTCATAGGCATTATAATATTAGCATTGGATTTGTTTTGCACTACTGGGCATATGAGCACATTCATGTGCTAAGACTATTAGGCCTGATTGTGGATGCATATCTACCAATAAACTATAGGGTGGGATTTTTGAGATGGAGGAGAGGAGGCATGATCACCAGAGAAAGTGTTGGCATGAGGGATATAGAGTGGTTGTAGGGTGCTTTGGAGAGTCTAGCATTAGGAGATATAATATGGAGGCCATATATGACTTGGCTTATATGGGATGGATACATGTCGCATACATGCACTTTATAGAGCTAGAGATGGGTATATGATAGATGAGATGGTGAGATAGATCTCATTCCCCTGGAGAGAGTGCAATGATAGTTTAGACTTCAACAGGGTATTCTACCAAATTTTCTTCATTACAAGAGAGAGGATGTCAAGATCTTATTGTCAGAGCCATAACCTTAAGAGGAGGTATTAGATTATGAGGAGATCCTCATAGGGTGAAAGATGATACCAATATTACTATAAATTATCTAGCATAATTTTAGGGTAGATATATGGTAGTAGACATTGGTTAGGGAGATGGAGGCTAGGGGCCTATGGATGTTAACCCAATAGGAGTACTAGCATAGGGTGATCCATAGGCAATAGTAGAACTTACGATGGCACAAGCTTAGATAACCACTTTATAGGGGTATATTGCCACTCTTTAAGATAAATTGGGAGGAGTGATAGTATAGAGAAACTAGGCATAGGCAAAGGTCACAATTATGACCAATTTATAGGTTTAGGTCATCAATTTATAAGGATAGATTGTGATGGTGATAAGAGAGTAGGATCAGGTGAGGACCTCACTTGGCTTGGTGAAATAAGAGAGAGACTCTCTGTGGTGGATAGGTTGGGTAGTGGTGGCACCACTAGGTTTTATGATATAGATAGGTATTTAGTGGCCACATAGGATTTTCACTATTATGAGGGCATTGTTTTAGCATAGTGTCCTAATAAGATAAGGTAGGGAGAGTATTAGGTGGGTTTGGTAGGTAGTGCAATGATTGTGGCCCCAAGTCAATGGGTTATGGTATTAGGTCTATTTATAGGGCCTCCACTAGGGACAAGTGTAGATAGGGCTAGTAGAAGTGGTGTAGGTGCTCTTGGGTTGTGATGATGTGTATGTATTTGGACATTTTTTATATCAGCCTACATGCTGAAATGAGAGATGTATATGTGAGTGATGTATATGTATCATTTTGTTATATATATATATATATATATATATATATATATATATATATATTGATTTTGATTATGATGATGATGTTTTGATGATATAATTATAATATAATTTTGTATGTTCATTTTGATGTTATGGTTTATGGATTATTGGTATGCTATTATTATCTATGTTGTTTACACATGATGTTAATTTTGCATATGTTTGGGGTAAAATGTTAAATAAAATGTGATGTTTGGTTAATGGATACAAGGATATGGGTGTGGAATAGGTAAGGGAAACATGTACATCCACATGATTGGAATTGACAAGGAGTATGGTGCCTTTTACTAGTGAGACTAAACAATAAGAATCCATGAATGGATCAACTTAGTGAACATAAACCCATCAAATATTTCATAAGAGCATGTTTTAGTTATAAAATATGCATCTTGACCAATATATTCTAAGTAAACTCATAGTCCCTTAGGTGTGATTAGGATGTGGATGGTAGGTCTTGGTGTAAATGTTAGAGTGGAATCATTAGAATTTCCACAGGTGACCAAAGAAATTTAGTAGACAAGCCCATGCCTTTTGTATGTTTGAATATAATGTGTAGACTAATCAATATGGGAAATTTACTCATGCCATATATAAGAGGCAATTATATCCTGATTGAGATAAATAGGTAGATTGATCGATACATGAAGTCTACAAATGGAAAATATAAGAGCTAATTGCGGCTTACTTATTGATCTTGATTATTATCATTGATTTAAATTTTATAAAGTTGATAGATGTGGGAAGATTCTAATGAATATTTTTTAGCCATATTTCAAGGGAGTGATCTAAGATTTATTACACATAGTTGTCCTTCAAGGGAGTTGTCTATTTTTTTATTTTATTTTTTAAGCAAATTTTGATTTGATGGGGTAGTTATCCTTTAAGGGAGAATGTTACCATTTATTTGGATATATGGATATGTTTTAAGGTGAAATTAGACATGGACAAGTCTAGTCAAGTTTGAAAGGTCTACCCATGTAAAATTAAAACCTATGCATAGCAGGTTTGTTAGAGGAAGGGGTTTTGAGAAATAATTGACCTTGGGATTTTGTCTATTAAAAGATGAAAATTATCCATGAGAACCATGATATGGGTAGAGCTAAGGTACCCATACTTAGGATTGGGATATGACTATGGTAGAAGAATCACATGATTCTATATAATCAATTGATCCCAAAAGGCATAGAAAGGAAATGAGGTGGAAGAAGGTTAATGATCCAACTATATGAGCTTAATTTAAACAAACAAGTAGGTTTGATCCTTATTTTAATAATGAAAGAGATGCAAATGTGAAGCATTAATGGGTTCAAGTTTTGGGTTGCCCTCAAGAGAGGACAAGTGATACTCACCTGACCCATACTTATGGGTTATAATGTAAGGTCCTAACTAGTTAAAATAAAACTTACCCTTTTTAGTATTTTCTATGTTAGTGACATGTTGATTTTACTTGAGGACAAGATCTCTGATGTTGAAATCTCATATTTTTAGATGTTTATTAGATGTTTATTTTATATGCTCTTGATAAATGTGAAGGTGATTAAGGGTAGCAAGGCATACAAGGAAGTCTTGATGATAATCTTCTTCAAAAAGATATCATGCAAGGAAAACTAAAGAGAAGGAATTTGGACTTTGAGAGGTAAGATAGCATTTGCACCAAAGATCAAATAAAAGGTGTAGCTACTATCATAGTTAAAATACTAGTGTAGTAAGCCCATAAAGTAAATGGGACATGGAGGTGTCAGTCTTTGCCTAAAGCACTAACCACCTTAGAGAGAATTTTGATGAGTGTTTTATTGGAAGTGTTAGCCTACCCATTAGCTTATGTATGATAAGGTGAGGATAAACATAAGTTGATACCAAAATAATCACAAAGTTCTTGGATTTTTTTATTCATAAAAGATTTTCCATTATCAGTGATGATCTTGTTAGGAACACCAAAATGGAAAATGATGTGGTAGTTGATAAAATCAATGATTTTTTAAGATTTGATTGATATTAGTGGGATGGATTCCACCCATTTGGTGAAGTATTCCATTACAGTGATGATATATTGATGTCATTGTGAGGAATGTGGATTGATTTATTTGATAAGATCAAGACCCTATTATGAGAATGGCCAATAGTCGATAGACACCTAAAGACCATGAGGAGGTGCATGATGACTGCTAGCATGTCGTTGAAATTTGATGCATTTTTTGACATAGTCACAACAATCTTGATTGATTTTGGGCTAGTATTAGCCTAAATGGAGGATATATTTGGTGACATATAGACCACTAAAGTGCCCACCACAGATGCCATCTTGTGCTTCTTTAATGGCATGAGAAGCCTCATGTATATGAAGGCAACAAAGGAGGTGACCATCCAAGCCTCACTTGTAAATAGTTCCCATTAATATTAATTAGTGATAGGTTCCTTGAATTAAATATTTATGAGCACTTCTAGAAAGGTCAAAAGGGAGGATACTAACATTAAGGTAATCAAAGATTTGATCATACCAAATGTTTGAAGCTGATGTTTCTATTAGGTAAATGGTAGGAAGATTGGTTATGAGGTAAGATGGTGTGACAAAGTGATGGATGGTGACAAATAGTTTATATTCATTAGGTTGGGTCAAAATTTTGGATTTAGGGGAAGCCATTGTGTCTATAAATTTATTGGTGGAATGAGGAATTGATTGGATAGTGTAGAGGTCAAATAATGCTAAAAGTATATCGACAAGTTGTTTTTAATTTATAAGGACATAATTTTTTCATTGGTAGTCTCTTGTGACTTGGTTGATAATTAGTTGGGAGTCTCTAAATATTCTAATTATTTTTATCCCTAAATATAGAGCGGTTTGGAGATCGATGATGATAGCTTCATATTCAACTATATTAATGGTGCATTCGAAATCAAGTTTTAAAGAAAGGGTAAGAGGTTCCCCATTAAGGGGAATGAGGATTATGATGGAACCCCACCATTTTGACATTTAGATACATAAAAATACAAATTCATTTGATAGGTGGGTTATTTCAAAGAAAGAATGGCTATAGACTCATCTAGAAAGGTAAGAGGTGGATTTTCATTATCAGGGATAGGAGCTTCAATTAGTTGGTCTGTAATGACCTATACCTTAATGAATTTTTGTGGAAGAAACTCAAGATTGAACTTATCCAAAATCATGAGCCACTTAGCCATATCTTGGTTATGATATGGCTTAGAGTGCATATACATGAGGGGGTCGGTGTTAGTAATGACATAAGTTTTGTGGTTGAGAAGGTAGTGACGTAGTTTAGAGATAACAAAAACTAAGGAAAGACAAAAAAATTTAAGGTGTGGTTATTAGGTTTTATATTCAATGAGAGTATGACTAATGTAATAAAGGCCCTGCTCCTTATATTGGTCATCACGATGAGTGAGCATAGCTCCCAAGAAATGATTGGTCGTAGATATGTATAAATAAAAGGGATGATCCTCCTTTAGGGAATATGGATTGGGGGAGAGAGAAGATACTCTTTGATTGCACCAAAGGCCTATTGACATTATTTGGTCTATTTAAAGGAGGTATATTTCTTGAGGAGGTGGTGGAAAGGCTAACAATGATAAGACAGTTGGGAAATAAAATGATAGATTGACTAAAGTTTATGTTAGGCTATGAAGTTGTTTTAGGTTAGTAGGAGGAGGCATTTATAGAATATATCTAAGTTTTGTGGGTTTTATTTCTATTCCATGGAGGGAAATAATAAATCCCAAGAGTTTTCCTGATAAGACCCCAAAGATGCATTTATTTGGGTTAAGCCTAACATGAGAATGGATCAGTCTTCCAAAGATGATAGTGAGAATAATGAGGTGATCTTGAAGGTGCTTGGATTTATTTAGAAAATAATCAACATAGTCCTCAACTATTTTATGAATGATTTTGTGAAAGATATAAGACATGGCCCACTAATAAGTTATTCCTAAATTCTTTAGGCCAAAAGTCATAACATGATAATAGAAAGTTCCCCATGGGGTGATGAAGGATGCCTTATGTTGATCTTGATGGGTGATCAAGATTTGGTTGTATCTTGAAAAACCATCCATAAGGGATAACATTTCATGGCTAGTAGTGAGATAAACAAGTTGGTCTATGTTAGGTAGGGGAAGTCATCTTCGGGGCATTTAAGGTTAACATTATAGAAATACACACAAAGGTGGAGTCCCCTAGTGGGTTTGGTAATAGGAATGATATTAGAAACCCATTGTGCATAGTCAATGGGTTGAATGAAGTTGATAGATATAAGGCATTAAAGTTTTTATTTTATGAGAAGAGCTATGCATGGGTCCATACAATGAAGCTTTTTCTAAATTGGCTTAATTTCAGTATGGGTAATGATGTTATGAATAATGATGGAAGGGTCAATGTTGGGCTTATCCTAATAAAACCAAGCAAATGCTATGCTATGGTCATGGAGAAAATATTGATAGTCTCATTGTTCCTTGAGAGTAAAAGATTGGCCAATATTAATGATATAAAGGTACTTATGAGTTTTGAAAATGATGTTTGTGGTTGATTAATTTAGCATTGTTTGGTATTTAAGAGGAAGGGCCTTTTGAAGAGAAGAGTCCCCCATACCCAGATAGGTAAGAATAGAATTATCTTCCTATTACTATATGGTATTAATGGTGGGTGATTCACGTGTGATCATTTTAGGGTGGATGATAGGAATGTTTTTTGTTTGGTTTGCTCATTGATAAGTTAGGTGACCCAAACTGACAATATTGATAAAAAAAATTAGGTGGGATTATGTCTATATCTTCAAATGGGGTTGGTGAGGGTAGACGTTCTTTAGATTAGAAAAATGGGGTTAGTGAGGGTAGAGATTCTTCAATTTGGAAAAGTGGGGTTGGTAAAGGTAGGGGTTCATCAAATTGGAAAATTGGGGATGGTGAGGGTAGAGGTTCTTCAGTAGTTGTGAGAATTAGTTCTAGTGATGTGGGCTCTTTTGGGGGATTATACCTAAGGTTAAAGAACTCATGAGGTTTTTGAGTTTTGATGACTTGAAGTTTTTGAGGTTCATGTTCATAGAGGCCAAAACCAAACCCCTTCCAAGTACACCAATGAAGGTATGTTTGGGAAAAGGTCAAGTTTCTAAGATAAGAAAAATTGGAATTGAATGGCTAGATGTACAACATGATGGTGGGAGTAGGGAGTGGTTTATCAAGTCCACCATAGATAAAATAGGTTATATTGTTAGGAAGTCCAAAGGAGATAAGATTATTGATATCGGGATCATAAGATAGATCATTTTAAAGGTTCCAAAACTCATCCAGAGAAGGGAAGGCATCCAAAGCTAAAAGTTAATATTCCCCTAATATGAGATGTTGAAATGTGGATTGCAAGTTGTAGTCAACTAGGATTTGAGATGAAGGGATAGTTGAACTAGTAGATGATTCATCATTGTTGAAGATATAAGTGTTGGCAAGTTGGGTTGATGTGGTGGTTTGGCTAGAGGTTGGTTGTGAAGGGGGTGAAGGAGGAATGACAATGTTACTAGGCTGATATGTCATATTACAAGAAGCAAAGGGAATTAGATCATCTTTGATTATAATGACTTGTCCCTCATGTTAGAACTAGATACATTAGTGAAGGGTAGAAGGGATGCAACCCATAACATGGATCCAAGGGTGACCGACTAACACATTATATTGAAACTCACCTTCTATGACATAAAATAATTCAAGAATAGTTTGAGGCCCTAAACAAAAGTGGAGAATAACTATTTCTAGAGTGGTAATCAAGGTATCATTGAATGATTAGAAAACTACCAAGCTTTCTAATATGATGATTTTAGGTAGTTGGAGTTGATCATAGGTGTAGGAGGAAATGATATTAACACTCACTCCCCCATCAATATTAACTCATTATAGTTGAACCACAATAGAGTGTAGTACTTTGATTAAACCTTGATGGTGTTGGGGTGAGGTGATAATTAAGTCATACAAAATTATTTTGACTGGTGTTTGGTGATTTTTTAGCACTAATCATTAGACAAATGGAGATGAATTGGAAGAATAAGGATATTTTGAAATGGAGACTTTTGGTTTGGATGCCTATGAGGATGAAGGTGAAGGTGTTGTTATTTGGGTTTGATTGGTTGGTTAAGGATTTGAAGGGTAGGATGATGGAATGGTTGCCTTAGCCTTGCCCTTTTCATTTTGTTGGATGGATTTACCCTTATCCTTTTGTTGGGCTTAAGACTAATTCACCATATGAATGGTATGGATAACGGGACCAGTTACTTTCTTCAATTCCTATGCTTCACTCATTGGCAGGAGTAGAGAAGTAGATGATTGGTAGGTAGATTGGATATGTGGTAAAAAGGGCAAGTGGATTAAATAATGTTTATCCAATAGATCATCTTCCTATAAAAGGCCATGAGTAATTGATTGGAAAGCTTTCCAATTCTTCATATCATCTACATGGGTCCTATGGTAAAGAAAAATCAAATTATCATTGAACCAAGGTGGATTTTGGTGAGTGGGGTCAAAAGGCTTGATTGGTAGTAAAATAATGGTTTAATCTTTAAATAATCTTTGTAAAATTGTTGTATAAGATTCTAATAAAGATCTTTGAGGTGGTGGAGTTTAGACCTTGGGTGTAGGTGTCCTATGGGGCAAAGATTTCTTGATAGGATGTGTCGTTGGTGGAGTGAGTTTGCTTGGTGGTTTAGAAAGAATTGGCTTGGTCATAATTGGTTTAGATATTGGAGGTTTACATGATGAGGGTTTAATAGATGGGAAATTAGATGGAAAAATGTCAATAAGGAATGATGATGGACTAGGGGATTTAGTTGTTATAGGTGGAGAAAGGGGAGATGGTTTCTTGGAAGAAGAGTAGGTAATGGGAATGGTGGAGGGATGTGGTCCCAAAAATAGAAGGTAAAGGTGAAGGAGTTGGTATGGTCTCCACATGATATTTTGGCCTAGGTAACCCTTCTTTCTTAATGAGTTTAATTATATTTGGCTTTGGTTGGGTTGATGTGGTTAAGTCTAATACCAGAGGAGGGTGAGTAGGATTAAGCATGGGAAGGACCCCTATGTTTTTAATTGGATTAATAAGAGAGGCATAAGGTGACTTGATAATTTTAGGTAAGGGTAATTATGATTATTCCTTGGTGAATTTAGGAGGGGTAGTTGGGGGAGTCATAGCAACAAGGTTGAGAGTAGACTCAAGTGAAGTGGAAGGTTCAGTTTTATTTTGATATGGGAGTCCAAGCCAATGCCAAAAGGTGGATAGGTCAAATTTAGGTTGGGAGGTAAACTCGAAACATTGAACTAGTCAAGAAAAAGGTTTATAAATGGGTTTTGTTCCCTAGTCATTAGTTTTAAATTGCAATCCTTTTTGGGAAAAAGAAGGAGCTATTTTAGAGTTGTTATTTTTGGTGGAAGGTTCCAAAGATGATGATTATATCAATTGAGGTTATGGTCTCTTTGATAATAATTTCTAAGGGAGGTACATATGGTTCTATAATAGAAGTGGTAGTGCTAGTGCTAGTGGTTTCAAGAAGAAAGGTAGGTATATTTTCCTCCTTGGTTTGGTTGCCCAAATAAGTAGGTGACTATTCTTTTTAGATTGGAGGAGTGGGTGTAATGGTTGATGGAATGGTTATCTCCTTAGGTATTTATACCATAACAAGGGTAGATAGAATGGTGGTTTTATCTACAAAAGAGGAAGGGGTAGTTAATTTCTCCATTGGGTTATTTTAATGAATGAATGTTGTGTTGGTTTCCTCTATTTAGGTGATAGAGGTGATGGTTTCTTTAGTGGTGGGCACATTACTGATGACATTGATTACATGTGCCTCATGTGAATTGGAGGACTTGGATTAGCTTTCATGATGTTGGATTGAAGGCGATTGATTTGGTAAAGTTTTTTTAAAAATATCAAGGGATTAGTTGGAATGAACATTTGGGTTATCAAACACAAGCTCCCCTCTGTCAATTAGGTCTTGGGTAATGTTTCTAAAGGTATTACATCTATCAGTATCTTGTATAATGACTTGATGATAATCATAATGATCATTCTCATTATACCACACAAGAAGGGGATGAGAAGTATCAAATTGTTTATGGGGCTTGATGGGTAGAAGTTGGATTATATTGGATTTAAGTAGTTTATCAAAAACTGATTCATAATATTCCCCAATTGGGGTAAATGGTTTTGAAGTAGCTCTATTTTGGGTATGGTTTTGGTGATTAGAAGGATTGTTGGTTTGAGGTGCTTGGTTGATTGTTGGATGTAGTGTAGTTTTGAGAACAACTGAGTGTGTTGATGCTTTTGCTTTAGAATTGGTTGAGTTCATGGTCTTAGTGGAGGATGATTCATTGGATTTGAAATTAGAATTTTTATTTTGAAGCTTCAACTTCCCTTCATCAATAGCATGGTTTTCTAATTTGTGTACCATGGTGAATGCTTTGTCAAAGGTTCTTAAAGTTTGGACCTAGATAGTTAGAGCAATGTGTTTGTCATACCCTATGAGAATAATTCAATTAATTTAGGTTGGGGTACTTAGAATGTGAGTTGATTAATGAGGCCCCTCCATCTAGCAACAAAATCAATAATGGATTCATCTTCAAATTGTTTAATGGAGTATAAGTCAGTAATGGAAACCTTTTTTAGATATGCTTATAAAAAAGTGTTCCAAAAATGTTTGTGATAATTGAGAGAAAGAAAAGATAGAATGAGTGAGAAGGGTACTATACCAATCAAACGCAGCCCTGGATAATGACATGGGAAAGGTTTGAAGGAGAAGGGAATCATCATAAGTGATCAAGTAGAAAGCATGATGGAATGCTCTTAGGTGTTGTTGAGGATACTCCTTACCTTAAAATATGAAAAATTTGGGAAATTTCCATTGAGAAGGGTAAGCTTGAATGGGCATGGAAGGGTGGATAGGCTCATTAAAAATTTGGTCTTAAGACAAAAGAATGGTTGAGGTAGAGATGGATGACTCCAAACTAGTCATTTTATCCATTAGCATTTTGATTAGATCAGGTTGAGGTTGAGAAGTCACATAATTAAGGGGCACATTTTATTGAGGTTGACTTGTGGCTATGTATGAATAGGTGGTAGATGGTACTAAAGAAGCCATATATTGATAAGTGGTGGTAAGGGGTTGAGATGGTGACACATAAGAGCTAATTTGTATAAAAGGATGGGTGGAGGGTGGGATGTACCTTTGTGGGCTAGGGACATACTAGTAAGCTATCATATGCACTTGTTGAGAAAAGGATGTGGTTAGTATGGTTGAGGTAGGAGGAAGTTGGGAAGGTTGGGGTTGGGTAGTTACCATATTACTAATTGGGGGAAGGTTTTGAGGTATGGAGAATACTAGGTTTTGAAGTGAAACTGTGGCCAAGGGATTGGTTGTAATTAAATGGAAGATAAAAACCAGAGTGGAAGATAATTCCATGGTATATGAGGTGTAGGTGACTAATGGCAAGGTTTAACCCACATGGGGTGTGATAGCAAGTGTTTGGTTGGTATGTGCAAGTTTGGTTTGAGTTTGGGTGGATGGGTTGTTGGAAGAGGCCTAAGTCAATGGTTGGGTTGAAGTGGTACCTACCATAAGATGGGATGGCATGCCAAGAGAAGGATCAGAAGAAGTAACCAAAGTAGAGGGGAGATGGTTAGGCAAGGTGTTGAGGTAATTTTTTAAAACAATCAAATTATTTTAAAGAAAGGTAGTAAAGTCCAAATATCCTTCAAATATGAATGGGGTTTTGGAAGGATAAGGTGGTGGAGGATAATAGTGAGGTGAAGTGTGAGGAGATTTGTCAACATATAAGTTGTAATCTATGGGTGAAGAAGAAGGTGGTGGTTTGTTTTTTTGATTTCTCACTTGTTTTGGTAAAACCATATGAGAAAATAGTTAATGTTATTATAACACTCACACCTAAAATAGAGAGAAAACCCAAAATAACTTCAAAGCAATCAATACATACACTAAGTGTGTTTTAACCTTAGGATTACTTTTAAATCACTTTTGGATTATGCCTTAAAGAGTGTGATAAGGGAGGTTGGCTTGAAAAATGTGTATTAAAGAGTAAGTCTATGGATGGTTTTAGATTTTTTAGGCACTCAAAAGGAAGATATGTGTTGAACTTTAATATGTGTTTTGGTGTTGGGGCCTACCCCCTTACTTCACAATCCCACAACAATAAGGGTGTTAGGTGCTTAGCCAAGATATATTGAATCTAGAGTTTATACTTAACTAGAGATCTGAGTTGGTTCTCCCCTTGATGGTGAAATTAAAGTGGGATAGTTGGGAGGGGGTAATGTTGACACAAGGTGATGAAATCCTGATCGGTCCTTATCTCAAGTATTATTTTGATGTTTAAATTATTTTATGATTCAGTTTTATGTGTGATAAAAAGTGTGAATGCTAAAATAATATTATTTTTCATCTTAAGTTACTAGATGAAATAAAATCAAAAAGAAATCAATGAATTAAAATGGTTAATTTTTAAGCCCAAAAAGAAATGATTTCATTCGATGAGCAAACAATTAAGGAAGAAAGGGAACTAGTGTCCCACCAGGCATGCCAAAATGTTTCAATTAATTTGATTCATTTATTAGTTTTTAAATTAGATAAAATAAATTTAATATGAGGGTGTGTAGATGAATATGTAGTATAATGCACATGTTGATCTAGAAAAATGTGGGAACTCCTATTTGGCTAGGGAGGATAACCTGCAAATCACAAGAAGACTAGAAGAATTTTTGTTATATGGTAAGTTGAGTGGATTTATTAGTGTATGATAAATATAAGAAGCATGAGGATTTTTAAGAGGCTATCAATACAATTAAAAGACAATTAAATCAAAAATTATATAAAAAATATACTTGCATTCAATGATAAAAAAGTAAATATGCAAGAAGATAAACAATGTACCTATTTGATAGAAGATATGGCATGATGCACAAATGTACCAAGGTCAATTATAGAGGGTTTTTATGATTTCAAGTGGATTATAGTTGAAATTTTAATAAATTTGAATAGCATAATAGTACTCCTACTTTTAAAAGTCATGTGGATAGAGCTTCACAGTCTTGGATTCATGCGCAAAGAGAACAAGAGAATCTGGATGCAAATTTTTGGATTCATATCTCTCTTAAGATCCCTATAGTTATAGCACAAAATAGCTAATTAAGGAGAGGGAAGCTTGAGTTAAAGTGGCTAAATTGCTAAGTTCACCTTTAAAATATGGTTTTAAAGCAAGTTTCCATTCTAGAGGATGCTTATCTCAAACAATGTTAAAGCTACTTAAAAATATTAAGGCATGTTTTATGACCCCAACTATTGATGGTTACCCTAACCAATGACATTGAAGGAGTCATGATTAAATGGGTGAAAAGGTCCTAAATGAAGTGATGTGTTTTGGAGTGTTTTGACATAATGTTAGTAAACTAGGTGGTCCACTAGATGAAGAGTTGATTAAGGGTCCATAGGTCAAGACAACACTAAAAAATATCATGGTGTAGCTTTGAAGTGTCTACAATAATACAAACATTGAGAAATATAACAATATAATATGAAGTTGTGTAAGCCATAGTTGACCACACATATCCCTAGATGCACTATAGATTAAGTGTGGATCATTCCTTTCCCATTCAAAACAAAATTGAATCAAATAAATAAGTTGTTAAATGAATAATTAATCCTTCAATGTCAAATCTTTAGAATGCAGGTTCTTCTATTTGATCAAATACTACTTAATAGCTCTGGTTTATAGTTACTTAGTGCACATGTGAAATCTCTTTAGGCTCCATAATGACTAAGACTTATTCATCCATTTTATGTAACTCATTATGAGTAGAAACTAAATGTATAATTACCTTCTTCAGACAAAAAACATGGAATGTTAGATGTATGTGAGTGGATGGGGGAAATTCTAGCTTGTAAGCCACACTAATAATTTTATGAAAAATGTGATAAGAAACACAATACCTAGGTGATAGCTTGTTATCCTTTTTATATTTATTTATATACATCTACTTATATTATTTAAAACACACAAAGAGCCAATAGCCTATGTCAAAATATTACTTACTACAGTTTTGATCTACATGTTGCTTCATTATATTTTGTGCCATTATTAATTTTTCTCACAAACTGATTACTATCTCCTATTGATGGTGAATGTGTTCCTCAATAACTAAAACCTTAAGATGAACTATCGAATCTAAATTGATCGATGGGTGGTGATACCCATATAGTACCACAAAGGGAGACACGTTAGAAGAAGTGTGAAACTAAGTTTTATACTACCATTTTTAAAGTGGTAGCCAATAAACTCATTTGTCTTCCTTGTCGAAAAGAAAATAATGAATATATCCTTCAAGATATTTTTTAATTTTTTTCCATGATATTGAGGATGATAGGATGACCTGTGATCTAACTTGATGCCTAAACATGTAAATAATTCAATTCAAAAACTACTATTAAATATGGGATCTCGATCATTTACAATGATCTTTGAAGTACCATGCAATTTCTTAACTATACTAAGAAAAAAAAATCTACTATACTAGAAACAAATGTTTGTGATAAGGAAAAAAATAAGAATACTTGGTGAATCAATCCAAAACTACCATGATAACATTTTTACCCTTAGACCATGGCAACCTCATAATGAAATCCATAGAAAAATCCTCCCAATATTGGTTGGGAATGGAAAAAAGTTGTAAAACACCTAGGGTCTTAATGGTTTCACCTTTGTTTTAGTGACATACCATGCATTTACCCACATATTTATGGACATCCCCCTTGAGTCCTCAACATAAATCTTTCTTGATTCTATGATATGTTTTCAAAAATATAGAGTGACCTCCAAGTGGAAAAGCATAAAGTTCCTAAAATATTTTATGCTTGAGGAGAGAATTCTTACAAATATATAATCTATCTTTATACCATAACATGTTACCATTCCATGTAAGTGTTTTAGATTCATCACAACCCTGCTGAATATTCTGAGTCAAACCCTTGATATCACTTTCATTCTCTCATTTAGATATTGCTTCCTCTAGCCAATCTACATGCCACATGGTCATGGTGCATGACAATGCCTCAACTAATTCATCTTATTAGTAGAGGGTGTATACCACCATAATCACTTTCCATTCTTATACACTATTTAAAAATCATATCCTAACATTTTAGTCACCCATTTATATTGTTCTTCATATGAAAATCATTATTCTAAAAAAAAATTGAGTCTATCATTTTCATTCTTTAGCTGAAGGTGACAACCCATTAGATAAGGTCTAAATTGCTTCACTTCATGAATAATAGCCATCATTTCTTTATAATATATTGGTTTGAGATTAATTTTTCCATTTAATTGGTGACTTTAAAATATCACTAGTCTACCTTCTTGCACAAGTATAGCCCCCATGCCATATCTTGATGCATCACACACTATAATAGAAGTTTTTGAAACATCAAGAGTAGACAAAAATCAATTTGTGCACATAGCCATTTTCATTTGTTTAAATTCCTTGGTAGTTGATCATTCCACTATAAGTAGTCTTTATTCAAACAATAGGTGAGTGGGATTATAATTCTACCATAATTTTTGATAAACCTATGATATTAACCAGTTAACCATAGAAATATTTGAAGTTTCATTAGGGTCTTTGGAACTTTCCACTCCATCATCACTTGGATTTTTTTAGGATCAAATTTAACACCTTTATATCAAATAATATGACCTAGTTAATCCACCTCTTGGACACCAAAATAATATTTGGAAGGTTTGGCATAAAGCTAATGTTGTTCCAAAATAGAAAGTACCTGTTTCACATACTTCAAATGGTCTTCCCAATTTTTTTTTGTATATGAGGATATCATCAAAAAACACTAATATAAAATTTCTCAAAAATGGCCTAAAATAATATTAATCAAACTCTGAAATGTAAATGGTGTTTTTTTATGCCAAAATGAATGACCATAAATTCATAATCACTGTCATGAGTTTTTAAAGTTGTTTTAGTTATGTCCTCAATGTGAATGTGAATATAATGATACCTAGAGTGAAGGTATAACTTGGTAAAATAAACAAAACCATGAAGTTCATCTAGAAAATCATTATTTGTTATAATAGGAAACTTATCTTTAATGGTTTACTTATTGAGTTATCTTTAGTTTGGGCACATCCTCTAACTATCATCCTTCTTTAGCACCATAACCACCATGAAGGAATATTTGTTGTGACTATGTTGTTAGAGGTACAATCATTGAGAGGGGGTGTGAATTAGTGATGAAAGATAATCTAATTCCAATTCCAAATCCTTAACCATTCAACACATACAATCATGAATCATACAAACTTACCATTAAAATGAACAAGGAAGATCAAGAAATATCGAGCACATAACACATGACATATGTGGGAAACCCTTTTGGGGAAGAAAACCAATGGAACCTATAATTCAACTACTATACTATAAAAACAAGAAGCACATTTAGTCATACACCTATCCCACAAGGAACTAAAACATCTATCTAGTTTAACACCCACACAACTAGAATTTTTCAAGATTCACCTTGCAAGGAGGAACCAAACCTCTAGGAAACAAAGCACCCATTCACCTACCTTGAAAAACAAATCACTTTGAACACTTGTTACTAATATTTAACTAGTTATGACTTTTTTTATTTTCAAGTTTTCGCCTTTACACTCTCTCAAGTTTGTACACATAATAAATGCATCTAAAACACCCTTTTGGATAGCTATGGACCTCTTCACTCATCCTCAATATATAAACCTAAAATAGCTTTGTAAAAAAATTATCAACATGACAACATGGTTAGACACACACACCTCACACTACTTTTATCCTCAAACCATCCACCAAACTCACACAATCTTCACCTTTTCTTCACTCACTCTACACACTCTCTATACTTCACTTATCAACTCTTAAAACCTACATGATCACTATTATGACATCATAACTATGACCTATAGGCCAATCACACAATCCTTAACTTGATACTATCTTCAATCCATCCACTAGAAACACTCACACTTCTCTATCCTCTACTACTTTAACTCTTTCCCCTTTACACTCACTCAATTATCTCTTTAGGCCTTTCCATTCAAATATCCTCTTTTAAACTCATTAGGTCTATTGACCTATGCACTCACACACAAGACCTTATTAGAAAAACATTATCAGATCTCCTTATACCTTTGATGGCCTTCAATTACCTACTACATCTCCTCAAATAATTTTTTTACTTCACTTGAATCCTCACATATCTAAAACAACCAAACAAGCCAATTTGGCCTACACTTTATACCACATACTCACTCAAGCAATTGTCCCTATCAGCCAAAGCACATTACATACTTGAAATAACACATAAATATCAATTAGGACATGTTACATATCTTAACCAACCCCTCATAGGTTTACCATATCATTCATAGGCCACCCTTAAGCATCTACGTGTTTCAATTACACCTTACTAGCCCTTATAGGTCTCATGAAGACCTGTTCACCCATTTAGCACTTCACCAAGAAAATTAAGAACACAAGACAATTTTAAAATGCATAGGTCCACTTCACATGACCCATAATACAACTTTAATTGATTACATCCATCACTACACTCTTATGCATATATAAAACCTGCTCAAACATTAGCCTTGTACACAAAAATATGATGAAAAAATAAACAATCAACTTCTAAGAATTTTTTCATACTAAAGATAGATTCTCCAAACCTATAAAATCCAAAAAATGGTCCTTATGAATTATACTAAAATATCCAATTGATAATTAATAATGAAACATCCGAACACCATTAAAACAAACTCAATCATCCTTCTCACGTCACTTGCAGAAGATGGTCAAACCCACAATCAACTTTGGAGATCAATAATTACAACTACACAGCTATTCAAATATTCTAATTAATTTTTTTGGATGTTTCTTACATTTATATATCACTTTAATTTTTGTACCAACATTATTTTCATCTCTCATCAAAATAATGAGCACGATTTTTCCTTTATAAATTTGAAAATTCAAATTCCAATGGTCACTATTTAATGTAAAAGCTTCAAAAACTTGTGTTCATCTCATGTCCCCTAAAAAATTTATCAAAATTAATCCATCAATATCATTGAGAGTCTTTTGGCTTTTAATATTTCAATGCTGACTACTGATCTTGTATTTGGGCTTTTGAGTTTGTGACACTTGGCAGCCTCACATGCCTTCTGTGTACCATGTTGTCAGTATCCATTCAGTTAATGCTCTTAAACCACTTGGTAGCTCCATGTGAAATATCGGATTATTGAATTATTAAATTTATTATCAAATTCAATATACATCTACATGATTTAATTCTCACCATTAGATCTCCATCTACATGATTGAATGTATGTCATTGATCTGTAACTACATGATTGAATGCTCATTATTGATCTAATGCCAATTCATCATGTATGCGACACATGTCACCATTACATTCATTCTCAAGATCATTTGAAATATTTAATTCATTCTCACCATTACATATTCATCTACATGATTAAATTCTTTTTTATATATCTCTAATATGATCGAGTGAGGTTTTGACACTTGGCAGCCTTGTATAATGGTCACTTGATATTGTAAATTTGGCTAAGTATGGAAACTAATGAAATTTTCCTAAGAGACTAAATTTTCACCCTTATATATTTATATACACATAACCTCATGACCTAAAATTTGTACTATAAAAAATAGGCTCAAACCTAAAAACCACCATGTGACTATTTCCTTCTAACACTACCACATGTACAAATGTTGATGTCATCAATATGCTTACTTAGCCTTATCTACCAAGATGACTAGGAGAACCTAAAAATTCATATGACTACTTGGATAAATTATTTTCACATCTAAAATAACTCAAAACACTCATAACAACCTATAGGGTATCTACAACATGACCATACCATCAGTAACATCCATTAACCTACTTATATAAACACATACTGAAGAATCATGTAAGAACATTGAAGCACATTGAAACACACTTTGCCATTATCATTATAACACACATGACACATCATCAACATACTTGAACACCTTATAGATATCATTTAAAACTCTCCAAAAATATCCCCCTTTGTCATTGAAGTCAACACGAATCACAAAGCTTATGCTCACACTCTTTCTCACTCTTCAAGCACTTTTCCCCCCTTTGACACGATGACAAAGTGGGAAAAATTAATCCTAAGGACATGAAAATACTTCAAGGACCAACAAAAATAAAATACCACCTCTGAGAGATGATAAAAACTCCCCCCAATACTATGCATATGTCTTCTTACCTTAAACTTCTCAAGTATGCTCCATGACTACACTCTTCTTTGATCATACTCTTCCTTATGAAGGCACACATGAAAACTAGAAACTTCTTGAACTCAACTTGAAAAAATTAATATGGAATCCCCCTAAGTCACCTAAGCTTAGACACCCTTTGAACACATTCATACCACCATGATGAAATAACATAATTGCCTTCATAGCTTCTCTCTCAAGCCACCTCCATGTCCACTAATAGATGATCAAACCAGTCTAAATATTTCAATGCCCATAACTATCTATGTAGATACCTTCAAGAGATATTCAAACATTAAAACTACCTAGAACACATCTGAATTAGATTAACACAACATCTTATGCCTCAAATTCACCTTCACCATTCACAAAACTTGATTTGACACCTTGAACCAGTAATTTTTGTGCATACAGACCCTATGTACACATAAGTCATCATGCTAAAACACCTTAGAAGGATTATGGGATCTTTATTACATATCCATAGCATTTCATACACTTTGACACATCAAACTCAACTATTCCCATCTCTCACTTTCTTTCAAAGACCCCAAAAACATGAATTTCACAATATGAGCTCTCACTAGGTAGTGAGCACTAACCAAAATGGTCAAATCAAACAAGTGACCATAATATACTCCTTTAACTAAACTAGCACATGAAACCACCTAGAATTAACTTGTACACATCCTCCTCACACTCCATATCAACCTTGCCTTCCTTCTTCAACATTTGACCTTAAGCACACATTTCACCACAATCACTGATGTAAGCTCATGAACATGTTGCTCCACCTTAACCAATAACCTTCTCACATGTTACTCATAATCTTGATATGAAAACTCATAATTATAGGATCTTTAGATATCCAAACCTTCTTATAACATCTATAAAATAACATCATACCTCTCTATGAACTTATGATGTAAACATGACATCAAGAGATCATTACAACTCATGATACTACCTTTAAAAATGATTAAAACAATCTTCATTAGGATTATAAGATTCGTAGGAAGCTACAATGGATACTCATCTATAGAACTTATGAAAACACTTTCCTAGTACCTACACTATGATAACTTGCACAATAGAAATAACTTCAAGCCTTGAAACAAAAGACAATAACTCTCTTCTTGAATAATATAAGCCTTGTAGACAAAACTTCATGTCTCAAGAACCACTAATCTTATCTTTCAACTCACCTTTCTTATCTTGTAATATCAACTAAAACCCAACTAGCATCCATCATGATTCCTCTTGCTCACAAGTGTCTCCTTGAAGCCTACAGAGAGATACCCCCTTGACATAGAGAGACTAAAAGTCCCAAAACATAGGAGACTCCCATATCTCCATACTCTCATTTGACTTTCTTTCCTACCTCAAAATCAAATTGACTTGGAATGGATCTTTAACATTATTTACTTTGACTATCTTGTTAACACATGTTGAAAACAAAAACTCTTGACTTTCCTTCATGTCTATCATGGAAAACAACCCATTTTAAGACTCATCTTGATCACTCCTAGAAATTTTTGAAACCTTAGTTTTCATATATTAATTCACTACATGGGTTGAAAGGGAGAATTCTTAACATACTTTAATACTTGAAGCATCATCCTTACATTTCTTCTTCTTTTCTTTGATTGTCTTAACTTTCTTCTCATCTTATCCATCCATCTTACCTTCTTGACCTCTAAGCTTAAAATGATCTACAATATGGCCTTTTAAAGAAAATTTTTCATCATATTTTTGACTAGAGTGATAAGCATATATTACTTTTGGTTTCCATACTTGATTTTGTCCTTTCTAAAAGCTTCTAGTAGATAAATATCCTTTTGCATACCTTAAAGACCTACTAATTCCACTTGGATAGAATTTAGAAAAGTGTCTAACCTTATGAAAACTAAAATAATGTCTTTCATACCTTTTACTTGAATATGGTTGTGATCTCCCTTTGACTGATTGATTCTTTGTACATAGTCCTTTGCCCTATGACCAACAAGATGACAAACAAAATAATGGCCCATAAAATATTTGTCATACCTTGAAGCATTTGGTTGTCTGATTGGCTTCTTCATTTTTATCTTGACCTGATCTAACCTATTGACTTTCATGCTACCATAATATTTATCTTTTTCTAATTTCTTTTGTTCTACTTTAAGCTTTCTTATCTTGGCTATGACCTTTTCATGCTCATCCTTCAGGGAAACAAGATTAGTCTTCAATTAAACACATTTATCTTCTTTAGCTCTCATGTTTGAACTTGTAGCTTTTAACTAAATTCTAAGATATTTTATGGTCTCCTTATCCTCCTTCACTTATTTAGCCATGTAATCCTTTAATCTACAAGCTTTCTCTTTAATATACTTGATTATCTCTTGATTCTTCTTCTCATCTTTCTTGGACTTCCCACATAAACACTCCTCAAGATCCCTAGCTTATGATTTAAGACCTTTGATCACATACCTCATCTTTTGATTCCTCTTTCTTTACTCCTTCAAATCACCAAGTACACTCATGAGCTCAACTTCTATATTCACATCAACTTCTTCTTCTTCACTTTCATGGAAAACTTCATCACACATAATGTCTTCTTCCTTTGAACAACTTTCCTCTTTATCCAAGAGTAGAATACCATTTTAAACTTGATTATAGTCATCATCATTTGAAACATTATCAACTAAAAATTTAGTTGACTATAACTAACCTCAAATATTCAATCTCATTGCTCTTACATAATTTGTTTTTTCTATAAAAACTTCATCATCATCAATTTCATTATCACAAATAGATGAATCTCTTTGAACTTCACAAATAACCATATTATACCTTGGATCATCATCAAGTGGTTAAACTTACAAAGAAGGTCCTACTATGATATCAACTATTATAGGTACAATCACTAGGGAGGGGGGGGTGAATCAATTACTCAATATCATCTAATTCTAATTCAAAATCCTTAGCCATTCAACACATACAATCACGAAGCATACAAATGAACCATTGTAATGAACAAGGAAGATCAAGCACATAACACATGACATATGTGGGAAACCCTTTTAGTGAAGAAAACTCACTAGAACCTATAATTAGACTACCTTCCTATAAAAACAATAACCATATTTAGTGAGACACCCATCGCACAAGGGGCTAAAATCCTTATCTAGCTGAGCATCCACACAACTAGACTTTTTTAAGCTTCACCTTGCAAGAAGGAACCAATCCCCTATGCAACCAAGTACCCACTCAGCTACCTTTAAACTTATATAGCCTTGAACACTTATTTTTACTCTTAAATTTATGATTACCTCTTTTTTTTATTCTTTCTGCTTTACACTCTCTCAAGCTTGTACACATAAGCAATGCATCCGAAACACCCTTTTAGATCACTCTAGACCTCTTCACTCATAATCAATCTAAAAACATTCAAAAAATCTATCAAAATATTGAAAAAATAACCAAATGGTCATACACACATACCTCACACTCCTCTAATCCTCAATCTATCTACCAAGCTCACACAATATTCACCTTTCCTTCACTCACTCTACACACTCTTAAGACTTCACTTATCAACTCTTCAAACTTGCATGATCACTATTATGGCATCAAAACTATGACCTATAGGTCATACACACAATCCTTAGCTTTTATTCTATTTAATCCATTCACTAGGCACACTCACACTTATTTATCCTTTTCTACTTTAAATATTTCCCTTTTACACACTCAATCAGCCCTTCAGATCTTCTCACTCAAATAACCTCTTTTAGACTCATTAGGTCTATTGAAATATGTATTCACCTACAACACCTTATCATAAAAACATACTCAAATATACTTATGCCTCTGATGATCCTCAATGACCTACTACATCTCCTCAAATTATCTCTTTCCTTTGCTGGAGTCCTCACATATCTAAAATAGCCAAACAAGCCAAGTTTACCTGCTCTTTATACCACATGCTCACTCAAGTAACTCTCCTTGTCAGCCAAAGAACATTACATAATTAAAAAAACACATAAATATTAATTATTACACGTTACGTATCCAAAATAACCCCTCATAGGTTGACCATAGCATCCATGGGTCACCCTTAAGTAGTTATACCTTTCAACTAGGCCTTAGTATCCCTTATAGGTCTCATAGAGACCTATTCAACCCTTTATAACTTCACTAGGAAAATTAGGAACACAAGAATATTTTTAAATGTATATGCCCAATTTACATTACCCCTAAGATACATTCAATTTATTACATCCATCATGACACTCTTTTACATATGTAAAACTTTCTCAACCATTAGCATTGTACACAAGATAATAATGAACGAACAAACAGTCAACTTCTAAGCATTTTTTCATACTAAAGATGGATTGGTCAAAAATTTAAAATAAAAAAATGTTGTCCTCATGAAGTATAATTTTTTTTCTAATTGTTAATTTATCATGTAATATATACAAACACCATCAAAACAAACTCAATCATCCTTCTTGGGTCACTTGCAGAAGATGGTTAAACCCACAATCAACTTTGGAGCTCAATAACTACAATTGTTTGGATATTCAAATCTTCTAATTAATTTTTATATATGTGCCTTGGAATTATATATCACTTTTTTTTATATCACCATCAAATCTATCCCCCAACAAAAGATATAAATAAAATACTGAGCACTAATTTTCCTTTATAAATTTGAAAATTCAAATTCTAACAATCACTGTTTAATGCAAAATATTCTAACATGTGTCTTCATCTCATTCACCATATAAAATTGATCAAAATAACTTCAAAAATATCCTTGGGAGTCTCATATACTTTAATCTTTAAATGTTGATGATTGATCTTTGATATAGGATTTTGAGATTGTAACACTTGGCAGCCTTATGTGTCTTCTATGTACTTTGTTGTCAGTCTCCATTTAGCTAATTCTATTACACTACTTGGTATCTCCATGTGAAATCTAGGATTATTTATACATTGAATATATTTATACCATTGATATCCATCTACATTATTTAATTCTTGTTGTTATATTTCTATATGTGTGATTGAATTCTCTCTGTCGATTTGTAATTATATGATTGAATGCCTGCCATTGATCTACTGCCAATTCACCATGTGACAGATGTCACCATCACATTAATTCTCAAGATCCTTTGACCTATTAACTTCATTCTCAATATTATATCTTCATATATATTATTGAATTCTCACCATTATATCTTTGATCCTATTGAGTGAGGTTTTAACACTTGGTAGCCCTATATAATGGACCTGATATTATAAATTTGGTTAACTATGGAAACTAATGAAATCTACTTGAGATACAAACTTTTCATCCTTTTTTTTTTGGATACACATAACCTAATAACCTTAAATTTCTACCATATAAACTAGGATCAAACCTAAACACCACCATGTGACTATTTCCTTCTAAAATTGCCACATGTGCAGATGTTGATGTCATCAATTTTCTTACTCAACCTTATCTACCAAGATGACTTGGAGAACCTAGACATTCATATGACTTCTATGATGAATTAATTTCACTTAAAAAATTAGTACAAATACTCATAAACACCTGAAAGGGTCTCTATAACATGACCATACCATCAATATCATCCATCAACATACTTATCCAAGCACAAACTATAGAATTATGCAAGAACATTAAATAACATTAAATCACACTTTGTCATTATCATTCTTACACACATTACTCCTCATCAACATACTTGGGAACCTTGGAGACATCATTGACAACTCTCCAACATGTGTGATATGATTCCTATCTATAACATATCATGTATGATATTTTTAATTTCACTCTTTTCGGCATAGGGATACATGTAAGGTCTGATGTTAGGTGGTGTACTGATTAAAATGATCTTGATAGCATGATCATGCACACAACTTGGAAGAAGTCCTTTTGGCATGTCACTGAAAAAAATGGTCATCCAAAACCCTTTGAAAATAAGGATGTGTAGATTCCTTGGTTGGTTGAACTTCTATGGAAAATAAGCATACCACAAATCCATATGCACCTTTTTTAGAATCTTCATCATCTGGTGGGAACTAATCAGTTATGGAGATTTATCCTATAATCCACCTAGTTTTAAGGTCCTAACTTATAAATTAAACCTCATGAATAGTTCCTAAAAATTCATCTCAATAGTGCCCAAAGTGGTGGTCCATTTCACTCTCAAAATAATGTCAGCTCCTCCCATGGGAATACCAAACATAGGGGAATCTAGAAAGTAGTCTCCCATAACAAGGTTAATGCTATGGAATTTTATAGAAGATTTCATTAAACCACCATCTCCAATCATGACCTAAAATAATGGAGTGAGGTAAATGAAAAAATTTAAATGATTAGTAATCTTACTTTTGATGAAGTTATGTGTACTCCCACAATCAATTAACATAGTCACCATTTATTTCTTTAGGAAACACACCACCTTAAGAGTTTGAGGATTAGTAATTCCTAAAAGTGCATGACATGAAATAATAGGTTGAGAATCTTCAAGTTCATCCTTAGGTTTTTCCAAAGTTGCCCATGAAGCTTCATCATCTTATTCCTCCTCATTGGTTCATTAAATTTAAAACAAATTATTCTCAACACATTGACTTCCTTTTATCCATTTTTTATTACATCTAAAACATAAACCTTTTTCATAATTTTCTTCAAATTGTTGAGGTGTCACTTTGATAGGTTACAAAAATTATGGTGCCAAGAAGGTGAATTCATGCACATTAATGAAAGGTTTTTGTTTTATCATATCTTTTTATTCAACCATGTGTTCTCTTGGTATGGTTTTAGATACATTACTTGGATGAAACATGTAAACCTCCAATTGGATGTTATCTTTGAGGCCACCCAAAAAGAGGTTAATCATATTTTCCTCGGTGATGCCTACCACACATAAGGAGAGCTTTTAAAATTGATGAATATATCCTTTATAGTCATATTTTAGCATAGCTTGGATAGTTGACTAAAGTAGTTTTCATAGACATTATTTTGATAGTGGAGCTATAATTCCTGAGAAAATATCACCCATGAAACTAAGACACTCTTATTTTTTTTTTGAGCACATAACCAATGATACCAAATGAATGTATCAAGTTCTAGATAAAAATAGGCCATGACTACTTTTTGAAAACATGGAGTCTAATTTAGATCAAACAAATTTTTAATTTGAGTGAGCCAAGTGAGTGGATTATTACCATTAAAATTTCATAGGTCTACTTTTGGAAACATTATCTTGGGTCCAGGATTAGTGTTGAGATTATTTGGAGGAGAACTAAATTGAAGTGGTGGAGGATTATTTTGTAGTGGTTGAGATAACAAGTTGAATAATTACCTAATTATTAGCTATAATTTATCCATCACACTATTCAGGTCCCCTCTCAACTCTATGATGTCCCCTTTAACTATATCAAAATAATTTGTTTCACTATGACCTACAACTCTAAATTAAGTTTCTATACTACCTATAACATACATGGATCAAAATTTTTATATTCCATGCCATCCTTATTAGGAATTTTTAGATTTTCATTCCATTTCTCATGTTCATGAGTATTTAGACCAACCATGCACATAGCCTAGGAGGGTTTTAACCTTGAAAAATTTATACCAGTGGAATATATAGTTATGATCATCTCATTGATATGAATCTAATGACTAATAATGTGTAAAAGGGTGAAAATTTTTGACAAGAAAAAGTTTACTATTAGAATATACCATTGTGATTGTCTCATAGAGATGAATCCAATGATTTCTAAGGAAATTTTGGTATTTAAGGTTATAAATTTGGGAAGTTACCAAATGAGGTGTACCCATAGTTTGAGTAGATATAGGCATTGACAATGATAATTTGGTTTAAGTACTAATGTTTACTATGTAATATGTAGTGATAGTGTTTTCATGAAAAAAAGTTTTGAACACATGTATTATGCCCCCATTATATGTATGAAGTGGTGATATTACTAATGAGAGGGTGTTTCGTATATAGGGATGGCTCAAATCTATAAGATCATGACCAATAGATGTACCTACATGTTCATCTATGAATTTGAATTTTTGATTTTATAATATGGTTCTTAGGATCTATCAAGATCTTAAGGTTTTTATTGTATACAATTTTGAAATATAGAAAGATGTTATACTTAATCTTGACCTATTTTTTGGTGTTCATACTTTTCATTAGATTCATCAATTTTTTCATCATAAGCATATTTTATGATAACTTATTCATTATGTGGCTTAGTTTTAGGAGGAGAATTTCATTAGGTATACTATTGGTTACTTCATTAGTTTGAGTTATCTTAGGTGTATAATGGAGAATCTCTAGGTGTTTGATATAACCATCATCTAATACATGGATATGCATAGATTTCATATAAATAATAGAAAAAATATGAAAGAGTAAAATAATGAAAAACCTCAAAAGGTTGAATATGCTAGGGTAAGCTTGGGTTTGCATAAAAATATAGGTTCACCAAATGTTTAAACCTAAATTGACTAGGTTCGTTATAACATAGGGTTAATAATATATAAATGAATAAGTAGAAGGGTGATAAATATAAATATAGTAGGATTATTGATATTTAAACTCAAATAAACAATGTTCTAAATTTATATTACTAATATATGATAAAAATAGAAAGTACAACTATTGATTTATATTATAATAAATTAGAAATAAGAGTACTTAGTTGGCTTACTATGTGTATGTAGATATATACTAAAACATGTTGGAATTTAAGTAGATCATGATATTAGAAAAATCATTAGATTCATTAGATTTTAATTCTTGAGCCTCAGATGATTATGTTGGATCTAGATGATTTCATTAACCCTTCTATTTGATTTAGGTGTAGGTGTTTGGTATGAAACATTAGCTAGATATGGATGAAAGAACTATAAAATTTTTGGTTTTATAATCATCTCTACTCTAATTTATTAAAATATTAATATAGACTATCAATCTTTGTCAAGTGATCAAACCCTATCTTCGACACCCTTAGTATGCTTGTGGGAAAAATGGGTTAATGGGTACATGGAGTTGAGCTACCCTGATGGCCCCTCTTTAATTGATGATGACTAAATATCTAATAATTTGAATAGTACCTCATACTTATGTGTTTCTCCCCTATATATTGTCTTGTGTGTGTATCAAGATTTAATGTGTGATAAGCAAATATATATAGTGACCTATCTTTTAATTTATCAAGTATTACATAAGGACTATTCCTTCAATACTTCATACCTATAGATGGGTGATCACTATGATTGATATTGAAATAGGAGAAAATATGGATGATTTTTTCACTTGAATGCTTGATTGGGTACCTTGTATAAGTTTCCTTGTGAATTATTATGCATGTTCTAGGTGAGTAATGAATGAGGGTTGATCTTATATATATACCAACCACTTTTTAAAGTATCTAGTATAAAATTGCTTAGACTAACCTTGGGGATACATGTAATTTTCTATTTTATGACTTTATATAACTACACACATATTTTGGCATGTGACATAGCATTGATATAGGCATATGGCTAGGATTTTAGTGACTATGAAGATGGAAAATAGGTATAAGTCTAAAACTTGTAGAGGATGATAATAAGTATATTTATAGTTCTTTGAGAAGGACATAAGGCCTAGTCAAAATAATAACATATGTTTAGACTAAGAGATAATAAATAGGAATAGGATATAGTGGATGTGATTCTTTCAAAAACATGAAGGTCTTAGGAACTAAAGGGTCTATCGATGAGAAGTACAATGCCAGGTGTATAAGACTCAGGTGCTACATAATTTAGATTTAGTGTCTAAATTTATGCACATAAATGTGTACTTCTTCATTGATCTTAACAAGTTTTCAAATTTCAATTTTAGATTTTATAATTCACATATGCATGTTGACTACTAAATATTTATTGTAGGTATGATAAAATATGTAAATTTTGAGCCATATCCTAAAGATAAAGTGTGTTGTACACATTCATGTATACTTTACCCTTTTAATTTGTTATTTTTATTAAAATTAAATACTATAATAAAATGAGGGAATTTATAGATATTAAAATCTAGTTTTAAATACTTTGAATTTTGAATTTTTACCTACCTTCACTATACATGACTTTGCACGCATATACACCTCTTATTCAACATTATCTCACATCCACATGCTTACTATGAGTTTTATTCTCTCATTTTGATGAAATACCTCTTTGAGCATGCCAATATATTAAAAAATATAAAAATATCTTACTCCAAGATCTCCAAGTCACCATATCAACATTCATGACTCTTGGACACTAAAATTAGGCTCAATCAGTTTCATAAAGGATTATAACCTAAGGGTGATGTCAGTGATCCTCACACATCAATGGTTCAATTTTTTTTTTAAAATTCCTATGGGTTTTCACATATTATGAGTGTGTCATTTGCATTATAAAATGCCAAAATAACCTCATATATATTCAAATCAAACCCAAACATAAAAATAACTTGGTAGTTATTTTTCAATCATATAAACACAACTTCACATTGATAAAATGTTCCCTATTCTTCCAAAATTGAAAATAAGTCACTAGGAGTAGTTATTAACCAAGTAAAAATCATACCAATCCAAGTCAAGAGAAAATGTTATCAAGTATCAAAATGAAGATTCTATGTGCATTTATAAATCAAAGGAACACATTTTCACATTTACATTAACATGAATAAATGTCTATTGATTGAATTTCCTCTTTAGAGTATTGGATACATAGGTAGTGGTAAATCACTAATGCGGGTGATTTGAATCATCTTATCCCATTACTCTAAAGTATTTATAGGTTTATACAATTTAAAAGTAGACATGGGGTTTTAATGAGAAGGAATGTGATTTTTATAGTTTCCCACAAAGTCAAGAATCAAGATCACACATGCATTAGTATCATAAATAGGAAAAACTTAATATATATCCAAAAAGATCCATTTTATCCCAAGATAATAACATCATCATCAGTCATAAACATCAACATATGTTACCTAACCTATTATTAGTGACCATGTGTGCATAGAAAATCAATTTGATATATGAGTGACTTACAGGCCTACATCCACCCATTACTCATTTTTATAAGTTACTAATAGTTAGTTATTAGAATAGAAAATATAATTATATTTATCTCTTTAGTATTTTCTATATTTTCCAAATCCACTTGTCAAATATATTTCAATATTTTACATCAATATTAAGGCTTAACTATCATAAAATACAATTTGAATTATATTCAATATTATATCTTAATTAAGGTTTCATAATTCAAATTAAGGCAACATATTTTGGTAAATTTCATACCCTCTTTCATATGAACATTAATTTCATGGTGTACATGAGTTAGATGTAAGAAAAATATGTTACACACGATACATGAATGCATAGATGATGTACATTACTATACCCTTGAGACATATAATTTTTGGGGCTATCTTATTCCCAAAGTCACATTGACACAAGTTATATATTTATATGAAATTTTTGTTTTCCATGTTTATTAATATTGATTTCATAGACATGTCTTGCTAGTACTCATTCTTTATACAATGCTACATTTTTTTTATATGTTACTTTGTAATTTTTTGACATTTTCAGAATTAGATGGTGTAGACTAGATTACATATTGTATGGTTCAATATTGTTTTTTATCTTCCATAATAGGTTATTCATTGCTCATATATTTATATTTCCCTTGTCATTTTTTGTGATGCTTATTTTCCCATTGTGTGTAGTCCTTTGTATTATTTATAATAAATTTATTATCCATTATTTGTGGCTCTTGGTCTTTTGTGTGATAACTTTATTTTCCATTATCTATAGCCCTTGTAATTTTATGTGCAACATTCAATATGTATTTGTGTGGACCTTGGTCTTATGTGTCTAGTATTTATTATCCATTGTATACAACCCTTTTTCTTGTATGAAATTGAGTGATATTACATGTGATTTTATTGTATGTGTCATGACCATGATGTTGTATTATAATATTATGGAGTTTTATATTTTTTTGGGTTGTGTGTTTCATTCTCTATATCACACACCTCTCCTTTTTTGTATATTTCCATATTAATTATTATGCACATTTTAAAGTGTAGTCTTATGTAATGCTTATATTAGTCAGAGTTAGTAATTCATGCCGAAATTTAATATAAATCTTGATATGATACATGTATCCCTTAAAAATATGTTTCATGCATGTTTTGATGAAATATTCATTATTATGATGACATATTATCTACATTTTGACGTGATTATACATGATTAAATGTTGATACATAAGATGGTACATTCAACTCTTTTATTTTGATATGAGAAACTCATAGCCTACATCTATCACCTCAAAATGGGTAATATTAATGGGCTAATTATAGATAATTAAGCCTAAAAAAGCATAAAATTAATATTTTAGTAGAGTTTATATGATACATATATTTCAAAATGGTTTAGATATCAAATTGAGGAAAATATTTACATGTTGGGATAGATTTATGGGGAATATACCATGCCTATATTTTTCATTTATATGATCATGGGATATACATTTTTTAATTTGGAACAAAACAATGATATATAAAACCATTATATATCATATTATCAAACATTTATGGCGTATGAATCCTTTTTATGCACATAAACACTGCTAATATTTTTACTTTGCAAACACATTTGGTGGTACCTAGAAGTGATCACCCCTGATTATATAAGTGTGTATCTAGTAGATGATTCATTTTTTTGAGATAATGCGGTGGATTTTCAATTATAATTAATGACCTTGGACTTACTTAAATATATTACAATGTGTGGATTTCACCTTTAATCTTTAGGTTACAATATTAGTTCTAATATTATTTACATGATTGGTGTTATTAAGGTTCAACAATGCTTAACATCCTTGGAACTAATCCATGTTCATGATGGTTGGTGACTTTGGCTTCAAAACCCAATTTGTTTCCTTAGTTATAAAAATTGGGATTTTATCATCCCCAATTAATAAAAGGGTTCCTAAATATGAATCACTCTCTAAGTGTTTCATTAGAAAGATTAATGATCTAATGCTTCAAAAAAGAAACATCATCTCCAACAAGTTATATGGAAACATGGTTCACACAATTATATGTGTATTCCTTTATTTCACTTAACATTTAGAGTTACATTTAATTCATTTTAAATTTATTTTATGGACATTTATTTTTACATGTTTATTTTAGACTTATTGTGGGAAACTACACATTTGTAGCATCTTCCAGACACAAAGTTTGTTTTACAAACTCAAATACATATATTTATCCTTGTAAATTAGTATTTGTATTTAATTTTAATACTAGAATGGGTGGGGGATTTTAAATAATAAAATATGTTATTATGTGCTTTGAAATTTTAGTTTTTACGTAACTTCACCCTACATGAATTATACATACATATATGACTCTTATTCAATGTTATCTCAAATACATGTGATTTACATTGGATTGATAATATAAAGTTGTTATCAATATCCTATGGGAATTTCATAATATATGCCAAACTTATCATACTAAAACATCTTAAAATCATAGGATAAATATTCCTACCTCCTATACAATACCGTTAGATTCAAATCGTACCATAATTCTAGTACCAAGAAATAGTCACATTTAAAAATCAAATCATTCTTATGGGTCAGATCATATGTTTGTCATGTTAATGGCATGATACATTTACCAAAGAGTCTCAT